>VWZY01004644.1:204399-215119 GCA_013399075.1 Chloroceryle aenea
GTGTACAAAATTTCTCCTTTATCTCCAGCCTGAATCCCCCTCTTTTAGTTCAAAACCACCACCCCCTTGTCCTGTCACAACAGGCCTTCCTCAGAAGTCTGGCCCCATCTTTCTTATAGACCCCCTTGGAGCACAAACATAAAGCCACCATAGACAGAGCCACTGTAGCCAGCCCCGACCTTTTTCATCCCTTCTGGAGTGGATATGACGGAATAAATCCCAACCCCTTATTTTCTACAGCTGCTGCTGAACAGTTACTGCTCTGGCCTCCTACTCTGTTCACAAGCAGGACAAAATTTACTGACAGAAGGATTTTTTCAAAGGTAAAACTAGACGAGTCCAGTTCTGTTATGGGCTAATCTGGGCTAAAACATGTGCCAGCTCTCGTAACCTTCTCATGCCTGCACTTTGTTTTCCACTAAATGTCAGCTCTGATAGACTGGCCTGTTCATCTGAAAGGGCAGGTTTTTGCTTCAATAAAAACAAACCTAGTTAAAAAGATAGACAGTACCTCAATAAAAGATAATACCATGGCCACATGAAATGTTCAGTCTTAATTGGTACAACACTGTTCCCTTGCTGGCATATGCTAGAGGAGAATATTTGTTGTCAGGGGATTTTCAAGGTTATAAAGCATCTTCAAGGTGTTGGGGAGTGTGTAAATTAAGCCACTGCAGGTAGGTGATGTTCCCATGATGTCACAACTAAATATGCTGGTGCCTCCAGGTGAGGATTTACCACAGTATGGAGTACACGCTGGGGGCCTGATCCTCAGTCCATATAAATCCTGTTGGCTCTTTCAGCTTCACTCCATTGATGTGGGTTGGGTGAGACTCTGAGCAACCTGCTCTAGCTGCAGATGTCTCAGGGGGGTTGGACTGGATGAGCTTGAAAGGTCCCTTCCCACCCAAACCGGTCTGGGATTTGCACTCACTGCATTTTGGGCTCAGAGTTCCACCTCTGAAATTGAATGTCTAGAATAAAGCACACAGAGAAATGAATCCCCCCACTTTCAGGAGCTGAGACTTTCAGCCGGTTGCCTCTGCTCCGGAGGGATGTGGTGCCCTGGCAGGTGCCAGCTCAGTGCCTCGGGGCTGAGGACCGAGGATTTTTGGCAGGCCAGTGAGTGCAGAAGCCACTCCAGCACAGCTCCACCTGGAAGCCAGGCAGCCAAATTAACGGCGCTTCTGTTGCAATAAACTGTCATCGAGGGAAACGCGGGCAAGTAAGTGGCACATTATTTACTGGACCGGGGAACGAGGAAGCTGGAGGAAAGAGGAGCTTTAGTCACTCATGTTGAAAGGGATGAATGAAATGGCAGGAGCCTTCAGTTTTTTCACTGGGGTTGTAGAGGATGCAAATGCATGCAGCTCGGCACTGCAAGGACTGTCCTCCCCCCTGGAAGGGTGGCACTTGCCCAAGCTCGCCGTCTTGGTGGTGAAGCCTCAAGCATCTGCCCCCCACCACTGAGATCCAACGAGCAGATCTGTCACTGTCACTTTGCATCAGCCACCACCATCCCTCCAGCCACCCTGGATCGGCCCCTGCTGAGCACGGGACCCCCAGAGCTGCCCCTGCACCGAGGTGTGCAAGTGAGTGGCTGCACCAGGCCAGACCAGCAATGGTGCTGCTGGGAAGGGCACGTGCAGGGGCAGCGCACCCGGCTCCGTTGGACTCACTCCTTCCGGACAACCTCGGTAAGAAGAGCTGCAGGAAAAGTATTTAGGGAAATCTTGTAAGCATCAGCAGCGTGATGGAGCTCCGCAGCCTTCATGTGCTTGTTATTCTGGGTTAAAAGCTTTTGAGGAGTATGTTATAAACATCAGGATGTCTATGGGGGTTGTTAACTCTTCCCTTGCCAAAGTGAGCTCTGGTATTTCCCTGTCCCTCTTGTACTGGGGAGTCCAGAACTGGACACAATACTCCTGATGTGGTCTCACCAGTGCAGAGTAGAGGGTGAGAAGAACCTCCATCGACCTGCTGGGCAACCACACTTGCCATCAGTGGCCACTGAGCCTCGCTGCGGGGGCCAAGAGGCTCTGCCTGGACCAGGGACCGAACCTCCTCCCAGTAGCATAGGCATTGGTTGGACTGACTTTGGGCAGCAGGGACACGGCCACCCTGACCTCCTCAGGGATGGGGGCTCAGCTAAGACTGCCTCACATGCTCCTCTCAGCAGACTGGAAGTTACTGAGAAGCACGGACCTGAGCTCTCCTCCTCCAGCACGGCAGCCCATGCTGTGCTGGTGTGAGAAGCCTGGGGTGGAGGGGACGGTCACCAGCACATGGCAGGAGAGCATCCCATGGCCACGGAGTGGGGACAGCAGGGAGAGTGGCCTTTGTGGGGGGGATGCTACAGCTCACGTGCTGCTGCCACATCTTCTTCCCGCTCGGGGGGAACAAATTACCCACACACTTCTAACATTAGCAGCCATTTCCATAACCAATTAACCTCTGCGTTATACCATCAAGCATCTGAAAAAGGTGTTGTGACACGGTTATTAAAGGATGGAAGGGACTTGTTGGCTGGCATACATAATAAAGGGCAGCCCTGCTTTCTGACTTCAATTTCTCAATGGGGGCAGATGAAGCAAAAATCCTTACAGACCAGAAGCATTTCAGCCTGGTTTGGGAAGGGTTTGTTCTAGGTTTGTAAAACATTTGTAATTTAATTTTTTGGGTTTATTCATTGGCTTTTAAAGAAAGATTTATTTTTCTAGCAAAACAAATGGCTACAGAAATTGTTTTCTGCATTTGTCACTTTTAAAGAAACTACCTATTCTCTTGGCTTTTATTCCACACCCCCGCCAAGCTGATGAGTCTTGGTTCAGGACCAAAGAGCCCTAAACACCAGCATGGATTTGCTTCCAGGGGCATCCCTTCTCCTTTTCTGCCCAGGAGCTGCTGTGAGTGGTGAACTTAATTTCTGCTGACGGACCCCATGGAGCTGCTGTGGCTCCTCGTCCCCACGTTCGGGCAGGACCAGGCACAGGGAGGGTGCTGTGGCCCCGCTCCTTGGCAGCAGGGTCCAGCCCTACCAGAACCTATGAACCTCACTAAGATCATCAGCTAAAATCTAACTTGGCTGTTGTGCCCTCCTACGGTCACGCAGAGGTAGCATAACACGGGGGAGGTTTAAGAGAAGACCACAACTTAATTGCTATAAGGTAATATGAGCAAGATGAGAGTATTCAGCTGGAAAATAGAAAGAAAAATGGCTATTTCTTTGTAAAAACCTGGCAGCTTTCCTTTATATGCCTCTCTGTTCACAGCCAGGATGATTCATCCCTGCTGGACTGGGGAAAGCCAGCAGAATCCCCAACCTGTACCAACTTGTAACGTTCAGGAAGTGTCCACGGAAGGATATTTACAGTAGAATCATGGAATAGAATCATAGAATTGGTCTGGTTGGAAGAGATCTTCAAGATCATTGAATTCAACCATTCCCCCAGCACTGCCAGAGCACCACTGACCCCTGTCCCACAGCTCCATGGCTTTGAAACCCCTCCAGGGATCATGGGGACTCCACCACTGCCCTGGGCAGCCTGGGACAGGCCTGGACAACCCTTGCAGGGAACAATTTTTTCCTCAGCTCCAACCTAAACCTCCCCTGGTGCAACCTGAGGCCATGTCCTCTTGTCCTGTCACTTGTTCCTTGGGAGAAGAGACTGACCCCACCTGGCTCTGACCTATGGAGTCAGGAGGCACTTTCAGCATCACTAGGACAGGCTAAATGTGAATCAAAATACTTCACCAATATCCATTTTTATGGGAAAAAAAAATCAGAACTGTTCAGCCAGAGTGAATGGTAGAAGAGGGAGCATTTTCCAAATAGCTGTTTTTTTTCTTCCTAATTTCCTCTTTTTTACCCCAGATGACAGAGTCTGTGTGGTTTTATTTCCCATTTTTTGCAGTGGGGAGACTTAACAAGGAAGGATTAGGCCAATAACAGCCATACCTTTTCTTTTTTTTTTATTTAGGAAACTACACCAACACTTTTATTTAAAGATCAAAGCACAGCAAACACCACAGCCCCAAACCTCTTCTCTTTTGTTTTTTCTTTCCCCATAAAAGAATGCCATGGAGTTTACTGGTGGTGCTGCTAATGAGGTAACTTCAGCACCGATTTCACATTATTAGCATTCTATCTACTAGAAGCTGATGATCTTTGGCCACTGTAAAACATGATTCCCAGGCCAGGTGTTGGGCCCTGAGCCAAAATGTTGTGTTTTTTCCCAACACTGCACTACAAAGGGCCTCAATGACGATAGGAAAGATATACTTCCTTTAGGGATCAGAGATAATTAACTCTTTATAGTTGCTCTTTTATTATTACTGAACCCGTGCCAAACTTTTGCATTGCTTTCCCTAATAAAAGTACCTCCTGCACTGCTGGTAGTATCCAAATGACTTTTTTTCATTCATTAACAGTCAGGCCTTTAAGTGCATTTTGAACTTCTTTGTTGGAAAAAACTCTCAGAAGGAGCCATTCTTGAGCATTTATGCTCCACGCTCCTCTGTAGGTTCCAAACTTCGTAACATAATTGTTCTTTCCAAAAGGGAGGAATTTAGAAAACACACAAAGAAGTCAAAAAACCCAACAGCATATGTTTCATCCAGCCGTGTAAGAGCCATGTTTAAGGTACCGAGTGGTTTTATGCCACTGCAGCACTGGGTTAGTAGATTTACAGACTCAGTAACAACCCCATCACCCTTCACTTGCAATCCTCCAAGAAGGGTATGAAACAGGAGTGCCCAGAGCGGGCACTCGGACCTGATCTGGCTGCATGTTTAAACCTGGTGGTTTAAACCTGGCAGACCTCAGCCTGGGCTTCAGAGCAGCGCCCAAACCAGCTGCTTGCCTAGCAGGGGGGTTCTGCACACCTCCACAAACCCATTCCTCTCCTCGGGGTCTGTTCTTCTCTTCCACACCGTTCCTGGGGAGAAGCGGCGTGCGTACGAGGGCATTGTTCTGCGAGCTGGAGGTTCCTCTGAGAAGCTCAAGGCCAAGTGGCTGATTCATTTCCCTGAGAGTTAACCTGCCCAGCTGCATTCACCAACTCTCTGCTGATGGAGCCAAACGCCCGAGCGAGAAGACACCCGGCCTCCATGGTGACGACTAGAGGGTCAGCCTTCAGAGGAGGGGTTGCTCTACGGTTAAGTGTGCGTTGCCACTTGTCACCATCTCACACACTCAACCGTTAAATTAACTTGCAGAGGCAAGTAGTGTTTTTCTCAGAGGCCATTTTTAACATTTGCCTTTCAAAAGCCACTGAAAAGCTCTATAGCAGCCTACAGGAAATAATGTAAGGAAAAAGCAACACAAGAACGAGCCCGTGGAATGTTTATTTTTCCTCAGCTCTGCGACCCTGATCCTCAGCCTGAGAGGCAGCGAGGGCAGCCCCAGGACTGATGCTGCCTGCCTGGGTGCAGTGGAGGAGAGCTGCTCTCCCACGGTGCTGAATTCCCACGTTCCCTGGGAGTGGGATTGTACCTCAGAGCCAAGCCCGTGGTTGAGATCTGCCTGCTCCACGCTATCACTGGAGACACCTGGAAGGCAGCCACTTCTCTCCCCTCCCCAGGATGGGGACACCTGAAGTTGGGCTATGTAAGGAGCAGCGTGCATAAAATGTCAGCTGGGCTGTGCAGGTTCCCAGGGTCCCTCGTGCTGAGATGTGCTGTAGTAACCATCACCTGGACAACCCCGTGGCACCTGGGCTGGAGTGCTGGGTTTCCTCCCAACCCTTCAAAGGCGGAACGTGTCCCTCAGCCCGATGCTATTGTCTGTGCCGGAGCCCCTGCCAGCGGTTCTGCTCTTGGAAAAGCTGCTCTCCTCAGAAAAAGGAAGTCATGGGTTCTGAGGAACGCTGCAGAAACAGGGGATCGATATCCAGTCTGCTCCTCAACTTGGTATTTCCAAGGGTTTATTTATCTAGAGCCTCGGAATTTTCAAGCGAAGAGCAGATTGCTCAGTTTATACCACGCAACCAGGTGGAATAAAGATTTGCAGATTTGCCACTCAACCTGAATACACAAGGAAATGAAGGGGAAAAAAAAAGGAAAAAAAAAGATAAGTAATATTCACCGCATTTGGGATTTGGTTTTCTTTTGAAGCTGCATCTGAACACAGACTGAAAACATAATCTTCCCAGATCCAGGCTCCGGTGTTTTAATCTGGATTTCTGGCTGATAGCAATTAAAAGCTGACAGCACAGAAGTATTTTATTTAAAAGAATGATTGGCCTAATGATATTCAACTGAAGCATGGCCTCCAGATTGGAGCTGGTCACACGCGTAAAGTGCAGGGAACAGCTTAGTTACACAAGATCACAAAGGGAGTTAATAGAACCCGGATCCACGTTCAACGTCTTTTCCATTCTCGGCTCTTTGTTCTACCCATTAGTCTACACTGACTCCCTTTGGTAAGATCCTTTGTATTTCCAACTTATCAGGGTCTCAGAAATGAAAGTCATGTGCTTTTATCTACTCATTCCCTTTAATAAGTGTCACAAACATTCTGTGTGATTGATTAACTGGTAACAAGAAAGAGACAAAGTAGGAATATGCAGATTAGCATATTTTCCTTTGCTCAAAGAAGTGCAGTTTATACGTACACGGCACTTCTAATATATTAAGCTGCCAAAAGTGTTAAACAAAGAAGGAACTGAATTACAGTACAAAACACGGTGACAAGGCCAAATTTATCCTTGGTGTAACTCACTGATGTCAGCGAGTTAAACACCTGAAACACCCCAGTAGGCACGGAGGGATCTGGAAGGATTTTTGCAGCCAGCAGGGACCGTTAGGATGGTATCTGCTGACTTCCTGCACCAGCACTGGCGGGAAATGTCACCCGTTTCCCCACTACGTGCACAGATGATCAACTGAAAGATTTTCTTCCTTTCACGATGGCAGGGGAGCTGCTTTGGTAGAAGATGCTGTGCACGGCTCTGGGGTGCTGAGCAACCTGTGCTTGCCAGGATGGCAGTGGGGGGTTTTGCTCCGTTGGTTTATGCCGCAGTCGTCGCTGGAGGTAGAGGATGAAAGGGCTCAATGCAGCCAGTTTGTGAGAGCTTTCACTTGGTGGGTTTCTGCCTGTAATGCAAACTTGCTGCTCCTCTCCATAGTGAGGCTTGAGGTTAATGCAGCCTGAGGTGTGAAATAGTGAGGCTCCTGCTGGGTGGATGTGGAGGGTGAATTCATCTGCTCTAGGCAGGAAAGACTCTTTCATGGAAAGGTAGATAGGGGACCTGGCAGTGGTTAGCACTGCCATTGTGAAAACCACTTGATCCCACGGAATGACCAAAGAATCACAGAATTGTTTTGGTTGGAAGAGACCTTTTAGATCATATCCAACCATTCCCCCAGCAGGGCCAGGTCACCTCTGACCCATGTCCATCAGCACTGCAGCTCCACAGCTTGGAAACCTCTCCAGGGATCACGGGGACTCTACCGGTGCCCTGGGCAGCCTGGGCCAGGCCTGGACAACCCTTGTGGGGAACAAATTGTTCCTCAGCTCCAACCTAAGCCTCCGCTGGTGCAACTTGAGGCTGGTTCCTCTTGTCCTATTGCTTGTTCCTTGGGAACAGAGCCCAACTCACCCTGGCTCCAGCCTCCTGTCAGGAGCTGTCAGAGGCAGAAAGGCTCCCATGAGCCTCCTTCTCTCCAGGCTCAACAACCCCAAGTCCCTCAGCTGCTCCTCACCCCCCTTGTGCTCCAGCCCCTTCCCCAGCTCCATTGCCCTTCCCTGGCCACGCTCCAGCACCCACATGTCCTTCTTGTGGTGAGGGGACAAATGCATCTATGCTCCTCATATACACAGAGAGAGACGTGTACCCCTCATGTAGTACATAGGTGGCAGTCAGGGCAAACTGGTGCATTACCCAAGACACCGTTAACTTGACCCAACACAGCAGGCAGAGCAACCACACCACAGAGTTCTCCAGGACAGCTACAATTCACAGCAACTTCTACCCAGGGAGAATCCTCACACCAAGGAAAGACACCAACCCTCTCCCCTTCTCCCAGTGCACAGGAAACATGCACTATCAGTTACCAGAGGTGTACCCAGACTTGCCGACGGGGAGGTGCAGAGAAGAGGGATAAGATGTAGCTCACAACTCCCACTTCTCTTGGCATCTCCTGAGAAGTGATTAATCACGAGTGCTGACGCCCAGGTCTGTGTGCCACTCACTGCAGCATCAATCCCTGAGCCAGCTCTGAGGCAGGAAATGAAAAGGTGGAATCGTTTGTTTGTTGTATGAAAGAAGGAATAACTTCTGTCCGACTGCATTTACTGACACCCCCACCTCTGCACACGGTTGGAGGTGCCAGTCTCAAACTGAACCATAAGGTTTCTTCAGTGTTTTACCACTCGCCTGGCTCACTGTGCTGGGTGTCTCAGCTCGACCGTTAACAGAGCTCCTTGCTGTGATCATTCCCTGGGATTCCCAGTGATGCCACTTAGTGCATTCCTACAGATCCTGCCATACCAGGTTCTGTGAGGTATTATGAATCCTGTATTATGATGGGAAGTTGAGTCATGGAGCAGACAGCAAAGCTAGACCAAGCGTTAGGACCTTATCGTGCATCTCTGAAGACTTTGAGTGAACCAGAGGATGAGTCTTCCTCAAGTACAGCACTACCCTGGCTGATTTCCCTCTTTGCTGAAGATCAAGTCTGTCTCCTCCCTTTACCCTGTGGTTTATATTTACAAAGTACTGCACAAGCACAAATCCATCAGCATTCACAAAATCTCTGCATTTCCTAACGTCTCCTACTCCTTACAGCCCCTCAGCCCAGACCCTGAAGTGCTGACAGTGCAAAGTCTGGGAAGATCTCCAGAACAACTGTGCTGCACACTCCCAGATCTGGTGTCCTCTCCCAAAGCCAGTCTTCCAGAGACACGTGCACATTTCCAAGATTACCTTTTGGCTTCTGGTAGCAGAAATCAGAAACAGATTATCTGAAATGAGAAGCATCTACCATTTTAGCTCCAGGCCAGGTGGACATGGGTGACCTCAAAGGATATATTTAGTAGTGCACACTTCAGGCCGCAGTGCATATGTGCAGCCACTTACTAACTGTTAATCATGTCTCCTTCCCTCAAATTGGCCAACCAACAGGACACCTGGCAGTTTTGGAACATTCCTCTTAGATTACTAATATCAATATTAAGTGAAAGAGCTTGAAGAATGTCACATTAGTTTCTGATGGCTCCCTTCCGCCATACTTCTGGCCAGCAGGCTCTGGCAGATGTGACTCCATTCTGTCCAAAAGCAATTCAGTGTTTAAGAATGTGCTCACTTTCCTGGGACCATCTGTTTACTTTTCTGCTGAAGGAACTCCAACCTCTTTGGCAACCTCTTTGTATTGTACTCAATAAATCCTGACATGTAGCAAATTTTTTTTGGCAGCTCTCGAATCTGAATGCCATCCAAATTGTTCATTATTGATATTAAAACCGATTTGTGCATCACCAATCATTAAAGGAATGTACTAAATATCTCCATGAATGAGAAACCCAGTAGTCCATCAGAATACATTTATCAGCAGTGATGGGAAAATGGAGAAAGAGCTCTGTGGCTTTTCCTGCTAATGCAAAACCCCACCTCTGACATCAGTTGCTTCTTTCCTTTTTTTTTTGCAGGACCCTAAATGTACAAAGAGCTAATGCACAAATTAAAGAGGCAGAGGAAACTCGTCTGTCCCAAAGGACTACCTCATATGGACCAACACACAGAGTAAAGCACCAGGACCTTGTGTCTGTTCCTAGCTCAGCCACAAATCCACTCTCTGACCACAGCAAAGTCTCTTCAGCCGACATGGGCTTGATGTCCTCTTCAAGCACTTGTCTGGACTGTAAGGTCTTCCAGACACTGTTTGGTTTGTAAAACAGTTAATGTGGGTTTGAGTTCTCTAGCTACTGTACTCCCGTGTCCAGTGTGGAAAGCATGACAAAGTAGAATGAAGCTTTCAAAGTCCTGGTGAGTATCTACAAACCCAAAGTGACGTGTCCTTTCTGTGTCTGTAGAGTGTATGCCCACATCATCTTTCATTAGAGTTGAACGATTTTCCACATAAGGAAGCTGCTGCAAAATTAAGTTCATCAGACTAATTTCTGAGGACCCATTTCCACTGGAATTTTACATAAGTACCGTGGGATTACTGGGCTCCAGTTGTTGCTGGTGTTATCAGTTGTCAGCATCATATATTGTTGTCCATCATATACTTCATATGATTTTTCACATGAACATGCAGAAGCTTTGCCAAAATCCAACCACTCCATCTCCTATAAAGGCAGGCACTTAATTTTCTATTAAAAATAAAGTATAAAAAAATCAATACCTAGCAAATGTGACAATCTATCCTGACACACCTCACTGACAGCAAGGGTTCTGTTGAAATTTCTTCATCTTTTCTTATTCCTTTGTGCTAAAAACTATTAAAATTCTGCCCTGAAGTATTTGCTGTCGGACATTGATGATGGCAAGTAGAAACTGGACCACGGGTGCAATAGCATCTGCATTAGTCCCACAGAAGTAGTTGCATCCAAAACCAAGGGCCAGCTTCAGAAAGAGCATCATCATTCTGCTTCTTTTTCTTTTCCACCTTTGTAGCAGGTGGCTCGGGAGGGTTTTGTTTCTAGAGAAGCTGTTCTCCATACGTGGAGCGAGCACGCAGCCTTGACAGCATGCTAAACTCTTGAACTCCTCCTATA
>VWZY01004644.1:215675-276303 GCA_013399075.1 Chloroceryle aenea
TCTTCCCTTGGCCATGTCACACCGTAGAGGCTGATGCTTAGTTGACAGATCTCTCTTTCCTCTGCATGAGTGCAAAAGCTTCTTCTTGCACCTTTGGTACTCATGGCAAGTGTGAACCTATACGAATCAGTGCAGTGGGAAGGTTGAAAATTTGAATTGATTAATAACTTTCAAAATAAATGTCTGTCCTTAAGGTGAGGTTCTGCTCCTGGTCATTCTTTACTTTGGGCCATCTCCTGGCTTCAGGGGGGCAGGCGTCGCAGAGGATGGGATGTGAGGAGCTGAAACTCCTTTGTATATTTATGGGAATCTTCTCCTATCCAAACTGGCAACTTTGCAGTGGATCCTGTTCTGTCATGCTTGTTTAACCTGGGGTTGTATCACTGGCTAAGAGGACAACCTCGTGGATGTCAGGAAATCTGTATTTAATTTCCCATGTGATGTTGGATAATGGATTCTCCACAGCTTTGGATTTCCATATGTAAATCCGGGATACTAATTCCTAACCTGTTCCTGGAATTGGTGAATCTTAATGGCTGGGAAGTTATACCCAGTTAGACGAGAGTGATGTGTATGGGCGAAGAGAAGAGGCTGGCTCTGCTCTGCGCTCTGGTATTCAGACATGATCTCTTTCCCCACTATTTCTGCTGAAAAAAAAACTTTCCAAATAAAACACGAGGGAGGACGGGGGAAGGAAAGCATCTGAAAGATGCTGGTCATCCCTAATGCACTGCTCTGAAGTGCATCAATAGGAGGGAAGGGGACGAGAAATGCCAGGCGAGGCTGTGCCGCGCTTCTCGGTCAGAGCAGAGTCGATGAACACTTGCTCCCCTGCAAAGACTGCAGCTCTCGTTCCTTAGGAGCAAAGCTGCAGCTGCAACGTGCACCAGATGGTACAAAAAGCACTGCAGGTCAATAGCACCTTCTATCTGCAGGAGTCTGTTAGTTAGTTGCTCTACTCTCTCTAGTGAAATGGAATAAATGGAAATATTGAACAAATTTTATTTATTTTTTTTCCCTGTAGGACATGAAAATAATTAATTTAGGAGCATAATTTCTGATAGTAAGACTGTGGAAACTCCCCAGAAGCTGGGAGTACATTCTAGTGGCTGGCTGACTATGGTTCTGTGCTTATTCTACTCCCTCCTTTTCACCAAGCTCCTCGGCTGGCCCCTGCTGCAGAGAGGACACTGAGCTATGACACTCTCTGGTCTGCAGTGACAAGTCTCACCTCTTTCCTGGTGTTTGCTTCATTAGGAAAACCCCATGTTGGGAGTAGAAACAGCAGTGGCCTTGTGGTTTAAATGCCTGCTGACAACCACGGGGACTACACAGAAATGACACCTGGTGGCATTTTCTCTCTGAGAAGAGTTTTCAATGGACCAGGTGAAAACACAGGGGTAAAAATATGAGGGCCTACCCCTCCTGCTCTTTTATTTCAAGCATTTGGATGCTCTTTCCTCCAGCTGTACTTCATTTATAAATAGTTGTAGGGGTTCAGAGGCTAAAGTAGAATAAGACAATCTTCTTGTAGAAGTGGTTTATGTATTGCCTGACAAAACAATGGTCACTTTATGCCAACATGTGATGATGCTGGCTGCAATAGCAATCTGGGCTTGGGCATCCTCACTGAAAACTAAAAGCACCCACCTCTTAAAATCCTTATCTACTTCCACAACAGCTTTAGGTGAACAAGTCTTAAGAGGTTGGCTATTGACCCTAAAAAGCCATCAACTACTTTCTCTATAGATCTACTGCAACTGGAAGATTAGTTGATCAAACTTAAAATGGGCTTTAATTAATTCAGCAAATATTGAATCCACTAACAACTGCTGCTCAGAAAGTAAATTCCATGGAGCAGGGAGAGATACAATCTTTGTGTAAGGTGTTACACGAAGCCTATCGACCACACCACCTGCAAACAGGGATCTAGATCATCAGTTATCGAGCGCCGATAGAGTTCAGCTTATTTTTAATCTCAGGATCTGCTCCAATTACATGTTGTGAACACACTGGTAAATAAAATACAGCTTCGATCCTGCTGTTAGATATCAAAATACAAACTGTAGTGCTCCCAGGTCCCTGGTTTTATTATCCACTCATTTTCTTTAGCCACTGTCTGCTGCTGCTTCCTATTCCCCAGGCTGCAGCAGCGTGTGAAGGTGCATTCCACACCACAACGATGGGCAGTGGATAGGAGCGAGGGGAGAAGCCTGAGAGGGGATCCTGTGAATGTCTATAAATATCTGAGGGGTGGGGGTCAAACGGAAGGAGCCAGAGTCCTTTCTGTAGTGCCCAGCATTAGGACAAGGAACAGTGGGGGTAACCATGAGCATAGAAGGTTCCACCTCAACATGAGGAGGAACTTCTTCCCTGTGAGAGTGACAGAGCCTGGCCCAGGCTGCCCAGAGAGGCTGTGGAGTCTCCTGCTCTGGAGACTTTCAAGGCCCACCTGGATCTGTTCCTGTGTGGGCTTCCCTGGGTGTCCCTGCTCTGGCAGGGGGGTTGGACTGGATGTTCTCCAGAGGTCCCTTCCAACCTCTACCATTCTATGATTCTGTGGTAACAAGGTCGGTGCAGATCAAGCTTAGAGAGTGTCAAACCAAGAGACAGTTGCAGCTGATGGTAACGTCTACGGGGAACCCCCTGGCTAGGCTACTGTCCCCCTTGTCCCTCACCTCTGTGTCCACAGAACTGCCTGCTGGCAGAGGTCCCTGCTGGATGCTGCCTTCCCTGTGAGTACCAGTCCTGGCCTGGGAGGGACACAGACCCCTCCAGCTCACACGATGGTGTTTGCACATCCCCAGACTGCCACTGCCCACCCTCCCGGAGCCACTGTTCAGCTGAGAACATAAACCCGAGCCCAACTGCCACTGCACCACCTAATGCCAACAGCACCACCACTTGCTGGCTCAGATCACACTCTGGATCAGAGCTGTTGGAAAGAAGTTCTGAAAGCATTCAACGAAAGGTCTGGGGGATGAGCTGTGTCTGGCTGATCCCGTTCACGTGGTCTGCATAGGGGAAATCTTGATTTGTGTGACAATTTAATGGTTTCTGAGGTGGAGTTGTCCTGACAGCAGGGCAGAAACCTAATTCTACTGAGGCAGGAATGATCCGTGGAGGATCTGGGTATATCCAAAGCACTGTGTAAAGTCAGAATATTAATAATATTGCCATGTGTTAATTTTATCCCAGGAATAGTTACAAACTGAATCTAAACCTAAATGGAAATGGGAGTAACTCCTTATGAATGCTTAAAATATGGAGCTAGTCTCCCATGGCTTCTTCCTTTTACTTCTATTAATCCTGGAAACTAATTACTGCAAATTATTTGATTAGTCAAAATACAGGAATCAGATTATAAATAGACTTTTAAAAACAAGCTACATGAAATCATGCTAGGGAAGTTCACAGTAATTAGTCCTCTGCTAACAGTTGCAGAGAAGTGATAGCAAGCCTGCTTTGGTTCTTTCTCTTTTATGAAAAAAATGATATCATTCTCAGATTTTTATCATACAGGAATGGTGAGCCATATGTGTAATGCCATCAAAAAATAAAACACCACAAAATATTGACATTTTGGGAGCAAAGATGGAATAGGAATTTCAACATGAATCACATTCTTCACTTTTAAGAAGAAAGCCCAATTCTTGTTAATAATTGAAAGGCAGGCTGGCGTAGGAACGCTCTCCCGCGGCACGCACCGCGGCGAGGCGTCCTGCCTGCTGATGCAGCTTCCTCCTGCCCTGCCAGACAGCCACAGATCCTTTTGGTTGGAAGAGACCTTTAAGATCACCGAGTTCAACCCTTCACCCAGCATTGCCAGGGCACCACTGACCCATGTCCTGCAGAACCACAGCTCCACAGCTTGGAATCTCCTCCAGGGATCACGGGGACTCCACCACTGCCCTGGGCAGCCTGGGACAGCCCCGGACAACCTTTGCAGGGAAGAAATTGTTCCTCAGCTCCAACCTAAACCTCCTCTGGTGCAACTTGAGGCTATTTCCACTTGTCCTATCCCTTGTTACCTGGGAGAAGAGACTGACCNCCCCTCAGCCTCCTTCTCTCCAGGCTCCACAAGGCCAGGGCCCTCAGCTGCTCCTCACCCCCCTTGTGCTCCAGCCCCTTCCCCAGCTCTGTTGCCCTTCTCTGGCCACGCTCCAGCCCCTCAGTGCCCTTGGAGTGAGGAGCCCAAATGTGAGCACTGTCACAGCACCAGCATCTCCTGCCCACCAGCACCAGCTCAGTTCCGGAGATGCAGCCGTGCCTGCAGCTTTTATCAGCACTGCTGTGCTGCTCACATCTTCACAGTCCCAAGAGAGCACATCTTCACAGTCCCAAGGTGCAGACACATCCTGCACACAGATGAGAAATTGCATGACTTCTCCTTCTCTGAAAAGGTTAGTGGGGGATAAAGCTGAGGCCTGAGAGCACTGACAAGAGGATTGCTGTTCTATAAAGCTGGTCGTTTTCTGTGTTCCTAAGATTTTTTTACAACAGTACAGAAAAATCAGAGGATTCTTTCAAAATCAAGCCATCCAATGCCATTTTACGTGTATGGTTTGATGATGCACTGACACCTGGAGAGAGAGGCTGCAAAATCTTCTGGAATAATGGGAGAAGTGGTCTGAAAGACAGAGGAGGTTTTTACACTACACTGATAATGCACCGATATCGGAAGGATGTCTGAGGAGGAGTGCAGGAGGAAGAAGATGCTCCCCTTCCCATCCCAAACAGAAGGGCTGAAGGTGATGAACTGTAGAGTAACTCTGGGGTCAACCACCTCAATCCAGATCCTCTGTGCACCCCTTTCTCAAGCCCCACATCTGCTACTGTCCCTTCCCACTCTCCTTGCCCTTCATGTTGAGCAAAGTGCTATTGCAGAGTCAGCTGAAGCAGCTTTCATAGAATCCCAGGCCGGTTTGGGTGGGCAGGGACCTTTCCAGGTCATCCAGTCCAACCCCCTGCAGGGAGCAGGGTCCTCTGCACCCAGAGCAGGGTGCTCAGAGCCCCGGCCACCTCCCCTGCAATGGGGACAGGGATGGGGCAGCCACCACCTCTCTGGGCAATCTCTCCCTCTCCTGAAAGCTCGATGAGCGTCCAAGACCCCACTGCAGTGTCCCTGGGGGCTGGTCCTTCGCTAGGACATCCAGCCCAGGGTACCCTGGTCCTCTGGAACTCAATTCAACCAAAGTAAGCTGAAACACGAGGTGACAAACTTGCTAGTAGCAACAGTTTTTTTAAGTCCTGCCCAGTTGGCAGGTTAGGGAGGGAAGAGGATCCTCCAGGAGCTCTGCTTCATGGTGAACAACCACATTACCCCGGAGAAGAGCTCCTGACAGGGCTGCAGCGCTATCGCTCCGTGCAGGAAATAGCTTAATCCTATCATAATCTCCCTGCAATTTTCCTCTCTATTTTGATATATATTGTTTCAAAGATACAATTTCATTTGAAACTGAGTTTATTTCAGACTCCAATGTGTCCAATTTAATTTCAAGAGGTTTTTTTTTGTAGTGGAAAATCTCTTTTTTTAGTGAGAGATTAGAGTTGCAGTAAATAACGAGCACCTCATTTCTGCTCTGCAGATTTAACTGTTTCCAAGTCAGATACAGATCAAGGACTGACATTCACTCCCTCCCCGTTACCTACTCTTTAGATTTTTTCAATAGCTTTTATTCTCTATTGCTTCTGGACAAGCAACATCAAAACATTGTGCTTGGAAAGATCATTCCTGTGGGGACTCTGCACTGCAGGAGTGCAGCTTTCTGGGCTGCCTGTATCGGTTTGGGATGGAAATCTCTGCACTGTCACTTCAGAGAACTCATTCCAGCAGGTGGTTTATGACACTGAGAAAGCTGGGCTGGAAAAAAAAGGGAAGGATTTTGTTAGTAGAAACAAAATTTAGCGTGGATCTGTGCCAGGGAAGATGAGGTTTACGAGTACAATAGTCTTAGTGCACAGGAGACATTATATCAGTGGTCAGATATTTATTGCAATCATCTTCTTATTTCCATTTCTGCCTTCTTTTTGGTGAGATAATAGTGTAAAGAGGAAAGGTCACACCTTGATGCCAAAATGATTCATAACTTTAATACCAGAAGGAACAATTGACCTAAACAATCTTTGGCTAAAGTGTATTTCCAGCACTGCTTTCAGCTGTGGGCTGAAGCTGAACGAATGGAGAAATATCCACCACAAAGTTATTGTCCCTTACTCAGAATCACCTGCCTGAGAAGGATGTGGTATCCAGTTCAACGTCTCTGAGAAGCCAAGACACAGCTTTCTAAGACCTAATCACAACTGGGCTGTCCAGGAGGGGTTCAGTCACCTCCCTGGAGGGGTTTAAGGGTGGTTTAGATGTGGTGCTGAGGGACAGGGTTTAGGGGTGAGCTTTGGAGAGCAGGGTTAATGGTTGGACTCGATGATCCCAAGGGGCTTTTCCAACCTGAATGATTCTGTGATAATTGTCTTTCAGCTACTGCCCATGGAGATGGCTCCATGGCAGAGGCTTCTGCAGACAAGGCTGATGGTACCTCTCCTTGCACGCAACAAAACTAGCCTGGAAGTGAAGTCACAGTGGATTTCCTAACACAAAACCCTGCAGAAGGGATGAAACCAGTATCAAGGACAACACAACAGCGTTTGCTGCCTTGGAAACACTGCCCTGCAGGCTCCTTGCTGAGCAAGGTGAACCTCACTAACCCATTGCTCTGCCTGCTCTTTTTTGTTGCCCACCCAGGCAGACTTACAAGATGCGACTGAGAGAGCAGAAACAAGGCGGGGACTGAGAAATCAGGGCCACCCTTTCTGTGTCTGAACCACGGATTGGGCTCTGAGAAGAGACCTGAGAGCAGCAGTGTGCTGGAGATTCCAGACCCAGCCATGGTGAGCACGCTCAGCCCTGACTCCGGCGGGCTGGAAGCATTTGTAGATCTTACCTACAGCAAACTGCTATTATCCAGAGGACACTGAGCCAAGCTGTCAGAGAAACTACTGCTTTAAAAAACCCAAGTAACTGTGTCACAGCACGATAAACATATGCACAGATTGATTTTGGCTACGAACCAATAAATCTGTACAACCAAGGAGCCCAGTGTTTGGTTGTAACGAACGAGACGTAGTTACGATAAAATTCACTGCTGCAACACCAGGGCTAGAGAGGGAGAGCTGATGGTTCTTGAAAGACTTTGGCTTGAAGGAAATGTTGGTACCAAGCATGACAAGAACAATGTAAAAGGGGAGAAAAGAGAAGGAAATGGTGATGTGAGCTGTCCTGGGGGGGGAATAAACCGAGTGGGAAATCCAAAAGAAAGATGGGAAACTCCAAACCAGCAGGATGATTAAAAAAAAGGCTGGACCAAGATTCAGAAGTTTTTATTGTGTCCAGAAGATCACGTTTTAAGAGGCAGATTGTCTCATATTCCTGTGTCACCACCTAAATCCAGTTACATCTGGTAGCTCTAAAAGCTGACAGACGCAGCAGGTGTTCTCAGTGCAGATTTTGGTAAGCAGCCATCCACACACAGACCAGCACCGGTACCCAAATGGGCACCTTTGGCAATCTCAGCAAAGAACCTGAGCGTTGCCTGGATTTTGGACTGGAAAGTGTTTTTCTAGCCCAGAATGGAGAGGCTTGCTGAAGCTGACAGAGCATGGAGCCAGGTATTACTCAGCTGCTGCTCTCCACCCCCTCAGTGTCCAGCTACATCACCTAGTTTACATCTTTTCCTAAGTGCTCCTCCAGTTTTGTTTTTACTCACCCAAAACCTGAGCCAGTTTCTCTTTTCCTCTCATTTGCTTCTCGTACAGAAGCTAAATAAAATCCTGTGTGAGTTTTGAAAAGCCATAATAAAGATAATAACCCATGTTTAGATTAGAGTGGGAGAAGGGATGGAGGGGATGCACGTTCCACCTTCAGCACATAAACTGACAAAACAGCCTCGGATTTGGGATGAAACTTTAGTTTGGATAGAGATTGCTGTTAATTGAGTCTTGAGGGGGTTCTTGTGTGTTCCTTGGAAACATTTGGGACGAATCTACTCAAAGTGAGGTAGGCTGGGGCAGGGTGTCTGCATCATCTGTGTACAGTGACCTTTTCTGCTCGGCACTGCCAGTAGGACTAGAGCGCAATCTGCAGTGACACGTCTCTGAGTGGCCAGTCTCAAACTGCATTGTGGTTTCCCTCTTTTATTTAAAGATTTTATTAATTCACAGCCCAAACGGTGCCTCAGAACTTCCTGCAGCTGATGGTGGAACTACCATACACAAAAGCTCCCAAGCTCTACGTTCTTGCTGCTGAAATATGGCTGTCACCTTGCAAACAAGAAAGGTTTCTAATTATTTCCTGATAGCACCATCTCGGCTCTGATCTGCATCAATATCCACCTGCACTTGTCCTGCCTGTGTCCAGCTGTTTTTCTTAACATCTCCCTTGGTTTCCCTGCCCCGTGGACTTCAGAGCACCCACTGCACACAGTGTGCAGTCCACGGACAGGGAGAGAACACGTGCAGAAATCAGCAATGCAGCCCCGGTCCCGTGGGAAGCCTGCAGCAGAGCAAGGAAGTGAAGCCTCCAAACCCAAGTTTGAACTACAAAACTGGCCTCTTTTCCTCTCAATAAGTTATTAAGCCCCTGCAAAGTCTTGAACCTCTATCACAGTGGCATTTGCAAAAGAGGATTTTAATGTTTAAACAGTGCTCGAGTTAAAAATATATTGAACATTCCATTTACATTTTGGACAAAGTATATTGAATGTACCATGAAAATATTCCTACAGAGGCAAGATAAAATAAATGAAAAGACAGCTCTCCTTGTACTTCCTATTTTTTCTTCTGTAGAACTAATATAGGATTAAAGAGGAAAACCTGGTAGCTGCAGGAACAAGTTTGAGCAATCACTTGTCACCTGCAGTTAGCACAAAAATGTATTATAACAAGATATTACTTGTAGAATTTCCACTATAAATCTTTTATTCATTCCCAGGAATCCCAGTCCAGGCATTTGCCATAGTGCATTGTCAAAAATAATGTCCAGCATAAATGGTGTGTGAGAGACCATGAACATCAGAGATAACAAGAGTACTAACACCTCATGGGCCTTAAAACCCCCGTAGTGTATTCCTGGTCTCTCATTAAAAGTGAAATAAAGATATTGTTTAAGAATGACTTTTATGTTTAACTACCAAATGCAAGCATTGATTCTTTGCTTTTGGTTTTTCCCACTTTTCTTATTAAAAATTGCTGAGGGGGTGTGAACAAGAAAGTGAATTTTTGCAGTCCTATTCTATTCCTGGGAAGGAGAATGACCAAAAACTAAAAGAGCATCAGGAGCAAGCAAACCTCTGTAACATATTGACCAGTGCTCAGAGAAGAAAGAAGAAACCTGGTTGTGAGGAAGCCATGGTGTAAACCAGTATGCTTCCTCAGAGGTCAGGAGATCTTTGGCAGCTTCCAAGGGTGAAGGAGATGCTGGCTCCCGTACGCCTGACAAATCACATCTGCAGTTAGCAGCAAGAGCTGAGCTGCTTTACCATGTTGGGCCAGCCAAGAGCTGTTGTTTCCCATGCCACCAGTTCCCAAAACTAGTTTGTAGTTTTGGGTTGGAAGGGTGAGAGACTTCCCCTCAGAGCCACTTTCCACTGCAGCAGGGAACTGGTCTTTGTGGCAGGACTCACCCTGACCTAAGCGAGGGAGGTCACAGACTGGTTTGGGTTGGAAGGGATCTTCCAAGGGCATCCAGTCCAACCCCCTGCAGGGAGCAGGGCCATCTGCAACCAGAGCAGGGTGCTCAGAGCCCCGGCCACCTCCCCTGCAATGGGGACAGGGCTGGGGCAGCCACCACCTCTCTGGGCAGCCTGGGCCAGGTCTCCCCACCCTGAGTGTAAACAATGTCTCCCTCCTCTCTAGGTCCCGTGCACTGATTTTGGGCAGTGTTGTCATGCTCACAGAAGTGCAATGCGGGTGGGAGGAGCTCCTGCCCTCACTGGGGTTTGTGCCAAAGCAGCAGGCACTTCAACTTTAAACATCCGTGCTGGCAGGACACCGACACCTTCACTACATATTGCACCCCCTGGTCTTCTTCTGAAGTTCACTCAGAAAACAAANCAAAATTTGACAGCCACTCCTTGGGATTGAGGACACTTTGCTAAGTCTCTATTTTTTTCAGATTTCCATATTTAAATCCTGAGGGTTTTTTAATATCAGGATTTCCTCTGCTTTAGTTCTCTCTCTGCATCATCTTTCTAGTGTGTCTGCCTTTCTGTTGGACTCTTGCCCTTCACTTCTTCCATCAGACTCTCTCAGCTGCATTTATCTTTCCAGCTGATCTGGGAGTGTGAAGGGCAGAAGGTGTGGGATCACAGAATCCCAGACTGGTGGGGGCTGGAAGGGACCTCTGGATTCAATCTGATGCCACCCCCCTGCTCGATCCAGCAGGGTCACCCCAGAGCAGGGGGCCCAGGATCCCATTGTCCAGGGGGTTTGGGAATCTCTCCAGAGCAGGAGACTCCACAGCCTCTCTGGGCAACCTGGGCCAGGCTTGAATTCATCCCTGAACTAACCCCTTAGGTTTTTCCTTTCTTCCATTCTTTCCTTCCCTTGACCCACAGAGGCCATGAGAGTAAGAAACAGTTTTTCTCCCAGTAAACTTACCAGAAGTAGAAGGAAAACAAAAACCAACAGAAAGACAGATTTCCCAGAGAAGGGAAGACAGGTTTATAGTTTCTGTAACACATCCTTCTCAGCAGAAGCAGAGGGCGTGTTTCCTTCAGCCTTAGAAAATGGAGAGCAAATTAGGGAAGGGGACACAGAAGATGGAAGATGACCTCTGTGCTTTGGTCTCTGCTGGTGCTAGAAGAAGCAGAGTGAACCAGAATCTTTCTGCTAACACCAAGCCTCATGGAGGCCTAAGGTAGGATAGCCAAGAATAACAACATGCCCTTGATTTTCATCAGACCTGGAAGGTGCCATCAGTATTTTTTCAGCACGAAATTTGGAACTGCTGCACTAACTTCAGCAAGATCAGATGCCCCTGAGCCACATCACATCACCATATGTCCTATGTGTAAGCAATCAAAAAAGAAAAAAAATCAGAAACTAACTGGCAAATGTTTGAAAGAATGCTTGTAATCAGGAGTGGGTTTCACACCCCTCACTCCGAGTGCTGCCGTATTTCCATGAGCTATTGCATTAGCTATAGAGCTGATCTGTAAGGGAAATTATAACCATAAAGGGAAAATTATAACTGATCAAATTTTAAAGAAACCTCTAAAAATAGCTTGTCCGTAGCCCATAATGTCACAATGATAAAGTCTAAGATCTCAGGTCCTCTAAGAGCTCAGAGCAAGATACGTCCCATTAAGAAGTTTGGCCTTTTCCATTAATTTCCCCCCAGGACACAGACACTGAGTCTGACTGCAAAGGCTTGAAAGGTAACAGAGCTGAAGCATCTCTCCAGTTCAAACTGAAATATTCCTAAACTCCCATGCGTCAGTGTCTGGGAAACAAGCTTCAGCACTGAACAGCTATTTGCCTGCCATAAGATGTGGGTGCGAGCTTGCTTCCAGTTATAGACAACTCGGAATGTGGAGCTGTTTGCAGCAGTGGGTGTGCTAGAGAGAGCCCTGGCAATGGTGGATTTGCAGACAGCACAGGGGATTTGGTCAGAAGTGCAAGATAATGATGGTTTGTTTAGCACAGTGGCACTGCACCAGCCATTCAGGGGGCTGCTCTGGATGTAAAATGACCTCTAATGTTAAGCAGACATCACTAAGAAGCACTTTCTTTGCCATTAGTGTAACAAACCACCGGTGATAAACAGTAATCTCATCTTTTGGAGTTAAGTCCCACGGTGTTCTCTAAAGCAACAACAACAAATCCCTCTTAGGCAGTGCAAGTTTTGCCTGAGCACAGTTCCAAGGTATTTATCAGCAGCAGGAACACAATTTATATCATACAGCCTGTGCTCGCTGTTAAAATTTATACCAATCAGTAGAGTCATTAAATCCTACATTTGCCTCCCTCTAATCCACTGTTAGATTAAATGGTTCAATTAATAATAAATATTAGCAGTTTATTAGATTAATTGTTCCACCACTACATTAGGGGATGTGGTTGCAGAGCGAGAGAAATGAAGCGATAGTTTCCCACTAAATCATTCTCAGCCGAGCAGTGTACCATATGTTGTTCTGCTGCACTCATCTCTTCTTTACAACAGCCAAAGCCAAAACCTTCGGCTTCACCTGCCACTTCTAGTTATTCAGCCACGGCCCAAGGATCTAGATGGAAATGAGGAGCCAGTCTGAGCTCTGAGCAAAGCCATTGAACTCAGCGGGGCTGCAGGAGGGGAGCCAGCGCAGGCTTTGACCCAGTTATTGGAGAAAATTACCCCTGGACAAGGAGCTAATCCTCCCCAATAAGCCTGGCCATGGGCAGGAGGAAGCACCAGCTTAGTGAATTTGGGTCTGCTGAAGGGCCTGATACTTAGCAGCTGGAGAGGCTCTGCTATCCCAGGCGGAAAAGGCTGGGGTGATAACTTGCCAAATTGTTGCATCTGTACGTGATCTGCTTTCATCTACAGAGGACTGCAAGTGCTCTGATTTTATAAGGTGGGGAGGAATTGGCTAAAGGGGTCAGAAAATTGGTTAAACTGCTCAGCAAACTGCTGTTGATGTTAGTTTGCTGTTTGTCAAACGCCCGTATGTGCTGTAAATGCTTGTGCCATTTTGCAAGCACGTGGTTTAACTGGTAGACAGTGGAGGGATGACAGAAGACTGGACTTTGTTCCCAGGCTCATCCCTCACTTGGACACTTTTTTATTTCTTCCAGCTCTCTCAGCCATGCCCAGTAAGGATTCATTCTCTCCAGACCTCACCTCTCCTTATAATTCTCTACTTCTTTTGCCTTATTCCCGGGTAAATCCCATCCTGCTTTGTGCCTCGGTTTCCCTCTTCCATAAAAAAAAAGATGAGGAGACATTTTGCAAAGTTTTTTTGGATGAAAAGCACCGTCAGGGATTGCTAAAGGTTTACCAGGGAGTGACAACTACATTGGACCATGTTCACCTCAGGGACATTTGTGGAAGAGATGAAAATGTGTTCTCATCATCTTCTCTGCTGATAGTTGATAACAGCAAACCTTTAAGAAAACAGAGAAGGTTTGCAACCTTGCATGACAACCTCATTCAAGCCAAGCAGCTCTACTTGAATTGGCATCTCCCACGGGGAGAAGTTTCCCACCTCTCCTGCAGTCTGCCACAGGTTTGATTTACAACAGGCAGAAGGCCTCACCAGCGTGGCACAACAGCAGTTGAAAAGATGGTGATTTTTCTGCTCTTTGGTGTTCTAAGAGACAGTAAAAACCATTTGGAAATGTACACCAGTGAGGATATTCTACCTCCCCGGGACGTGAATAGCTGGGGGTGCATCACCACGGTCCCACGCACTGGGATAATTAGAGTTGTACAGCAGTGGAGGCATTGCCAATATCCCATCAGTAATTTCCAGACAGAGTATTTCCTCCTCCTTTCCCCCCATTAAGCGCAGAGAAAATAAATGTTCTTAGGAGTTGGCAGTTTCCCTTTAGTTTGCATATTCCTCCTAAATATGAACATTATGTTGTTTACTCATCTGTTAATGACAGCTGATTATCAAACCATAAATATACATGTATCTAATGGCTTGTGAACATTAAACAGCAGCACGTAATAGCTGTGGGTGTGCTCAGGAACCCAGCACCCACCGACTGCCATCCAGCGCGCCAGCCTCTGCAGCTCTGTCTCAGTCTGGGCACCGTCACTTCCCGGCTATGGGAAGAAGGGAACAGATTTTCCCAGCTGCTGCAAAGAGATCTGGTTGCTGCCATATGCAAACAGATTGGGTTTTCTTCAGCTGGAGCTGCCTCTCCTGAACAATCCGGTGGTGTTGTGGCTTTTTGCTGGCTTCTGGGTGTCCGAGAAGGAAACTTGATGAGCTGAACATATTTCCTTTTAGTTTTAAGTCTTCTTTCTCTTTCTGTCTCTGGTCTTGGTCAGCAAGTAAAATAAAAGGATTCAGCCACTACTGCAGTGTGGACACTCCCAAGCAGTCAGGGGTTCAAAGCCAAAAAGTGCAATGCCTCTTTCTGTGGTGTCCAGTTTATTCCTTCTCTCCTCTGTCATCTCCATCTCTCTCCCTCAGCTCCCTTCTCCTCCTAAATGTCTCAGATCTGTTAGCTCAGATTTGGTTTCTCTGGAACAAAACTGGTTTCCTTCCTCCCAACACTTTCTTTGCCCAAGCTGATAACTTTGCTAAACGTGTCACTTCACAGACTTGGAACTTCAGTGTTGCCTTAGTCCTGACTCTTCTGCTCCCTTTGCTCTTGGGATCTCCCACTTGGTTATCTTTTCTCCTCTTCACAGTGCTGAATCCATCCTTTTCCCCTACCCTTTGAAGCTGGAGCCCATGAATTGTCTTTCTCCTCTTTAATTTCCATCCATCCCTCCTCTGAAATCTTGCTTAAATTCTCCTGATGAAGTCGACTTCTCTGGTTATCCTGAGCTTGTCAACTTCTACTTCCTTGAAGTCCTTCCTCAGTTGTCTCTTATTGCAGAGGTCATGTCATTTTCTTTTGTGTCACCTCTCTCCCAGCTCCATGTTTACTCTCCTTTCCTAATAGTCCTCCTAGTCATTTGTCTTTCTCTGTGTGCCACAACTCACTCACCCAAACGAAATGCTCTGAAAAACCAGAGCTGGGCCAAATGCAAACTTTTGGAGTTGCATTCTTGAAGAAGCTGAAGGAAGCTGTGTGGAGCTCCTATGTTTTTGACCTTGGAGAAACAACCAAAGAAACAAGCAACTCATCCTTTGGAGCCAACCACTCCCTGTCGGTACCAACTACCCTCAGCTTCGCAGACTCCTGTTAGAGGCAGAACTGATGGCACCTTCCCATGCCAAAGCCCCTGGGAACAGCTGTATTTATGAGACTGTAGATCTCAAGATACACAACTAAAACTGCTTGGTCAGTGCATGGTCTTGCCTAAGGCACTTGAATTGTCTCTTTGTGCAAGTGTTTAGATCTGCAAGTCTCAGCTACAGAGAGTTCTGCCTTGCAGGGGTTCGTTCCTGTCTCTCCAGTAGCTTTGGGAATTCCTCAAGCTGGGATGAAGGATATGTGTAATTTTCAAGACTGTGATTTTTACGCCGTTCCAAGTCACAGAAAACATTTAGTAATTCTGATCCAACCAAAGCACTGCTGTGCTTTCATTCCAGAATCAACGTATGAGCATTTTCACTTCTCTTTTTAGCAATTATTGATAAAGGGACTAAAGCTGCAGGTGAACACAAAGTGCTGGCTGTTCTCCCTGCCAGCACACCAGACTGGACAGCAAGCAAGTTATTTTGCCTGGAACCAAACCAGGCAAAAGCTGACAGATAGGTACTTGTGCAGTGCAGGCTCGCCAATGAAAATAAGCTGTTACTGCTTACACTGACCTGTGCTGTTTGATTAGGATATGAGATCTTCCCCAAATCACTCAAGAGGACTTTTTTGGGTGGTGTTGGTTCAATGCTCAGTGATGTTGAGCCCCACAGAAGCTCAGGAGCCCTGTGAGATATGTATTTGTGGGGCTGACTCCCGGGGAAGTGTTTGCCATCCTTTCCCATCTCATTTTATTGGGCATGTTGAGTGAGTTCAATAACTGTGGCTGGATATTTTTTAAGGGTCGTATAGTTTTATGAACAGTTAATAACATAGACAGAAAGAGCAGCCATGTCTCATGAGTGACCCTGACTGCTGCCAGAATTGGGAAGGTGACTGTTCCCAATCCATTGTGGCATTGTCCCGCTCCTCCCAGCCGCTCAGCTCCCGAGGGTTTTGCACAGCACGCTGGCCTAACGGTGAAGGGCAGAGCTGGTTTAGTTTTTGAGGAGGTCACCTTCTCACCTACCATCAAAAGTAAAGCAAAAGCTGCACACCCAAACAAAGCAACTGAAGGAATTCCCTCCCATGGGCAGGCAGGTGTTTGGCCATCTCCAGGAGAGTTGGGCTCCATCACGCGGCACGGTGACTTGCGAAGACAAACGCCACCACTCCAAGTGTTCCTCCCTTTCCTTCTTCTTCCCCTGGCTTTCTGTGCTGAGCATGAGGTCATATGGGCTGCAAGACCCCTTTGGTCAGCTGGGCTCAGCTGTCCTGGCTGTGTCCCCTCCCAGCTTCTTCTTCCCTTCCCAGTCTTCTCGCTGGTGGGGTGAGGAGCAGAAAAGGCCCTGGCTCTGTGTAGGCACTGCTCAGAAATAACTAAAACATCCCTGAATTGTCAGCACTGTTCCCCGCACAAATCCAAACCACAGCCCCCTACCAGCTACCGCGAAGAAAATTCCCTCTATCCCAGCCAAAACCAGTAGTGGTGGAGTCCCCATCCCTGGAGGTATTTCAAAGCTGGGTAGATGTGGCACTTAGTGACATGGTTCAGTGGTGGACTTTGCAGTGCTGGGTTAACAGTTGGACTCAATCATCTTCAGGTTCTTTTCCAACCTAAACAATTCTGTGATGCTAAGTTTTCCCTCACCCCAGACCAGTGGAATTACTGCAGAGTTGCTCCTCTTTGGCCATGAAAGGGTTTCCCCTGGGATCATTTATTAACATAAAACAAAGGCCCGACAACTTTCGACAAATCCAAACCATTCTGGCTTCAGAATTTTCTCGCAGAAATAAACCTGGAAGTTTTCTGGGTTTGTCCAGAACTGAGCAAAGCCAAATGTTCAAATCCTGCAGACACAGAATTTCTACCTCACGTGCAGGTCGACGGGAGATTACATTTCATTTGGCTTCAGGTAGAGGCCAATCTGCTAATTAAATGGCAGTCCTGCTTTACTGGAGATAAAAATAAAGCAAGCGCTACTGAGAAAAGGGGAATGGGGACCAAACAAAAGGGAAGGATAGGAAAGGGATGAAGTCAATAACAGATAAATCCCAGTCCCAACACAACTACCAGAAAGACAATACTCTGCTGTGCACTGAGAAGCTGAGATTTATTAGCTGTTGATTAAGTCTTGTGAGGAGCAGAAAGATAGTTGAGGAGAATGAAGCAAAATACAAACAATCTCCTCTATTTTCTTGGCAAATTTGATCTTCTCTATTAGGATTATCAGGGAGCTTATTCCCTGGATGTGGGCAGTGAGGCAGATTTCCAATGCCTTTCAATTGCTTTTCTGGCTGAGGCTGGCTGTTCTAATGCAACGTGACGGGTTGCCACAAACATAATCCGTAGGACCCGGCGGTGCTCGAATGCAGATGCTACTCGTGGGCTCAGAAGAGAAGAGCAAGGCTCCAAGTTTCCTCACACCGGGCACACTCGGTTTTTATGTGGCACGGGAGCTCAAAGCTCAGCGTTGCTGCATTCTCAGCTTTGGTTACAGGCATTAAAAAAAAACCCAGACCAACCAACAATCTGCTTCCAAATCGGAAAAGATGACGTCTTGTTTTTCCTCAGCTGATTTTACTTTCCAGCACGGGGATTTTGGAATACCCACACTGGATCAGCCTGTTGGTTAATCTAATCTGGTTTACCGATTCCGGCTGCAGCTAAGAGATGATGCTTCAGAGGAAGAAAGCAGAAAGAAAACAAAACCACCATAATACATCGAGTTAATTGAACAGTTCTGTACAGGGGGAGAAAAATTCCTTCCTGACGTCCACAGGTGATGAGCGTATGCCCTGAAGCATGAGATACGATTACTCTTATCATTATCTTAGCGTGCATAGCAACAAATGTAATTAGTGGTCATAAAATTATCCTGCTGTTTGGGATTATCTGGGGGTTTTTTTAAAGCAACAGAGCCAAGTGTGTCTCTGAGGTAACTTCATTTGAATAGGATGAATTTGGCCCGTCCTTAAGTAGGAACAATAGAAAATAGAAACGGCACAAATTGAAAGCACTTGGCTGTGGCCTCGGGTGGCTGCCATTTATCACATACTCGGGCTGTTTCTTAAGAAGCTTTCTTCAAACTTCATGTTAGCAAGATAAGAGGTGAAACAAACTGCTGAGAGTAATGACAATAAACAAGAGAACAAGGCTTCAAGCCAAAACTAAGTAAATACCATTAAGCGACATGTTGCAGCAATTGAAAGGCAAGCTCCTTCCTACCTCTTGCCACATCTCAGAAGCTTGGCAGTGGATGACCAGCCACAGAAAAGGGCACTAGGAAGATGGATGTGCAGCCAGGGGAGCATTAGGGCTGCTGTGTCAAGCCAAAATGTACACCATTAGACAAAGACTAAGCCAACAACATAAGTCACCCACTGTGTCTATTCAACAGATGGAGATGCCCTGCAGAAGTCAGAGTGAGAGGACTTGAGAGGCAAGAAGAGTTTGTTCAGGTCTGGAAGAATTAATGGTAAGCAGGGATCTGCAGCCTGCAGTACAAAGCTGGGAGACATGAATAAATCTGAAGCATCTCCTATGGCGTGCTAAATAAACTTGCCATGAGAGAAGACACTTCATTGCTTAACAGACAGAGCAGGTATTTCAGTTTTGGCTTGTGCTTTGAGGGGTTCAATCACAGCTTGAAAGGGCTCTCCACAAGTCTCTGACAGGAGGTTTGAATCAGGTAGGGTTAGTCTCTTCTTCCAAGGAACAAGTGGTAGGACAAGAGGAAACAGCCTCAAGTTGCACCAGGAGAGGTTTAGGTTGGACATGAGGGAGAATTTTTATCCTGCAAGGGTTGTCCAGGGCTGTCCCAGGCTGCCCAGGGCAGTGGTGGAGTCCCCATCATCCCTGGAGGGGTTTCAGAGCCCCCTGTGGATCTGTGCTGCTGGGATTCAGGGGTCAGTGGTGCCCTGGCAGTGCTGGGTTAACAGTTGAACTGGATCTAAAAGTTCTTTCCCAACCAAGACAATTCTATGATCCCATAATTCCCCTGGTGCTGCTGGCTGTCTTCTTGAAGGGATTGGTGGCCATGGGGACCATGAAGCTCAAGCCTGGCTTGGCCTCACCATGGGAAATACGCAAGAACTGATAGATGATGCCTCAGCTCCAGCATCCAAAGGACAGCCCGACAAACATAAAGCAGGTGAGCATTCTATCGCTCCTCAGAGGACTCACACTCACTTGTCAAGGTTAACGGCCTCTTCGAGGCAAGACATTTTTTGTTGCCATTAAATACCTTTCACTGCTGTGTCCTTCTGCTTAACGAAGATGCCCTCAAAAGATCGAAGGTAATTTAGGCTGCGAGTTGTTTGCTCTCATCATTTTACTGTGAGCTCTTTAAAAGCCCCGGCTCCCAGCCAAGCCAGCATGTGAGAACCTCAGCATGTTTTAACAGCAACGATAAAGTGACTGCGGATAAAAACCATGAAGATGTGACCCGGGTGCCTATGAAATGGCTTGAAAATCAGAAGGTGAAGAAACCCAAGTGCATGAATTTACTCACGTAGTATTTTTAGATCAGGTTTGGGAGCCGTGACTTCAGATTTGGGAGCATGTGGGATATGCAAATCACTGCTGGACCGAATGTGCTGGTGTGAAGAAGAACTTTGCACCCAAGGGAGACCTCCAATGTGTCCAGAGTCCTACAACCACAACCACTCAGATCAGCTCTTCTACCCGGTGTGGGTTAGAGCCGGCCACACATCCTGCCTGTCCCCTCCGTCCCTTCCACGCGGGGAGAACGGTCACCCTGGCACTGGGCCAGCCTCTCTGCATCTTGCCCGGGGGTGATGTGCAATGGGTCAGCCTCCTCTGCCCTCCCATGCCTCCTGCACCCAAGCAAGCACCATCCCCGTTGGCTGTCACCGAGGGGAACAAAATGTGCCTTTTAATGGCACCCCCTTTACCTGTGGCACGGACCCAACCTATCTCCCCGTGCAGAGCGGCGCCGTTCAGAGGCAGAGCCTTCTAATTCAGCAATAAATGCTTGTTGCACAAACTACACCAGCAATCTTTTGATGGATAGAAAATACAATATTTAGTCAGACTGCTGTAAGTTAAAACACAGCAGACAGTAAAAGGATGAAATTATACCCCAACAGACTTTTAAATGAGAAAATAGTCTGTGTTAGGGAACATTATTCATTTAAATAGCAGAAAGCTTATAATTTCAACGAGGCCACAATTTCCATAAAAAGCCTGCATTTGGGATTTTTTTTTCCCCTTTTCCCTCTTGCAGATTGCAGTTAAAATGAATGAACCTTCCTGCTTACAGAGAAATTCATTTTTATTTTACTTTGCCTTTTTCACGTCAATTACAGAACACTTTGTTAAAATGATTACATAATATTCGCAGAAGCTCGGTATTGCAGGCTAGAGGAGATAAACCCACTTAAATGTGACCAATGTACTCTTCAATTCCTGCCCAGAGCAGTTTCTCATCTAGACATCACTCACACCATCTTCCCAAACCCCTGCTCGGAAGCGGCGCAAACGGCGGCGAGAAAAAAGGGTCTTTCTCTGCTGAGGGAGGTACCACGTGAACTCTGGTTTTAGGCAGAGTCAGAGGTCACTCCTTGCTTAAAAACTCAGTATCCTCAGTCCTCCTCTCATCACTGGGTTCCTGTCTCGTGATAAGGTTACACTGAATGGTGCTGGCATCCTTCAAGGTTACTGTTCCAGAAAATATTTGCAAATAATTTGACGTGCTGTCAGCTAGCAGGCAGCAGTGGACTCAGATAATTCAACATACTAATGTGGGTTTTCACGCCTTAAGCTATAAATAAGCCTGATATTTGAAAGTTTCTGTAATGTTTATTTAATAGCAATATTTTAGAAATAAATCTTGATTATTCCATTGCACTCCAGTGGAGATCATCTTCCAATGGAACTGTTGTTCCTAACCCCAGGCCTCTTCTTCTGACCTCTGCCTGCCACCCACATTTCCATTAAAGAGATAAAACACTTTCTTCTCAAACCCCTTTTTTTCAGACATGAGGGAATTATGGCCACGGGGGCTCCTCCTTTACCCCCTCCTCCTCCCTTCCCCTTCACTTTGCCCAGATCGCTGTTCACTCCCCTGGAGATCCTGCCTGACAAGGATACCCGTGGGAACTCGTGGAAGTCCAGCAAGAGAAAACTGTACGTGGGGCACATCCCATTTAAAACCACGGACTGGGAGCACGTGAAGTCTAAAGGAAAGGTTGCATCAGCTCCAGCTGGAGCGTGGCTTTGGTCTGCCCAGCCAGACCTCAGGTGTGCTTCAGGCTCCACAGCTGCTCTTGGGGATGCCCTCCCTCTTCTCACGCCTAGGGGCACCACAAAGCAGATGATGCTGGAGTTCAGCTGCTTTCCACCGGCTCTATTCCTGCCTGGTTCTGCACAGTGCCTGTTCCCTATCTGCCACCTTTGTGGCTAAGAAGCAATGCAAAGCCCACTGAAACCCATCTGAGAGGCGTTCAAGGCATCAGTTGACTCTTTTAGGACCTCAGAAAAGCGGATCCTCACACTGCACAGCAGCTGCTGGCAATTTTTTTCCTCTTCTTTCCATCAGAAAACAATTCATCAGAAGCTTTCCAAATCCAATGAAGTCTTTAATTGAACAAGTGCTCTCATGGAGCTGCCTATGGTTTGGAGCAGTGCACTACAGTGACATTTTGCTTTTTAAAAGACTGTGATTTTCAGCACACTGTCCACAACTCAGTAAAATAATCCTCCACTTGGGAAAACCAGCAATGCCTGATAATAAATCATCATCATCGACTGGACAAGGGGTGGTGGTTTAAACTAAAAGAGGGAGATTTAGACTGGAGAGAAGGAGAAATGTTGGTGCTGAGGGTGGGGAGAGCCTGGCCCAGGCTGCCCAGAGAGGTGGTCACTGCCCCATCCCTGGCACCATCCCAAGTAAGGTTGGCCAGGGCTCTGAGCACCCTGCTCTGGTTGCAGATGGCCCTGCTCCCTGCAGGGGGGTTGGACTGGATGCCCTTGAAAGGTCCCTTCCCACCCAGACCAGCCTGGGATTCTATGATAACACAACACATACATGCTTTTGCATGTGCTCTACATGTTTAACTGTGTTTGGAAGGCTACAGCTTCTCCAGCAGCTGGTGCTTTATACAGTTGGTACATTGCGGGGTGAGTGATGCAGGAAGGATTTCTCTATTCCGTGCTGGTTAATGGAAACTCAAATCCAAGAATGCAGTATCCACCAGACAAGGATGTAAGCACATCTCCACACCTGACTCTGGATTTTGGAGAGGAAGCAGAAAGCCCTGTAGCTAGCAGCTGTTTGGTGCCCGTGCCCCCTCAGAAGATTCTGCTTGCCAGGCTGGAGTACAGAGAGAAGCTCACTGTAAAGAAATTGCCAAGGAAATCAATGACCAAAAGAGTCTGCCTGACATCAGTATTTAATGGCAATGCCACCACTAGAATTCAGAACCTTCTGTATCATGAAGGACTGGACCCCAAATGAGCAAAGCCTGTTTTCTTCCAACACAGGAAAGGGAAGTGAGAACTCTCATCAATGAAACAACTTCTTTGTGCTGCACTCTGTGCAAATATTTGGATTACTAAAACGAATTTATGAAGCAATTACTTTTAATGCTACATGAGGAAATTAAGTACTCATTGATTCATGATTTATAATCTAAAGCTAAAAGATCATGAAAAAGCAAATATAACTTAATTAAATGTCCTTTGGCTTTGCTACTATTGCAGACCTAATTCATAAAGCAAGTAAAACAAACCATTTTTAGAACATAAATGAGTATTGGTTCTTCTACTTCGGAAGACAAATAATTTGCTGGTTAAATATAATCAGCAAAGTTTAGCCATGTGAAAGATTTTTTCCAGTGGACTCTGGCTCTTGAAGGAAGGATAAAAACCCATTGGTCCAGATTCAGGGAATTCATTGTGCTGGGAATGACAGGAGCATTTGCTATGAAAAGAGGAAAACAAAAGGCTGTTTCCGTCCTTTTTCAACTGGGAAAAATATTTTCCTATATTCACAGAGCAGAATCCATTGTGAAAGGAACCTGCCTTTATGGTCTCTCCATTGGCAGCACACTTGTGATTATTCACTCCCGACGCTCAGCCCATTAACCTGGGGAAGTTTAATCCAGTGCTATGGCAATGTTGCTATTTTTCAATTCTGAAGCATAAATAATTTGAGAAAAATCCCCACCCAGGTTTTTAGAATGAAACATCCCAAGTGATGTATTCAGTCAGTTAAGTTGTCAGTTTGACTCATCCTGTGTACTACAGAAGACAGAGTTAAAGGAAGAGTGAAAACCAAACCCCTGCTAAATAAATCACAGCAGGCCCTTGACTGTAATTACATATTTCAGCAAGATCACCTCTTTCTCAAGATCCTGGGCTGGATGTCTCAGCCTTTCAGTCTGTGAGCGGGTGTTGCATGTGCATATTGAAGGAGGACATTGAAGATAAATGTCAAGAGTGTGATTGATCCCAAGAAGTGGTGGCAGCAGCAGTAAACCCACTGTGGAATGGCAAGGACAAATGTAACCTGCTTCCCAGTTCCTGAAATGCACATGGGAGACAAAAGAGGTGTAAGACGTCCACCCTCCCCGCTCTGAGCCTCTCGAGTCAAGCTCAGCTGCACTGAAGACTCCTGCAGAGCCTCATTGTCTCCATCAGAGCTCGGAGGTCCATCATCTTCATCTTCATCTTCACTGACGACACCTGAGGCCATCACCTTCCACCTGCCCAGGTGGTGGGTGGCCTGCAGAAGGGCTACTCCCTGCACGAGGGAGGGCTGTGTGGATGTGGCTGTCTCCAAACACTTCTGGTCCAGCTAACAGCAAATGACCTGGACACGTCAGCCAGGTATCCTTCCGCGTGAACGAACCTGGTGGGTGTACTGCTGCCAGGATTCAGGTCAGGGATGTGACATCTCCTGTATCTCCACACGGGCTTACACTGGCTCCTTCCTGGAGGAAGGGAGCTGAGGTGGCTCCAGCCTCAGACTCCCATACCCAAAGGACATGTGTTTTCTAAACCCTGGGGTAGGGAAGCTGCTGAGTGCTGAGTACAGAGGTGTAGGCTGATGGTTGGTGTCACAATGGTTCAGAGAACAGACCGTACGTGACAAAGGTAAAGGTGCTCAGGCCTCTCATGCTGTGAAGACAACTGACTGTCTGCCTCTTACTAGTAGTCCACTTTGTGTGTCACCCAGCCATGCAAAACCCAGCAGATACAAAAGCATTATAAAGCTCAGATTCCTGAGAAATGGATTTTTCCTCCCAAATGCATCAGAGAAGTCACTGATAAATGAAGAGTGACTGCCATACATGGGCCAGGCACAGTCAAGTGTATCTGAGGCCTGGAGCACAGTGATAATAACTCGCTGGAAAACATCGTCTCTGCTAAGAAAAGAGACATCAGAAATACACACCAGTTCCAAGAGACCTTGGAGCTGAGGAAGCATCTGTCTTTTTAAAACCTCATTACTGTAGACTCCAAGGGCTCCAGCACACAAACCACAAATTACATCAGGGGAGTAGGTTCCCATCCATCAGCTGCTCGGAGTGCCCGGAAAACACCGTCACGTCCGTTAGCGTCCCCCTCTCTGACTTTACACTAACCTATGGCAACGTCCTGCCTTGCGAAGGACGGAGATCCAGAGTTCCTACGGAGGTGGTGACCCCAGGCTAGCTGACATGCAGTAATGTGCTAGGGAAAAGGCACTCCTCTGTTCTTCTGAGCCATCCGCAGGCTGGGGACTACAAACTCCGAGTCATTTATTGAGATGCCTTAGCTAAGAAGCCTACCTGACCACAGGGTCTCTCTGTCTGTGATGGAGAAAGATTGAGGCCTCCAGAGATTTCCCAATTTAGGCAACCCCAGCAGAAATATTAAGGCTATTCTGCTGTATTATTTAAAAAACTATGGCAATTATTCTCTTCTAATTCAGAGGAAACACAAAAGCTACATCCTTCAAGCAATGTCATTTTAAAACGTCTATGGTTTTAAAAGAGCAAATTAGTTCCCAACTTAAAAAGCAAAATTACAGTGTTCCTTGGAAAGCATTTTGCATCTTGGCTTCATATATAAAATACCTGACACGGGAAAATAAGGATAACTGTAGAGTCCATGTGAAAAGGCTGCTCCCTGCGGGACTGTGTTTACCTGGCATGGCACACGAGGCTGAGCAGTAATTTTTTCCTCCTTTTCACTACCCTTTGCAATACATGAGCTCACACCTCATTCACCAACTGAATGAAAAGCAAGATGGAATTTGTTCTTGCAATTAGTTCTGTGTGTTCTGTGCGCTGGAGGAGAGAAAGCAGCGTATGAAGATGTAACAGAAGACAACATAATATTATCAAAGGGACTACATTATGCTCCTGGGTCCAACACTACCTGTCCCCTTGCACAAACATCCCCAACACAGCCTTCTTTTCACCTAGATTCTTTACACATGGGTCGTAGGATCATAGAATTGTTTTGGTTGGAAGAGACCTTTGAGATCATGGAGTCCAACCATTAACCCAGCACTGCCAGGGCACCACTGACCCCTGCCCCTCAGCACCACAGCTCCATGGCTTTTTAAACCCCTCCAGGGATCACGGGGACTCCACCACTGCCCCGGGCAGCCTGGGACGGCCCTGGACAACCCTTTTGGAGAAGAGGCTTTTCCTCATGTCCAGTCTAAACCTCCCCTGGTGCAACCTAAGGCTGTTCCCTCTTGTCCTATCAGTTGTTCCCTGGGAGAAGAGACCGACCCCACCTCACTATAACCTCCTTCCCGGGTGTTGTAGAGAGTGAGAAGGTTTATCCTGTGTCTGATGTGGTTTGCTCCAGAGCTTGTAGCTCCTGTGTGAGAAATTCCTACCATGGGCATCAACATTCTGTAGCAGTTCTCCAAGAGGTAGATCAAAAGGTAACATGAGTCTTCTCATGGGCTTTTATGTCTTTTAGTAACCATGGTAGCAATCTTATAATGGATTCCTTTCCTTCTCCTGTCTGGAAGTGAATCTTGGTTGCTGCATAAGTCAACACTGTACATTCAATATTTTAATCCACCCTCCTTGGCCTCTGTGAGTTCATATTTTCTTTTAAAAAGAAAATTCCTAAGAGAATGGCACCATGGCTGACACAGTGGAAAGGGACTCACAGCTGCATTTGAGATATACTTGGAAAATATAAAACTTCTTCCCATATCTTGACCAAATCATTTGTTTACTCTAACTATTTATTTCTGTTTGTTCCCATTTTGACAAAAATCTAATATTCCATTATTTGGTAATGACATAAACTGGTAGAGTGTTTCCTGTACCCTGGTCACCAAACCAGAACAATCCAATATTCAAAGGCTCTGTTCCATGTCACCAGCCTACGCCAGTCATTCTTCTGCCTCCACATACACCACCTCCCACCTATCTGATCCTGGTAGCTTCTGCTTTTCCACTGTCTCCACCTCACACCTTCTTATTGCAACACTTCCATCAGAGCAACTACTCAGCTTCGGGAGAGCGGCACGGGGACGACGCAGCACCGCATCCATTTGAGTTACGTTGTGGGAGAAGAGGTTGCTCTGGGTAATTCTCATGTCATAAACGGGAAGAGCCTGGCTCAAGGTGAACAAGATACAGCAGCAGTGGGCGTGTGCTTGAAACCTCATCATGCCTGTTGAAAGGTCACAGACTAAAGCACGTAATGTTCGGAACATAAAGGTGAAGTGCACCCTATCTTGAAACGACCCTAAGCACCATGAAGCTAATGCTAGGTGGATAATAAACCAGTATCTTAAAGGCCTCCAGAGAGAAATGTTAACTATTTGCCTTTATCTGACAGTTCCCCACAAAAAAGAAGCAATAACAAAGATGGGTGATAATGCAGATTGATGGCCTATAGTTGTGTGTCTTGAGATAACCACAAGTGGGATTGAGCACAGGCAACTAAGACAAAGAAAGAAAGGACACCACATTAGAAGAGAGGCAGAGGGGGAAGAGTCATCACGGAGGAATACCCCAACATGCCACTGATCTCCTTGGACAGCAGCCCAGAACTTCCTCACTCCATAAGAGAGGTCTGCTTGAGCAGAGCTGCCACGTGGCTACTCTAAGGGACCACAGAAAAAGTTCAGCTTCAGTGCTTTTACTTCATCCTTATGGAGTTCATTGGCAAACTTTTACTGGTTCTTGATCTTCTAATCCACTCTGGGATGTATGAAGAGTCTAAATGGTACCTGGTTTTAAACTCTGTGTGTTTCTCTGAAGAAAGATGGATTCTCTCAAAGTGGATGAATTGATCTGAAGGCCTTCCAAGGCTATGAACAAAAGAAGTATGGCATTAATTTGCAGTCACCAATGACAGCCTCATGGGGTGTGGATCTGTGTGTGGAGCCACAGGCACTGACAGTTTGGGTGAGCCTGGGATGAAGGAGGGAAGCCAGACTGCTTGTCTACAGTCCAGGGACACCAACTCCAAAATACTCTCTTGGGAAGAATTAAGGCCCAAAGGCTGTATTAACATCTGCATCCGAGGTGGACAGATCACAGAATCATTTAGGTTGGAAAAGACCTTCAAGATCACTGAGTCCAACCATTAACACTACTCTCCCAAGCCCACCACTAAGCTGTAGCCCCAGGCACCACACCTACAAGGCCCCCTCCCTGTCCTAGAGACACAAATGCCACTCTGCTTTCTCAAACAGCAGTTTTTGCATGAGGTCTCATCTTTTTCATCCTTTGCTGCAAGGGCTGTAGTTAGGCACAGAGTTGCTCCAAGTCCTTGAATTGACCCAAGAGGGACACGCTCATCCTCTGCACACAAGCTGCTGGCTTCTGGTACAGGGTGGATCTCTCCTCCACACCACTGCTGATGACACAGGAACAGCAGCCCGGGTATTGTACCCAAGCAAAGCCCAGGAGGCTTGATGCAATGAGCAACCACTGCTGCCCATTTGTAGCTGAACTGAAGAGTGGCTGTAGATAAGCTGAAAAGTGAGATGCAGAGGTGTCATCACTGCTTAGGGTGGTAAGAGGGATCCAGCAGAAGACTCAGTAGAAGAAATGTTTGCTTACATGTTTAACTGATAACACCTAACCACTGAGTTTGTGTGCACCACTGACAAGTGCCTGACTTAGAAGTTTCTGTGATGCCAGAACCTGCTCTCTGGAGAGAAGAACCAGAGGAACCTGCAGGTAAGTCCTTTATAAGCGACGGTCTGGTTTGGACAACATCCTTCATCAGTGCTAAAGCTGAGTGGGATTTACTTTTGCAGCAAGATCAGGATGAAAGGGAATTTGTGACAAGAGTATGCAGCCATCCTAAGGAAGCTGTTAGGACCTGTGACCTTGAGCTCAGTCTACAGGGCTCTTTGTGGGACCACTTTGCCTGCGGGCAGTACAATAAAAGTGTTCAGCAAGCTTGGAATCTGACATACCAATCAGTGCTGGAGAGATTGATTTCAAGTGAAAGAGCAGTGAAGGACACTCGTGCTAATAGAGCAAGGCTAGAAGGGTAGGAAGACATGACTTGCAGCAAAGGATGGTCTGCTTCCCTCTGCAGCTTCAAGCAGTCTTTCATCTATGTCCAAAACCAGGCATAGAGCTGTATGTGAGCCCAGCTTCATGACTAGGAGCAAGGGAGGGAAGCCAGTGGAGAAGGTGCTGAGTCACAGCACCTCCATAGTACAAGCATCATCTGAGTCAGCACAGAGTTGGGAAATGCTCTCCAGGGACAATAATTCCTCTGCAGAACAGCTGAGAGAAAAGGACTCGAGCACTGGCTGCTACATATGAAAAACCATCAGACCATGATCTGGAGGCAACAGCTCCAGACAAAGTGAAACCAGGCTGCTGCTGAGCAGTGTGAGCACACAGCCAGCAGCAAATCCACTGGGGGACCAACTGCAGACCACAGAAATTACTAAGGGAAGACTGGTCAGTGAGAAGGGCTGATCACTGAGATAGTTTAACCCACAACTTATCTGGTACCACCTGCAGCCCAGTGGCCTCTGACATTGGATAGGGCACCTCAAGTACCTCCACCCCCACTTTCCTCTCTAATAGAAGAGGTTTCCTTGTAGGCTGCTGGTAACACCCAGTCCTGGGCTTCCCAGGACACACCTTTGACCTGGGATGGGAGTGGGCATGAGACCGTATTTCTGTTGAAGGAGCCAAAGCAGAAGAGATGAAATTCATGCTGTACTGCAGCAGTGGGAGTACAGACAATACCTGATTCAGCAGAAAACCTTATGCTATAATCTATCCAAAAAATTTCAAATAAATTTGAGCTATGAGAGTCCATTTGTATTGAATCAGCACTCTGCACCACTTGCCTGGGGCGTTTTGGATCCAATACCAAGAGTCTTAGTGCCAGATTTACTGCATCGATGTCCCACCACCTCAGCTTCTGTCAACTGAGGCAAAAGCAGGAGGGAAAGGTTTTATTTCAAGCATCTAAGGAATATTTAGAGCCCATAAAAAAAAAGAACATTTGGATGGGAGAGGAGGATAAAAAGAAGTAAGGAGGCTTCTAAACCAGCTGAGTACGATCAGAGATGGGATTTCTGAATAATTCAGTGTGGTAGTGATCAGGAGCTCTGCTCTAGCTCTTCAGCCTAAACAACTGGATTTCATTACACCCTAATAACATGTAATCTTTAGGCTGCAATATTCATCAGATCAATACTTTTATTTCTATCAGGACATCAGACATTTGTTTTGTTACCCCTCCGGTATCTCCAGAGAGTCTGATGTTTTACACAGACAGAGGCAGGCTGGTTACTCTGCTATTGTAATGAATTTTACCCAAAGAGACAGAAAGCTCTCAGAAAATTGCAAACTACACTTTTAGCCAGTGTGGTTTCTAGCACTTTTAATAAATGTTTTAAAAACCCCCAACCACCCTGACAGCAAACAATTGTGTTTATCCCCTGCCTGCAAGGATCTGCCTGCTCTTCAGACAATCAATTTCTTCGAATTACTAATAACAGTTTTAAGAGCAAGCAAGGCTCCCAGTACCTGCAATTCAACAGTTGGAAATCAGCTAGAATTTGCATTAAAAATAAAGCCAAGCGTGCCCTGTAGCTCGGACCCTGCAAGCTGCAAAATAAGATACACTAACTATGCAGGCTTATGCCACGGTGCTCCTGTGGCATCCAGCACTCCAATTAAAAGTGTGTCAGCACTTCTTTTATAAAACTCTATTTCCAAGGGCTTTATACCAGCTGCTTAACTTCGTGTAGCATAAATGTTCACAGTCCAGCAGCAAAGATATTATGTGCAAATTGCCCCTGCTGTGGAGAAAATAAGCCTCAAGAACCAAAACTGCAATCTACAGTGAAATGTGAAATGCCTCTGTTATTTATCTACCCCCAGTCTCATCTTTACGTCCTGCAGTAAGTTTTCTGTGAAGAGGAGTGTGTGGGGGTCCCAGAGACTAATGGGGGTCCCACGCCAAAGCTAAGTGTGGGCTGAGCTGATGCTGGATGTAGTCCAAATGCCTCTGCAGCCTTCAGCAATGGGATGCCAGAGCAGCTGGGACCCCCAAACCCCCAAAGAGGGGTCAGACCCCAAAGGTCTGACCTTTCAGGGAGGGCTGAAATTCCTGCTCGTTTGCTCCCTGCAGTCCTGTGCAGAGGAAAACTCCATGTGAGGAACCCGGTGAACTCTTCGGACCACGACGTGGCTCCTGTAGGTTTTTTATAGCACATTGGTCCATTTAGGAGGCAGCTGAAGAATGTTTTTGTCTTTGTGCTCTTCTGTCTATTCAGAAGAATTAGATGCTACGTAGAAAATCAATAAAAATAGTCGACAACGTTGCAAAAGAGAAAAAGAGATAAATTTTACCATGAACCAGACTCAAATAACTTAAGTCCAAAATGCAACCTACTGTGTAAGTCTTCATATTTAATACGATGGTTGGTGTGCTCATTATTCAAATAGCTTTCCTTTTCCATTTAACTATTCTCTTTGTGTCTGATGAAATTCCATCAAAAGCAAAACGTTGCCTCCCTGTTCCAAGAGAAGATGTGATTTAAACACTTTGTCTTTGCTCTGTCACAGCAGCGACTCAAGGAACAAAACACTGGTGGGATCACATATGGTGCAGATGCTCTGCAAAGTGAAAACACTATCGAGATCATTCATCTGAGAGGCTCCAGCAATCTGAGTTATGTTTCATTTGGTAAGCAGCAACGAGATGTGAAAACTGGTCTGCCTCTCGTGCCACATGCTGTTGGCCACCCATCAGCTGCTGCACAACTTGACCGAGCTGAGCCGAAGCCAAAGCGCGTCCCTGCGTGCCAGCTGGGCACAGGCAAGAGGTGGGTGATATGCACCAAGACGAGCTCGTGGGCAGCAATATCCCATCTAAATAGATGAAGGGAGGAGCTACTTCTTACCAGGAGCAGGGAAGAATCTAGTATGTTAACCATCTTTCCCCACTTAAGGCAACAAAATGTAATCATCAAGGCAAACGGTAAGTTACGGGCGAATGTGGGGCAGTAGCATCTTGTCCCCCACTTCCTAAATCTCTTCTCCTGGAGTAGCTTCATATACATTGAGGAATAACACTCTAATCCTTTCCTACAGAATTATTATCCATACTGCACAATAACTGATCCGTGGCTGTCCCTCAGAATAGTGGAAGTATCAAATTATTAATAAAGACAGGTTTGATAAGGTTATCCCTGTGCTATCACTGCAGACCAGGTCACAGGAGAGAGCACTTGCTGTTATTTGACCCATCTGATGCTCTTCTTGTTTTAAGCCATTATGTCTGCTGGTTGCCATGGCTCATTTTAACTCAAACTTGGCAAATTCTCCTAAAACAAGAGTCTGTGTGAGCTCCCGGCACAGGACTGGCAGTGGGAAGACCTGGTGTCTAGGGCAGTAGCTGTCACTGCCGTGCATGGCACTGGGACAGTTCCCTTCCCTCCACCCCTCATCTCATCAGCTGGAAGATTTGGGAGGAAACAGTCCTGCAAAGGAGGATGCAGGAAGACGAAGGCAGAGGCTGCTTTAGGACTGTCATTAATGTCATGCTGCCAGTCAGCTGCAATTAGGTGTGATTAGCGCTGCCTACGGCAAACGACTCTGGAACTGAGAGGGCCGAGGTGAATCAAACACCCCCATTCGGTGCCTTTCCTATCCAAAAGGATCTTGTCCTGGATATCAAAGGGCTCGGGACACGGCCGGTCACATTCAGACTCCTCATCTTCGTGCAGCCGTCCCCAGTTAATTATTTAAGGCTCGGCACAGTTCAATGTTTGTTTAAAGCACAAAGCAGATATCGTTATCACTCTGGTTTATAGCACAGTATCTATAATGCTGCTCTTTATGGCTCATTCCCCAGAATGAACTGGTTTTCAAATGAGAAACAGGCATTCAGGGGTTTGTGGCAGAAATGACAATCCCGACTCATTTATTCTTGCCAGGGCTCGAGTCTTTTCTGTTGCTTTTGAAGAGATGTGTGGATTTGGATTGAAACCTTTTTGATTTTTACTAGGAAAAGTGCTGCTGCCCATGACTCTGACTTTAGCTGGCAGGGGCTGACCGTCCCACTTGGGTATTTAAAAACCTTCCCGGTCCCATGACGTACAAACCCCGACCCTTTCCTCGGTGCAGCCCTTGGCACACCGTTAGAGGACCCTGCTCCCCATTGCCAGGATTTCACGTGAAATTACAAGCCCTGGTGCAAAAAACCCCCAAGGCTTCTAGCACCTTCACCTTGATGCGAAGCCATCTTCATGGCTATTTATTAAATGTGATGTTTTCCTGCTACCGAGCTCGATTGTTTTCAGTTAAGGTAGAAAAGCTCCTAAATTTTGTGTGCTCTAATTTATTTATACGAGAGGCGGCCGCATTCGATCCGCGATGAGACTATTAGTGACACACCAACTGGGCCACCTCTGCTTCGAAGGTTTAAATATTCAACTCCAAATGATGCTGAAAGATTGAAAGCTCAAAACATATCCAGTCCTTTTCATCATGCAACTCTCTTGCGCTGATGATTTTCGAGCTTTGCTTGTGTGCAGGCACTTAGTGGAAGACCAATTGCATAACCTTTCTCCCCTCCCCAGCATTCCTGAGGCTAAATAAGACTTTACCAGCAACAACACCACCCATCAGTTATCTGTGCTGTAGTGTAAACAATGAAATTCTTATTATGTACTCAGAATTCACAGAGCCATTTCCATGGTAACTCTGTTTTCATGTCATATCTTTAATGAATAGGTAATGAAAGAAATGCTGCATTTACAACTTCATTACTAGTAAGAAAAAATAAATAAATAAAAAATGCAGCAGTAAATTTGAATTATAGTAGCTGTCATTTTTAGAACATGCTGAAGATCATGCAGGAATTTCAAGGCTGTCATTTTGAAGTGACAAAGTAAATAGAAGCAGAAAAATATACCAGGCACTCTTGGTTTTAATTCCACTCTTCAGTTTGCTCTGCTATTCATAATTCTCTGATAGGGAGTAAAAGCTTAAGTCATAAAACAAGGTCATCTTGGGATGATGGGGCAGGCACAGTTGGAGACAAGTTGTGTACTTGTGAACACGTGTACCGGCGCTGGTGAATTTTAATGACTTGATCCATCATATTTTAATTACATAAATCACAGAAGTGCTGACTTCTATAGGTATTACTTTCTGGAGAGATACCAAATGCATCATGGGCTGGAGATGATGTTTACCTGTGGGAAAGGGGTTGGAAAACGATTTTGTCTGGTAGGATAGACAGGGAAGGAGATAATCGGAGCCAGCCAGGTGAGTCAGGCAGAGGAAGATCGCAGCCAAAGCCCCACAGATATTGCAACCACTCCATCCAGTGCAACACAAAGTAAATCAGTGAGCAAAGCCAACAGGAGCTGCCAGCCCAACAGGCTGGTGACGCGGGGCCTGGGTCGCAGGAAGGTGTGACTACGTGAACTCCAGACATGGAGCCTTATTTAACATTTCTCCAGCCTTGCAGACTAAATGTCTGCATTGCCCTCCTCACCGAGAGCAGAACTGCAGCATGTTTGAGAAAGATGCTCAGATCTTCCTTCTCCTAAGTGTGCAAATGGTGCCACAGGGCAGGAGCAAGCCCCATGCTACATGAGAAGCCACAGGCCAGCCTCCATGGGTGCCTAACATCCTCCCTCCCACAGAACCAGAGAGTCAGAATGGTTTGGGTTGGAAGGGACCTTAAAGATCATCCAGTTCCAACCCCCTGCCATGGGCAGGGACACCTCCCACTGGACCAGGCTGCTTGAAGCCCCATCCAACCTGGTCTTGAACACATCCAGGGATGGGGCATCCCCAGCCCCTCTGTGCAACCTGCTCCAGTGCCTCACCACCATCACAGTGAAGAACTTCCTCCTTTAATCTAAATGTACCCTCTTTCAGTTTAAAGCCATTACCCCTTAGTCTATCATTACACTGAGAAGTTTCAGGAGACTAACCCAGAGTCACAACTCCACCACAAATCCCTGATATTTCATCACTAGCAGTGGACAGCAGCAGTGTCTTCTTCCTGTCCTGCCAGCCAGGGACCGGAATGATGACAGATGCCTGTGAGCAGGAGAAATCTCATTACACCCCCCTCTTCCCCACACACACGAGCACAAGACACAACGCAGCCCTTTCTTTGCAGCTGGCAGAGGAAAGAGCACAGCCCTTCCTTCACTGACAGCTCCTGGTGGTCCTTCAGCATGGACTGAGCCTTGCAGCCATCACAGGAGGGTTTGGTTCTGGCAAATAAACCCTTTGCAGGGCTTCAGCCAGGCTTGTCCTGCTCTTGCCTGGGCAAATCTTCCATGAAACAACCTGGAGGGCAAAACCACACACACAAAAACCCCAAAGCCAAGGAAAATAGGACTGTGGAACAACAGTCCTGAGAGGGCCCCAAAGCACTGGTAGGTAAGGGGGTAAATTGGAGCTCAGCCACTGCAAGTTTTCATTTATTCAAATTCAGATCATTTTAAATGAAATCTTTCCAATGGGGATGGAAAAACGAAGTGTTTTAAACACTGCTGCTGTTTGGGAGCTGCTGGGAAAGAGGGGTGTGTGCCTGGGATGTGTGTTTGTGAAGAAGAAGATCTGTTAGCTCTTGCAAGAGGTGACTTGGGGGAAACTAGTGATGGTGCAAAGTCATTATAGATGGAGGCTGGAGATGTAGAAAGAATTGAACTTGTTACAGGAAGATTTTATAGCCCGCCTGACCAAAACTGAACAACTGGACTGTGAAATGATTGAGCAAATAAAAAAAAAAAAACTGTAAAAATGCTGGAGTGATAGTAATGGAAGATTTTTAACTACCAGAGCATAGGCTGGAGTCCATTAAGTGCATGAAGTAAGGCTGGGGGTATGTGAGAATGTGTGGCGTGCAGAGGGGTTTTTTAAACCCCTCATGAAATGCCCCAGCAGTTGTTGTCTGGGTACTGAATAACACAGAGCATCAATGTATCTGCCCCAGCACTACTGAAGTGGTTCATGTAAAGGACTGTACACATGAACTGCATTAAAACACCCCCCCTTCCCGAGCACACAGCCCCCAGTACATTTCTGGGCACCATCCCCAGTAAGCATTCTCCATAACCACTGGCACACATGATCCAGCACCTCTCCTTCGAGCACCTTCCTGCAAGGGCCGTGGTGAACCCGTGTCCTGGGATATGCTGTAACATGGGGGCCAGAGAGGAGATGGAGGAAGTCAGTAAAAGTTTGAGGGGCAGCTAAGAAAATGTGAAGGAAATCTTTATTTTAATTATTTTTTGAATCTTTTTCACCACAGNGAGAATGTGTGGCGTGCAGAGGGGTTTTTTAAACCCCTCATGAACTGCCCCAGCAGTTGTTGTCTGGGTACTGAATAACAGAGCATCAATGTATCTGCCCCAGCACTACTGAAGTGGGTATATTAGGAGTTCATGTAAAGGACTGTACACATGAACTGCATTAAAACATCCCCCCTTCCCGAGCACACAGCCCCCAGTACATTTCTGGGCACCATCCCCAGTAAGCATTCTCCATAACCACTGGCACACATGATCCAGCACCTCTCCTTCGAGCACCTTCCTGCAAGGGCCGTGGTGAACCCGTGTCCTGGGATATGCTGTAACATGGGGGCCAGAGAGGAGATGGAGGAAGTCAGTAAAAGTTTGAGGGGCAGCTAAGAAAATGTGAAGGAAATCTTTATTTTAATTATTTTTTGAATCTTTTTCACCACAGACCAGTAGGGGTTGGAAGGNAACTGGGAAGTAGTTACATAAACAACTTGTAGATGTTCTGATTTGTCATCAGGATTTACCAGAAAAAGAGAGGGAGAAGTATGCTGAGATACTGGTACCATTTTGGGGTAACAGAGTGGTGAACAGTGATGGAAGGACTCAGGATCTGTTCCTGCAAGTATGACCAGTCTTCCACCTCAGCCCCTCTGATGCACTGGAAAACCTTTCCCAGCTCAATCTGCAGTCCTGCCTAGCAAACAACGGCTTCAATATGCTTGAATTCCCAGTGACTCATCAGTGCAGATCTGTGCAACCTGGGAGAAATGATGATGCTTCACCTTTAGAAAATTATTCTCCTTTTCTTTTTCTTTTGGGCTCATTTGTAAACCAAAATTTACTTGATGTAAAACGTCAATCTCCTTTAAGCCCCTAATCCCTACTGAGATCTAGGATACAGAGCTATTTTCACCTGGAAGGGAGGGAAACATTTTGAGTTATTAGAGGTGGAATTATTTTAAACATCTGTGAGATCTCCAAGGCTCTCAGCGTGTGTTCCTGCTTCCATGCGACGTCTGGCAAATGTTACAGGCACCACTCTTCCCAATTTATGCTTTCATTAAAAAAAAAATAGAAAGAAAACAGAAAATTCAGAAGTTCTGAGTGCATGATGTGCTGGTGCAGGACGTGGGACCTGCCCTGCCTTGGGAAGTTGCACCTCCAGCAACGCAGCCCTGGGAATGTTCCAGATGCAGGAGGTGGCTTTGGGGCTTAAGAAAAGGCACTGGGGCCTCTACTCCCTGTGCCACCCTAAAGGAATTAAGTCTTGCTGCCTCCTCTGTGTTGTTAGGATTGAATGACAGGTCTTGCCATCAGTCACCTCAGACTGATGTCCCACAGATCCTGGAGAATGCTCCTGCTCCTCCCCCACGTGTTCTTGCAGCGCTGCCAGCAAGTGATGGCCTTTCCCGTCACGGGAAGGGGCCAAAATCCACCATTCAAAGAGTAAAAGGGATGCTGGGATGAGGCTGTTAAGCCTCTGCGTAACACCAAATAAGCTGATAAAGCGAGGTCTCACAGGCACTTAGATTTCTCCCTCCTGCTGAAAGGCACAGTGGGTGTCTGAAGGCTGGCAATCCAATTGGGATCATAAAATCTATTAGCGGTCACTTTCTATCCATTTTTCTGTGTGTCAACATTGCCCATTAGCTCTTTTTCCCTCACTTGCGTTCTTTCCCTTGGCATTTATCAGTGAACAATCATAATTTATCTTGGCATTTATTTTGTTGGCCTGAATGATGCAGGTTTTTCATCCTCTCCCAAAATCTTGACCCCCAGCACTGGGGCCAGCTGCAGGTGCAGCTGCTCCTCCCCAGCCGTCTGTGCCGAGCAGATCCCAAGCAGGCCTGGAGCCACGTGGCAGCTCAGCAGAATCATAGAATTGTTCTGGTTGGAAAGTCCTTCAAGATCATCAAGGAAGTCCAACCATTACCCCAGCACTGCCAGGTCACCACTAAACCATGTCCCTAAAGCAGCAGGCTGCCCATAGAGCAGAACACCTCACTAGAACTACTCAAAATAGCTTCACAGCATCACATCATGGCTCAAAATCCTCCAGGACTGCTGGGTACAGCAGGTTCCTCCTCCACCCATGTGTCCCTAACCTGCGAGCCTCAGCTTATCACAGAAATTGTCAAGGACATATGATCAACCTTAACCATTTCTACTCTTGCAGCCCCAAATTCCACGTATACAGAATCTTGGATGGATAATGTTTTTAATTTATTACTATCTGCAAACTCAGTAGGGTTCTCCTCCCCAGGGCCTCTACTGGGAATGATGCACAAGACCAGTCTGTGGGGAATGCTACAGGTAACCTCCTCCTTCCTTCTTAATGCAATCTGTTCTTGCTTCCAAATGTTGCTTCCTCTTTATCAAACTTTTAGGTTTTCTACTTGAACTGATGATTCCCCATGGGGTGCTGTAACAAATGCTTCAGTGAAGTCTCTAAAGATGAGACCTACTGCATTTTCTTTGTCAAGAAAATCAGTTATCCTATCAGAGAAGGAATCACAGAATCACAGACTGGTCAGGGTTGGAAGGGACCTCTGGAGATCAGCGAGTCCAACCCCCTGCCAGAGCAGGGGCACCCAGGGCAGCCCACACAGGAACAGAGCCAGGTGGGGCTGGAAAGTCTCCAGAGCAGGAGACTCCACAGCCTCTCTGGGCAGCCTGGGCCAGGCTCTGTCACTCTCACAGGGAAGAAGTTTCTCCTCATGTTGAGGTGGAACTTCCCATGTTCCAGCTTGTGACTATTACCTCTTGTCCTGTCCCAGATATCAGGTTAGTGTGGCATGAGGTACCACTGGACAGAAAAATGGCATGCTATTCTATTTTCCATTTATATCCTCTTCTGCAAATGATTTAATTAATTTAATCAAAGCTTTTAATCACTGTTTCTCTTCAGACAGCACCAGAATGTTGTGTCCCTTGGGATCAGGCACTCAGGCTTTGGCCCCTGAGAACGCCGTCCGTCCCCTCGTGCCCCCCGTTCTCACGCGTGGGTACTCGATGTGTGCACAGCACCAGCTGCCAATAGCAAATGGATGAATCCCTCCCAATCCGGGAGCACCGAGCAGCCTGAATCCTGCCTGTGCTTGAGACCAGGTACACTCTTCCAGCCTGAATTCCGCAGCCCGTGCTCCTGCCCCATACTGTCACTCTTCCTGAAAAGTAAGACAGGGGCACTGATTTTGGGGATCATACTTTGATTATTCCCACTCTACCCTCTCTGGGCAGTCTTCACTCCTTGTTCTGTCTTTGTATCCCTAAAAAACCCATGGGATCTCTTCTATTTGTCCACGCAAATTCCATTTTGGCCGAGGTTTTTGTCAGCTCACTTTCTGAACTCCTTCAAGCACCTAACCACACCTAGGACCTAGCTGTTGGTAAAAACATCTTGTCCTCTTTTGTCTGTGCATCTGTTCCCATCTATAAAGCAGCTCAGTTCATTCATTTCTAAACCCACCTGCCTCATTTGGGAAGCTCCTGCTATGGGCCAGGAGGGTGGAGTCAGCCTCCATGCCTAGGATCCCACAACTAAAATGGAACGAGGGGTGCAATAACTGGAGTAAAAACACACAGCAGGCTCTGCTGCTTGCCCAGGGTGTCGGGGACTTTCCCTGTCATGCTAAGACAGATTTAATACTATTTTTGAGGTGGACCCGCAAAGTCAAGCAATATTTTACTCGGTTTTTAATGCGAGTTCCCAACAGTTCTTGCTGAAATCCATTGTATTGATGAGACTCGCAGTGCTGCTCAGTAAAAAAGCAGTATTTGCACTCCAGGTTTCAATAATGGGATGAAGTAGCATTAGGAAAAGAAAAGGAGGGGGAAAAAAAAAAAATTAGCTCATCCACCCAAGCCACTGTAATACTATAACAAACCCTGATCTTTCCACTGCTGAGAACAGAATAATGAAGGGTAGCCAGGATTGCACAACTACAAAAGATTTCATTCTCTAATTGTCAAAAAGCATTAAACATCAACTATTTATTGTGTAGGAGAGGAAGGGGGAACAGACTTCAGTGCATCCCTTCACCAGAGGTTGTCCCTAATTGTCATGCATAGATTGCAAGCAGAGGTTACTGAGCGAAATTTGTTTGCATTTATTAATCAAAAGGAGTCAAAGGCACACAAAGATATCATCAAGGCTCCCTTGTGCTCGGGGAGGCTGACAACTGAAATTCTTGATGAAGTGTTTGCAGAATGTTTGCAATCTGTTCGGAGCCTTTTTACTTTGCAGGTGCAAACCTCTCTATCTGTTACATCAAAGAAACAATTGAAAATTAAACATAGTAAACATCGCCGTACAGGTTTTAATCTCCCATTTCTACAGGACAAAGGCAGTGATATAATTAATTTCAAAGCAATGTTTGAGTTCTTTCAATATTCATTTGCGCGCATTAGCATGTCATTAGCTATGTTTTAAACAGAGATCCTTATTTCCTTCTCCCACACACCTTTCTCTGAGCCTTTTAGTTAAAATAAAAATAAATAAATGGGAAAGTTGTACTTCCTGGGAGATGCCTTTCATGCTAAAGCATCCATGCATAGATAATTATCTCGCTCAATGAAATAGATTGGGGGAATAATGTATGGCTTTTGAGGTAAAGCAGAGGCAGCAGAAAATAGATGAAGAGAGATAATTCTTTTCAGTGATGTTAAGAACTTGCAGGGGCAAAGACACTCTCACTGAGTTTTGCTAGCGTGCCTCGTGAATAATGTATTTTATTATATCCATTGTGGTTATCTTTTAATATGTTAATAACACTTCTAACACTCTTCCCTCCCCCCCCCCTCCTTGTTCTTTTATGTAGTTTTAAAACTCTTTCTTTTATTAAGATGTAACAAATGGAGATGCGATCAATAGCTCCTTATTCTGGTGGTGACTAACTAGTAAAAGGATTTTCTTGTAAGTTTAATTTTAAACACAGATCTGTTTGAACAATGTCTACAGGGTAATTTCAGCCATCTATCCGCAGCATTTCCTGCAGCATTTCCGAGCTAACTCCTAATAACATCCTCCCCCTTAGGTATATTAATTTTATACATCCTGAACAGGAGATTGAACAGTCCTCCACCAGCCACGCAAGGTCACTGACACTAACAAAAATAGACCCTTTCATTGTGCTTTTATCAAGTCAGGCTGGCGTTTCTGTGAGCCTGTGTGGGCCTGAACAGCGCCTGTATTTGCTGGAGTTTAATATACAATTGTTTTCAAGAACCATTCAGCTCAATCTGTATTGAAAATATTACTTGGGAAACAATGAGCCTTTCAGACGGTTTGGCTGCCTTTCAGCTGAAGGATGTAATTTTGGGGTTTGGAGTGAGGTAGGAAAAGTGTCATAAAAATAGGCAGGCTGTCAATCACACAGGAAGGGCAGCAAATTCCAAGCTGCCCGGTCCTACAAGGATCTCTGTCCAATGTGCTTCTGCTGCTCCTCTCCTCCGTGGGCAACACCACCCCAAAGTGCATACGTGGGAATTATGAACAAGTCTGGCCAGGAGCAGCTGAGGGAACTGGGGTTGCTCAGCCTGGAGAAAAGGAGGCTCAGGGGAGACCTTCCCACTCTCAACAATTCCCTGACAAGAGGTTGGGGGCTTTGAATCTCTGATCTCTCAAAGCCTGGGCTTTGAATCTCTGCTTCATCTGTGAGTTCAAACAGGCACAGCACTTAGCACTGGGACATCGTCTGACGCCTCCAGAAAGGCAGGAGAGTGGATTTATCTCCTCCTTTCTGCTCCTGCCTGCATTGGGCACACACATCCTTTGCAGCCTTTCCAGAGGTGACAAAGAGGTGGTGACCAGGAGCAGTCCTAGAGCTGCAGAAAGGTCTTTATTTGTGAATCTCTTCCTTGCATTACATGAAGATACAGTACCTGCAGTGTTGGAGAGCTTCTCAGTAACAGCTATGCTGGTGATGACAATCAGTGACACTGCAGAACACTGACCCCACAGCCTGACCACAGCTCCTGGCTGGGTGACAACGCAGGTGACACTGCAGGCAGTGGCAGCACAGGTTGGCGAGCTGGCAAATTTCCCTGGGGCAGTCAGAGAAAGAGGTGGGTATTTCATAATTACTTAATTACCTGAACATCTTCACTCTCGACTCGGGCTTTTCAGCAAGAACAAGTAAACGCACAGGAAAATGCTAATGAAGCCTGGATGGAACAAGAGGAGGGATTCAATTGTCATATGAACCATAGAATACTGAACTCGCCGAGTCCTCCCGTGCTTGTTCACAGGAGGGAAGGAGGGAAGGAGTGTTTAACAAGACAAAAATAACTCCCTAAGTATCTCTGAGTTTGGTTAAATGCTGGAAGTTTTCCCACCCTTACTGTCACACATGAAGGATAGTGACACGAGTGACCAGTCCCCGAGCAGTCATCTCCCCATGTCACAAACCACAGCCAGAATTTTACTTCAAGTATATCTGTTCATAAATATCATGAAGCCCAGCCAATCTGAAGTGTCACTACAGTGAATTTTTCAGTCTTTCTCCCTGCTCCTGCCTACAACCTTGCTGAGTTTGCTCATCTTCAGCACCGTGCAAAATCCAGGACAGCAGACTATGCAGCCAAAGCCTTGAGTCAGTTCTTCTTCTCCTCTGAGTTGTTCTGCCCAGCCCTGGAGTGGGGTGACCCCAGTGCTCAGAGCACCATCAGGAGCCCACAGCCCTGGGCTGGCCCTTGCAGCAGCATAATCCCTGTGCAGCCACATACCAATGAGAGCAGAATTTGCCCCACGGTCCCATTCTCATACAGAGTGCAGGCAAGTTAAATTGTCTTTTTTCCTTTTTTTCTTACTTTTTTTCCCTGGTTTTGCTTTTTGTTGGATTTTTTTATTGTTGTTGGGGTTTTTTTACACTCAGTGAGGTGTTGCTGTGATGAAATGAAGTCAGAAATAATGCATACTTCTGAGAGAAACTGTTCCTTCAAAAGAAGAAGACCACTCCAGGCCAGTGAGTATGCTCCAAGCCATCCTGGCGAGTGTGTCGCATGGCCACATGGTCCTGTAATTCAGGCTATAAAGCTCTGATCAGAACATTCCATTTTCACTTACAATAAGAGAGCAAGAAACCAGCAAACTGAAAGCCAGAGCTCTTGCTGCAAAGCAAATCACTGAAGCACGAACCACGTCTGGAGGCACCCCCAGCAATCCCCTTTCCTGCTGCTCAACTCCCCTGGCCTTTGGTGGAAGGGTGCCCACCACCCACTGCTGCTGCTCACCCGGGGTTTAGGTCTTGCATTCTCTTTCTCTACAGTTTCTAGCAAAGGGAGGTTTATCTCCCAGTAGTGTGGTAGTTTCAGAGTTACTGGTTTATCAGACCAATGGCCTCTCCCGCCACTGCACAGTGAGGGGCATCCTGGATCTTCCTGATAACCTGGCAAACTGTCAAGGCTCAAGAGGAGAGCCCACAAACGGCAGAAGCAGCACCAGATAAGCAAGAAGACTGTGGCCATGAGCAGAGAGGGGGAATGAGGCCATCTCTGTTTTGATGGCAGCAAGTTATTTGTCTGGCTTACCAGATATAACTTGACCCAGCACTGACCTGTAGCCCATTTTCTCACCCCATCCTTACAAAAACCATCCTCTCAAGAACATACCAGGTGTATTCCAGACTCTTTCAAACCCTCTCCTCTTCCCTTCCTTTTCCTGGTCTCCCACCAAACACACCATGAAGCAGACTGTTCCTGTTCTGGTTTACACCACCACCATCGCCAGGTACCATCGACCACCCCCAGCAACCCCGAGCCTGGCAGCTGCTCCTACCAAACAGGGAAATCTGCATCACAGAGACACAGAATCAGAATGGTGGGGCTGGAAGGGCCCTCTGGAGATGCTCTGGGGCCACCCCCCTGCTCCACCCAGCAGGGGCACCCAGAGCAGGGGTCCAGGATTGCAGTGTCCAGGCAGGTTGGGAATCTCTCCAGAGCAGGAGACTCCACAGCCTCTCTGGGCAGCCTGGCACAGGCTCCCACCCCCTCACACCAAAGAACTTGCTCCTCCTGCTCAGCTGGAACTTCCTGGGTTCCAGTTTGTCCTTGGGATTATACAGCCAATTACCAGCCACTTTCTTCTCTCCAGAAAGGCTCTGTTTCAGCATGTTATTTCATCCTGTTTCACCTAGCAGTCTCAGATGACTTTGATTACTCATCTGAAGGATAATAAAATAGCTTCTTATCAAGGCTTTAAAAAATAATATACCTTGACATGGTTATTTAAGATTGAAAAGTTGGGGGAGGCGGAAATAATTATTTTCAAAAGGAACTGAGCAAAGTCTTTTACTACACAGACACAAGAGAAACACAAGCTACTCCAGAAGGAACATGTCATTGAGACTGAGTTTAAGAGAGCTACAGGTTTTCAGAACTTACACTAAAATATGAAGAACATTTGATAATAAATAAACTCGGAGACACTGCAGAAGGCAATTAAACCCAATCTACTGAGAGGTGAACCTGTGGAAGTACAATAAGATGTTACAAAAGTTTATAAAGTGGGACATAAATCTAATTAACTTAAGTGACAAAGACAACCCTGTCTGAATGCAAAGCTTTCCCACTTGCTAATTTCTTGGTTCCAGAAACCCTTCGAGAGGCCAAGAATGGTGGAGGTGAAATTCCTTGGGCATTGTGGCACAGCTATGGCAGCAGGAAGGGGAGTGCTGGTAAAGTTGAAGCCAATTTGCTTCCTCATTCACAGCACTCCTCACTCATGCCCTCTTTCACAAGGCTGTAAGCTTGTTGATGGAGGTGACATTCCGTTACCTTTTATACCTGCAAAGCTTGGGTCACAGACAAGCTCCTCCCTCAACCAGGGGCTGAAGTGAAGGCAGCTGAGAAGACAGTCGAGGAGAGTCTGGGGAATAAGCTAAAACCAGGAAAGATTTGGAAATAACACCTACCACTTAGATTAATCTTTTAGAAGACAAACAAATCCTCCAGTCCAATATTTATAGGCAGAGAGTTAAAGTTTTGGAGCTCACAGAGATAACTCAGGCAGCCACCAGTGCTGGAGGAGGAGACAGTTACTCACTCCAAGTGCCTCCAACCCCCTTCCTCCCGAAGAGCTGGTTCTGATGGGCTGTTATTTACAGCAGAGCAGTCACCACATAAACCCCACGGTGGGGACGAGCTGTTTTGTGAAGGGCTCTGCCATCCAGCGTGGGGAAGGAGGTGAATAAACGACAGCACAATGCTTATGGAAAGGGAGCACAATGGAAGCCGTTTGCGGTTATTTCTGGAAGTCAATAACTATTCTTTTAGCTGTAATTTTCAGTCTTTATTACAAGAAGATACAGTTATTTGTAAGTGGCTGGCTGAGGAAGGGCTTCACCTCCTGTAATGTAATGAGGCGTCACATTGTCGTCGCATTAATCAGAGGATCTCATTTTATGTGCAGCCCAAACAGCAACAAATCTTTTTTAAAGGTATCGGTTTTATCGATTCGAAGACGTATTGAAGCTCTTGGGGCAAAGACAGAGGGAGGAAAGTTCTCCACAGGCGTTGTGCAGGGAAGGGAGAGATGTAATTGCTACCACCTCGTGTTTATGCCGCACGGTGGCTGTGCTGGAGCTCCACGTGAAGGCAGGAGTCCTGCTGCTGGTTCCCACTGGTTCCCAGCTGGTTCCCAGAGCTGGCTAAAGGCACCAGCAGGTTAATATCGAGTGTTCTCCCTGACAGAGAATGAAACGAGCAAGCGTGGAGTGCTGCAAGGAGCTCTGGGGTGAGAGCTGATAATAAATGTGAACTGGGGCTCTAAGGCATAGCTTTGGTTATGGAGATCTTCAGGGACTCCGGGAGCCACCCGGGATCAGTCGCTCGATGGGGGTTGGAATTGCCACGGGTGAACATGTGCAATATAAAGTGCCCTTTTTTCCTTTTTTTTTTCATTAACTTCTTCACACAGAGACTTTCTCTTACTACTTGATGGTATGGTATCTCACACCAAGGCTTCAGCCTATTTGGTGTGCTCAGGGATCACTGCTAATGACAGCTAAACTAACAGATCTTCCCTTAAAGTTTGATTTAAACAGCTCCTCTTAAAAACATGCAAAAAGCACTTGTGTCTAAATGGATAGAAAGGGATAAAGGGGATCACTCTGCTTTTTCTGCAGGAGGTGAAGTGAGGCCAAAGAAAAGAATAATTTCCTAAAGTTCCCAGGTTGAGGGCCACAGTAAAAACCTCGGAAGTCTCTCTGTTTCTGCTGACTTTTCTAGCTGAGCTCCAGCACCCCAGCTGAAGTCCAGTGTTGAGCACATGCTGGGAATATAATGGAGTAACCATAGAATCTCACAGGACAGACTGTCCAGCCCAGAAATGTTCCAGAGCTTTCTCGTGAGGACTCTGACCTAAGAGCACTTGGTTCAAATTCAGCTCATCAAGCTACTTGAGTCAGCACCTCTGATTCCTCCAGAAAGGGTCCTTTGGAGGATCCAATTCATGCCATGGGAGAACTTCCCATCAAAGAAGTTAACCATTTTTTGCTCACTTGCTGGACTGCCAAGTACCTTTGTCACACTCACCTCCTGTGGTCCCCCCAGCAGGACAGGTCAGCTCCCTGCTGTGCTGTGTCGTGGCCTTCCCAGACAAACAGGCTTTCCTGCAATGCTCTCCTGTACATCTGAGGCCAGAACCCCCCTGTCTCATAAATATTAGGAAGACTTGATGGAAAATAGTAGAGGATGAGAATAGAATGAACTTCAGGAGGAACATGAGTATTACAGAGAGAAATCTCCTTAACTTTATTAAAGGAAATCACTTGCAATAGATTTTAAGCATAATCCTTCTTGCTGTTTTCTAATACAGGCAGGAATCACACAATACATCTTTTAGGTTCCTGAGAAGATTTTTTTTTGAGATTCCCTTTGCCTACAATGTCCTGAAACAGTTCCTGTTGTGGGTCCCCTCTGTGGTGTCTGCAAATAGACTGCTCTGTTCCTAACTGTGCTGCTACAAGACACTGAGATGGTAAATCACAGGAGCAATCATTCTGCTGCTTACAAGTGTTGGCTTTTTTTTTTTTAATTATTATTATTTTAAATTAAAAGTGACATAGATTTAAATGCAACCAAAAATGTTAAAGCTTCTCAGGGTTCACTAAAAAAGACCCGATGCTTTAAGGACTGCTCCAATTCACAGCCCTGGCTGATGTCACACAAATGGCACCTTTGCCACCTCCTCACACTTCCCCATAGACTACCAGGCTTTCAAGACTCATTCCACTTTCACCCTCCTCACACAGACCTCATTTCCCTAACACATCATGGTCTTTTCCATGTTCCTTCTTACTCCCTTACGTCAAGGACAGAAAGTGAGTGCAGGCAGAGGATGGAATTTGTGCTGCACTGCTTCCACAAAGACTCCCCATTACTCAGGCTGACAGTTAACACCCTCCAGTGGGGTTTTTCCTGAGGTCTACACTTTATGTGCATGCACCACCAGTGCTTTTCCCACTTCTTCCCGTGGCAGAGTTGGTTCTGCAGCAGCATTTATGGTACTTCAGATAAATTCACAGAATCACAGGATGGCAGGGGTTGGAAGGGTCCTCTGAAGATGATCGAGTCCAACCCCCCTGCCAGAGCAGGGCAGAGCTGGAGCAGGTCACACAGAGATGCATCCAGACAGGTTCTGAAAGTCTCCAGTGGGGAACCTCTCTGGGGAGTCTATTCCAATGCTCTACAACTCTCACAGTGAAGAAGTTCTTCCTCGTGTTGAGGTGAAACATCCTCTACTTGAGCTTGGATCCCTTGCCCCTCATCCTATCACAGGGCACAAGTGAAAAGAGGCTGTGCCTCTGACCTTCTTGATGCCCAGCCCTCAGGTATTTGTAGACATTCATTAGACCCCCAATTCTACTTCCAGAAGGCTGGCTTGGGGCCGTGCACCGCGTGGGATGAAAGGCAGGCACAGAATCACAGAGGCAGGCGTTGTGCAGAGGAATAGAACAACTGGGGTATAATAAGATTATTACAGTGCAAAGTTATTCTCTGACGATAAGGAAGAATTCTAATGACTTCTGTAGAAGGTATCAGGGCTTCGTTAACCAATCAGCCTGACTTTCCTTGCTTTGCTTAGAGGCTCCCAGACAGCTCCATGATACCGGGTGACTGAAAGAGGAGATAAATCTCTCAATCTCTATTTTAATTTCAGTACAATTGCCTTATTACAGCGTTACGTGAGGAATACGCACGGTACTTCCCAAGGGGGTTGGCTTTTCCCAACAGCAAATGTCTCACTCACTGTTTGGGCAGAATGGTTCTCTTGCTAAACTGTTCACAATGCAAGTTATTATAGGCTGGAGGTACCCTGTGGGTATGATTGAAATTTATATGCGAGGAACAATCAAGAATGCCAAGTGCAGTGGATAAACTGTAGGTAGGTGGCAGGAGGCAGATAAGCAGCCTAGGAGGTTTAAGTTACAGGATCTTAAGCCACAGAAAGATTCATTCTATAATTTACATTACAACCAGTTTCATTTGTGGAATGAATAATGGAAAGCTCATGCAGATAAGTATGTGAGGTCCAATCCTGGGAGGTGTGGAGCACTCAGCTCCCCCTGAAGTCAGCGTTCAAGGCAGGCTTTTTAAAATGTATGTCTCTGCAGCACAGGGGAGCTCACTTGTTGGGTAACTGCCACTGCAGCTAATCCAGGCTGAGAAGAAGCAGGGCTTCCACAGTGCTGCTCCTGCTCACCCCATCTCACACATCTGCTTGTTTCAAAGGAGCCCTGCATGCTGAAGATGGAAATCTCCTCACAAAGTACCAGCGAGTGATTTATTTACTTTAAAACCAGCAAAAGCAACATTCAGGAGTCGCTACAGGAAACGATCCATTTTCCTTTTGCTGAGTAGTCAGCAAAGATTGATGCATATTCGTATTGATGCAGTCTCCAGCCTGCCCTCCTTTCCATGATCTCAGACTTTCACAGGTAGAAGGACACCAGCACTGACAAGGTGACGCACACTGGCAACATCAGCCTGTTCTCTGCCTGACAGCCTTAGCTGTCACCTCCCTGTGTCCTGTGACCGGAGGCAGCGGTCCCATGGACAACACTCGTCCACAGGTCTATGGGCTAGGAGTGTGGTATTAGGTCCTATCTGCATTAAACAAAAAATGATTTGGATTTGTTTTTCACCAAGTTAAACGGACAAATCCCTATTTTGATACAGCTTTAACAGTTCCTAATGTTGAGCTGTCCCCCAAAGAAAGTATCCAAACTTGTGTATTTATCAAAGGAGATGACAGAAGGTGAGTGCTGAGTTGTAATCAACAGCAATTGCTTTGAATCTCCTCAGAGTCACAATAATTTTCACTGGAGTTGAGCTCTGCTTTACACAAGCCCCCAAAGTTTTGAGGAGGTGCAGATACAGGTTTGGTTTTGACTCAGTATTAAATAAAGCTGCGAAACGTTTATAAGCAGGGTGTGAGAAACTGAACGTGTTCTTAATAAATAATTATTAACTGAATTATGTCATTTGAATGAAACGTCGTCAATTCCTTCAACTGTGCATTAGCATCATAAAAAAAATGCTTGAGAGATAGCAAACCTCCCGGAGCATGCTGCATTCTGCATTCTGCATTTAACATTTACCCCGTCAAGCAGCCAGCGATACTTGGAAAAAACCCCACCACATTCCATTTAAATGGGGAAGACATTCAGGAGCTGGAATTACCCTCTCCCATCTGTGAGCACCAGCAGCCCCCCGTAAAAGGGGATATCCGAGGCACTGGAGGCAGAAGGGACGATGTAAAACTTGTGCTGGAGGGGCCGGTCCCCGCGGCAGAACAAAGGCAGCCGGAGACGCGGCGGAGAGCGAGCGGCAGCCGCAGCACTGGGCGAGCACAGTCCATAAAGCCACGATGAATGGTAATGACAGGCAATAAAATACCCTCTTAAAAACCCAGTAAAGGATAAAGACTGTAGGCTGCGGCACTGACTGGCAAGGCTGGGGCTGCAAAACACCAGCAGATTAGCATAAAGCATGGCAAGAAAGTACAACTAAAAATTATTCAGTCGTACCAAATGCTTGCAGAGAATCTAGGCCAAGCAAGCAATCAAAATCAAATAGAAACAAGGTATAACGTAATCCCGCAGTAAAAAGATTGAGCATCTCTACATTGCCAAGACATTTTAATACTCCTTTAGCCCACAATTTTTGCAAAGCATGAATAGAGCTATAAAAAGAGAGGAAAGCTGCACCACGCGGTTCTGACCAGCACGGGGGTGTAACTCTAGCCCGACGGAGCACCAAGGTTAATATAATTTCTCTCCTGTTACAGGAGAAGCCCAGCAAGAGCATCGTAAAACACAAGATGTGTTTTCTCTACGAGCTTAAGTGTCTTTTTGCATAATTATTCCTGAGGCTTCAGTCCTGCGAAGGAACGCTCCCAGTCTAAGCAGCAAGAAGGTATTTATTTGCCCTTAAGGTGCCATTGCAGTCTGGAAAATGGCTCTTTTTTCATTCAGTGATCTATTTCTTTTGCATGTTAGGGGTCATATGCTGCTAAGACCACGGTCCTTGTGATGATGTGGTCACCTCTCCAAAAGCTCAAGTTCTGTGCGCTGAGGTGCTATTTGGTTGATGAACCCTCCCCTGCTTTTGCTCTGGGTTTTCCTGCAGCTCCTGCAGCCCTAGGAAAGTGAGTGATTTCTGCTGTGGCACAAGGAAAGAATTCAAATCATAATCTCAAATTCTAAACACTAAATCTTTGGGCTGAGGATGTTCCAAGCAAAAAGGCCACCGAGTGGCTTTCTCCGTTGAATTCACAGAGCTACTGGTTAAGGGGGGGAAAAAACCAACCAGCCAACCTTTTACTGAAGTTTTAACTCAGCAGATGTGAAGCTGAGCCAGTCGTCATGATTCATCCCAGGGAATCTCTCCAAGGAAAGCTAAAACTTCCCATGCAGGCTCTGCAGTGATCCTGGCTCGCTTGGGACACGTCTCCTGCCAGCCAGGCTCAATGGGGACAGTGCTCCCTCCCCAGGAATAGCCACTGGTCTTCCCAAGCCAGCAACTTTTAGTAAAAATCTCTCTTTTGTGCAGCTGGGAGCCTTGGGGGGCAAACCCCAGCCTCTGCAGACAGGGAGAGGGAAGGAGACCCTTTATTTGACCTGCCAATGGAGAAGTTGAGGGAGAGCATGCTCTCCAGGGGTGTCAGCACTGGACAGCCCAAGTTTCTGGTAATAAAGGGCACAGAATAACAGAAACCAGCACTTTGGGAGAAAGATGTAACTGCTCAAGTGACATTAGAGTGGTATTGCCAACCTGAGTTCACAGCACCCATTAATCACCCCAAATCATAAAGTAGAAACCAGATCATTTCATGCTGCAGACGATGAGTGAAAACCAAATTCTACATCCGCATCTCTTCAGGGATGTGCACAACAGAGGCAACGGTCTTTGGTACCAGATGGAAACATAAAGTTACTGAATGAAGAAACACCCTTCCAGAAAAACAACTGCACGTATTTTTGGTAGGTATTTAACATTTCTGAGCGAGGCATCTATGGCCCTACTTCCAGTTGCTACCATAAATCACATCTTCCAGTAAAACACAGCTTTCATCTAAACACAGTTACCCAGTGGAAGTTCCCCAGTGTTGAGACCAACTCCTCATCTAGAAAGCCCCAACACCCACGGATAGAGAAGGTGAAGACTTTTAAGGAGTAAGAGTGCTTTAGTGTAGCTGGAAAGAGGCAGGACTTTTCCCTTTGTGTACCACAAAGCTCTTCTGGCGTGTAAAATCCACGATCATAACAAATACATGGCAAGAGCTGCTTTTATGAAATGATTAAGTGTTTCAGCTTCTCCCCTGAAACTGTATGCTGCAGCAAGAGGATTTCAAAGGAACATATGCAAATGAAAATGAAATTAAAGTAATTCCTTAGTCTCCTGCAACCATGTGTAGTTATTTAATACTCCTAAATAGAAAACTGTTTTTTTTATTTCCCTATTTATCTTCAGCTTTACTCAAGGAAGAAGAGAAAAGGCGACTGATATTCTGATTTTATACAACTGGGTAAACATCATCGTGCACCAAGCAAAGAGAAACTTGCACCTCTCGGCTAAATCTCCACAGAAAAGATGGAGCTGGTCCAAGGAGCTGTGGGCAGGGAAAGATGGAGGCAGAGTCCTCTTGGTGGGTCTCCAACTGCCCCATGGCTTGGTCTTGTGGAAAAGACACACAGGGATTGCCTGAACTCAGGGAAGTGCAAAGGGCACGTTACTAAGATGCTGGGGGGTTGGAAAGGGCCCTCAGCGGCTCTTGCTGCTCTTTGCTGGAGTTTGAGCACAAGCTGAAGCAGAACCTGAAGCAAAACCTCCCCCGGCCAGGTTGATACCCAAGGGGTGAGTCCGGTGCTCAGGGCAGTGCTGCAGACTGGTCCATCCCCACAGACATTATCAGCCAGGACTCCCCCAAACGCCTCTCCCTCTGGTTTGCAGGGGGGATAGGAATGAACGTGGGCACAGCACAAAATCCACGCACTCCTTAACCCAGTTTCAAAGAGCAGCTCAGCACAGGCTTCATAAACCTCCACTTGGCAGCCACAGCTATTCCCAAACTTTGGGTAACGGGCAGAAAGAAAGAGTTTTTCACAGCAAAAGCGGGAGTAACAGTGATCAAAAGAAGGCATCCAGGCTGTTGGTTTTGAATGGCACGCGGATAAAAGGCAAGAGCACAAGCAGGGGAACTCTGCCTCTGTCCCCAACACCGACCGTTTGCACTTGTGCAGCACTTCAGCGATGCACTTGGTTCATGCTTTACCTTAAAGTGCTATATTTTAACCCGAGACGCAAAGTGCAGCAGCTTTCATGCTCCTGCTGTGTAACTGTGGGCAAGTGCAGCCTTTTAAATGGCAGTGACTGCAAGTAAAGAATGTTATTTTTGTATGGAAAGGTTTTCTGGCACAGCAGCGACGATTAGTGAGGGGAAAAAACAGAGAGTTAAAAGAAGGAACCGAGTCTCTCTTGTCAGACATCGTCCTACTCTTACCTCTCGCAATATGGACATGTAACTGCATCTAGAAATGAAATCTGGGACGGGGGATGCTGGTCGCAGAATGAAGTTTTAATAATGTGAACCCTGGAGCTCTTAACCCGAGTTAAAAGCTTGTCAGGTGGAGGGGTTTTGCATGCGCACGGAGTTGTGGCCGTGGTTATGAACACATTTACACAATTTCCAAGAAAACAAAGAAGTTGGGAACTGCAAAAAGAACCCGCTCCTTTTTACCATTCAAGGTCTATGAATGAAGTTGGGAATTTGCACTCTACCTTATTCATTAAAATAGAAACTGCCATCACTTTAATGAGCAGCCCGAGGGTGGACAAAGTGCCTTGAATAGCTACGCACCATAGAGAACTTGGCATCCTCACCGAAACATAATGTGGGATTGCAATTGTGGGATTTTTCCAGTGAATACGAAGTGATCAAAGATAACACTGCCCCAAAAAAAGAATTAAAACAGTGCAACATTGCATCAAGTTACAGCCAATGTCAATCATTACACGCCTCAGCGCACAGGATCTTTTAAATAATGTTCTAGACATGCTGTGGCATTCAAAATATTCACTGAATTTCAAATTAAAATGCAAAAGCATGTTCCCCGCTCGTCTGACCAGAATAGTGAACTCTAGGCACATCTTTCCAAATATTGCTCTAATGCCACATCATTTTCTGTCAGCCGGAGGACAGGCTCATTTTATGCAGAGCTGGAGGATGGGAGGACAGTCAGATTAAATGGATTCCATAAAAAAGTTACCTTCGGCTTTGCTGCTGGGAGATGAGAAAGTGGCAAAGAGGGAGTTACAAAGGATCGGGGAAGGAGAGGACTAATTGCAGACTGATCACCTTTCCTAGTGTGAAAGAAAAAAACCCTCCGCACAATGCAGGGCTTGAACCCATCATTGTGTAGATGAGAGTTGCTGGCGTATAATGCCAGACCCAGCTACTTGCTGGAAAAAGTGTTGCTTTATTTCCATGCTAAAGGGAACCACCTCCAAGCTTTGGGCTGCTGATAAGCAGCCATGGGGTGGAAGAAAAAGAAAGAGAACTGTACGGCATTCTGGGAAAGGAGAGGGTGGGAGGGAATGAAGTAAAGACAGACATCAAAGGAAATATTTATAATACACCAGTACAGGGGGGTGAACGCAGAAGGCTTTTGCAAACATAACAGGGAGCACAAAGTCATTTCAATTTTTAAAAAGGTCGGTGAGGAAATAGCAGAGAAAATCTTTACGCCGAGCCCAGGAATAGCGATAGAAATATTGGAGCATTTAACCTCAAAACCTCTACGAAAAGAGCATGCAATTCAGTCTTCAGGTGGAAAGGGAAAAATACCTTTAGCAAAGTCTGCAGAAAGCAGCTGAGAGCAAGAAAATCCCCAGAGTGTACAACTGCAGGGAAGTGGAGGACGGAGCAAGCACATTGAGATCCAACGCAAACGTGATCAACAGAAGTCAACAAACACACATCACCCACTACCATGGTAATTCTGAGTAAAGAGATCCAATTTTGCTCTGATTTCCAACCCTTCAAGCTCAGGGATCTGCACGAAGCACAGATTAGCCCAGGATCTGGCTCTGAAACTGACAAAAATTACCAAAATCCTCAATAATCTCATGGCAGTTGAAGGCAGGTTCTCAAGTCAGAGCCCTCTGGCCAGAAGCCATCCTGGGGATCCCAGCACCTGACTCTGACAACCTTTTACCACCTCCCGAGAGTGGAGATCATCCCCTTTTCTCTTCAAAGCACCCATACCGCTTTGAAATCTGTGAGTAAAACGCAGCCTAATTTTCCTAACTGAACTGTAATTACAGTAATCCATTCCTATAGCTCATGCCCATTGTGGGAGGCTTCTGCTGTGAGAGTCATTGTATCATCTTCTCTGTAGGTCTACACGTTGAGAGCTGATCTCATGGAGCTCTTAGATATCAGCCCTTTTTTAATTATCTAATTTCATCATTTATTTTTCCAGGAATACAGTTGCATTTCGTGGCAAAGGTTGACAGGTCAACGTCTAGAATACGGCTGAATTTGCTCTTTGTTTATGTTGATGAGGTTTATTTCATAATATTTGCAGAAATTAAAAGTATATCCCAGGCTTCCGTGATTTAATTCAAGGCAAATGCTTAATTTGGCAGTTGGATAAATAAGAAATGGAGAGATAGGAACAAAAGGGGTTTAAATGAGCAAACTGGAGAACTGCTTATCTGAAGTGGAGAGGAAACGTGGCCAGAAACCTTCAAGATCTATTCCAGAGTAGAGATTGCTTCAGCCTTTTGTCTCAAGCAAGCTATCAAACCCATATGAAGTTGCCCAGTTCTCTGGCTGACAGCGCTTCAAAGACCAAAGTCTGCTATGTGTTTTGATCATTGAATTTTACACTGGATTTCACATCAGCACAATCTTCAGCCTCAGAAGAACAGAAAATACAATGGGTTGGATCTTCAGCCACCGCTTTCAACTGGGCACAGCCTATGCACTGCTCACTCCTCCTGTTCCCATGGTTGGGATCATTCTGTTGGTACATTCACTAAGGAAAACCAAGCTGAAGAGAAGACCTACCTCATCTAGGGTCCATGCTGGGCCATGGCACGTTGGCTCTAGGGATAAATGATGCCAGGTCTATATCCTGCACTGAGGTCTGTCACTCACAGACACGATCTTTTAGGGCCAGGATTCTCCCCCCCCCAAATATCTAAGGGCTTTGAATGAACGTATGTTACCATCTTCCCAGACTGACAGAATCATAGAATAGTTTAAAAGATCTTTAAGATAATGGAGCCCAACCACAGAGCAGTAACCAAATACAGAGAGGAGGAACACAGTGAGCAGAGCTGAAAACATGGTGGCAAAAGCAAGGACAAAAGAAACCCCCAGATTAGGTCATTAGCACAGAGATCAGCTTGCTGTAGTAGCCATGGGCCAGACTGCAGATCTCTTGTTCTATCAGAGCTTATGTGGCTTGTGAGAAAAGAAAATAAACACTCTCCTTGACATTCAGAAAGAATGAGTGAAATTTGGGTTGTAAGATCCACAAAACCCAAGGTGCCCAGCTGCATAGAGAGGGTTGTCTAAGGAGGTCCCCTGATCACTACACAGGGACAGAGGAAAGTGTTGCAGGAGCAGCTGGAGGGTGATGGGAAAGCTTTCTGCACCCTAAAACTTTCCCTTTTGCTCTGCCTTTGAGAGAGTAAACACAGACCATGCCCACTCAGAAGTTATCTTAAAATTTTCTTCATCTATATGAAGAATAAATCAGATTCAACAAACGAAGCAAAGTGAGTTCTTTTATTCCCCAAAAGCAAGGGGGTTTCGATTTAAGTGCTTATATGCCTTTACTACACCTCAGGTCACAATCTAATCTCTCTTTAACTTTAATTTAATGCCCAATTTAATCTCAATACGACAGCTAACAATTAAGAGAATGCATGTGGAGCCACTTAACGGGTTGATGGTATTGGTGGTGTATCGATGCCGGATACAGAACAGTTTTCCTGGAGACCATAAAACTTCCAAGCAAAAGATGGCCCAGCTCAGAGCAACATCTACTCTTCTCAGCAGCTTTCAAGATTAGGACTTTAATGAGCCATGGCTGGGTACACCCGTGGATGTGCTGTAAAACCCCTGGAGTTTTAATAACTTAATTAGCAAAATAGAACTACAGAGTCACAGAATGGTTTAGGTTGGAAAAGACCTTTAAGATCATCAAGTCTAACCAGCTAGCTGCCAAGTCAGCTAACCCAGCCCAGCCAAGTCCACCGTGCTCTGTAGCAGACACCGTCAGCGCAGTACTAGGGTAGGACACGCTCTTTTCTATCTTTAAATCTCTGCCCAAAAAGCTGAGTAATAATAAATGATAAATGTTCTATACATGCTGATTTTCCACAACCTCTGTATTTTCACTAGGTACAGCACACATGCAAACACCCAAGGGCCAGAGGCCCCAAGCATCAGCGTGCACCATACAACGCCTCAGCAGAATGTGGGAACGGCCCCCTGCGCTCAGACCTCAAGTTCATCCTTTATTTGCTCTTCCTTCTTCTCCGAGCTAGGGCAAATCCAGCATTTCCAGTATAAATGAGCAAAACCATCTCACACTGGTTATAGATTGCAGAGGTGAGGAAGCCAGGCTTTGTGTAAAAGCCAGAACAGGCTCTGCCACGTTTGCAGATCTCCACGGGTTTAAGTGTTTCATGGATTTAAACCCGCGCGTGTGCCTGACACGACCCAGCCTCAGCAGGATTATTTCTAGTGCACGAGTTTGCCAAGACCTTATTTGTCATGTTCCAGCATTTCCTCAGAACGAACCTTGAAACTAAACTAAAATTACATTGCATTTTAAAAATCACCCCCTGAGTGATTTTATATAGTAAACTATTTATTTTAAAACAAGATTAAATATTGCACCTCACTGAAGTATTTTCTCTTAGCAGAGAGCACTCGGATGGAAAATTTCATACATTTCAACTGATTTTTTGCCTGAATGGTTTTCACATATTTTTCTAAAACCTAGTTGTGTCAAATGATTTATTCTCCTCCAACAATACAGTACAAGTAGCTAGGAAGATGCAAGTGCTGAAATGGTTGACGGCAGTTGGCCAATTAAGTGCTCTACAGTATTCTGATTTTTTGTGTGCTTGCACACACTAATCCTTTTTTATTTTTTTTTTTTTTTAATGTATTGAGGTTCTATCCAGCAGAAGGAATGAGCTGACTGCAAGGCATGCCACAGGAGGGGCTGGAAAATGTACAGTGACATGTGCGTATCCAGGGGAGGTGTAGCCAAGTGTGAAGCAGAAAACGTATCTAAGAAGAGGCAAAAGTGGAAAGGAAGGGAAGGGAAGGAGAAGAGGAAGAAGAAAGGGAAAGGAATCCTAGAATTGTAGAATGCTAGGGGTTGTGAGGGACCTCTGGAGACTTTCCAGACCCAACCTGGCTCTGTTCCTGTGTGGGCTGCCCTGGGTGTTCCTGCTCTGGCAGGGGCGTTGGACTCGACGATCTCCAGAGGTCCCTTCCAACCCCTACCTGTCTATGACTCTATGATTCTATGAATCACACTCTGTTCCCTCTGGAACCTTTTCTTCAACCGTCCTGCTTGCCAAGTAACCCTGAAAACATTGGTAGGTTTTTGGGAAGGAAAAACAAAGCCCTAAAATGTCAGTTATAAAAACCTAAACTCATACTTCAGAACTTTCCCACCTCTGTCCTACTCAAACAGCTCATTAGGGAACAGCCACAAACAGTTGTTAAGCCACCAAACCTCTGAAGGCCAGTGAGGAAGACAAAACATTGCAAAGAATGCTGAAGCAATTTACAACCCAGACCAAATGTATTTATTCCAGATTATTTTATCTAATTCCCCTCCTGGTGAAGTTATCGCTGCCTTCAGCGCTGGGCGTCGATGGCAGCGGGATTGCCACCAGCTCTATGCATCAAAACATTGCAATCATTTCCCTCACAAGATCCATACCAGTCACAACAGGTCGCTGTGATTTTTCCAGATAAAAACCTACAAGAAAACTGGTTGGTTGGTTTGTTTTTCTTGTTAGCCAGCTGGAGTAAAAATAAGTGACAGCCAGAATGCACAGACACTCCTGGCGAATGCAGCGAGAGGCTCTTAATTACAAGTCACAAGAGTAGGGGTCATCTCCTCTGAGGCCAGTACATTTAAATACCTCCCTCTGGGTTACACCAGCTCAAGAAAATGTATTTTCTTATTTAGGACTTAAAATAAATAGAGTCAGCGAACAGAGTCCCAAGATTTTTTATGCTATAAATTTTTGCAAGTTAGAACTGCAGCTTTGCCATTTGAGAACAGGTCTGGATTCTAGCTGGGATGTGTAAAAATGAAGAGATCTTTCTTAGAGTTTAAGGAGTACATCTTGAAGAGTGATGCATAAAATAATGTCACTTCTTCACCCTCTTGTTGACATGAGTGCTGGTGCTCCAGAAGGAAAATAGGTTGCTGGTTTTGGTCAGGTCGACCAGAGTCCCTTCTTCCCACTGAGAGCTGGCTGGAGGCTGAGCCAAGTGAAAGTCTTGCTTGTAATGGGCTGGAGCTGCACCACAAAGATCTACCATTACCACCTCACTTCTGTACAAGAGACAGTCAGAGGAATGAGATGCACAAGGTGACACTCCCTTCAGGTATCCATGCTGGAGAACCACACGTCAGGCTTCTCTGTCCCCACCTGAGCTGTGGCACAGCTCTTGTTGGGATTCTCTCCTTCCACAGCCCCACCACATTCCCAAAGAGAAGGCGTATTTACAGCATTGCTGGTGGACCCAGAGCACAGACACCTCACCAGCTTTTAGTCTGGTCTGATGGACCACAGGTTCAGGGGAGAACTTGCTCTCTACAAGTTCCTGACAGGAGGCTGGAGCCAGGTGGGGTCGGGTCATTCTCCCAAGGAACAATTGCTAGGACAAGAGGAAATGGCCTCAAGTTGAGCCAGGGGAGGTTTAGGTTGGGTGTGAGGAACAATTTCTTCTCTGGAAGGGTTTTGTCAAGGCCTGGCCCAGGCTGCCCAGGGCAGTGGTGGAGTCCCCATATCTGGAAGAGTTTCAAAGCTGTGGAGCTGTGGTGCTGAGGCACGTGGTTTAGTGGTGCCCTGGCAGGGCTGGGTGAACAGTTGAACTCAGTGATTTAAAGATCTTTTCCAACCTAAACACTTCTATGATGCTATGGTCCTCTGAGGAGGTCTAACTGTTAAACCAGGAGAAGAACGGGATCAGACATTGACACTGGACTGCAGCCCAAGTGAGGGCAGAAGAGGGAGAAAGCCAGGAAATCTTTGCTGGGAGAGAACGCTCCAAAGAGCATGCAGGGCAAGCTTTGTGCTCAGGGGTCCAAATCAGGGCTGAGTAAAAAGTCCATGAAAATAAATTTTCAACACATTTCACTCATTTTCTCCTGCTTGTGAATTGTCCACTGTCCCCTCAAGTATATTCCTTCCTTGACCCCTAACTGGCTCGTGAGACCAAGACACACTGGGCACAGATTTGTTAGGATTACAACTTTGTCCGAGTGGCATGATGCATGCTGCTAAATAAAGGAGAGATCAGTAAAACAGGCTTTGTACAGCAAGCATAACACAAAAATATTGTCAGTACAATAGTACTGCCCTCCTTTTTGAACACAGTTCAGCCCAAATTATAGATATGGAAAAAGCCAGGGCTGCTAAGGATGATTTATTAATTGTACGCCGTGTGCCTGAAGGCAAACTGGGAATGGAATTCGGATGGACGCACACCGAGGAGGATTAAGCTGATAATGGCAATGAGAGGTGAGATGACTTCTTAGTCACAAACACTCTCATCACATGAAATTATTTTTACAGATGGTATTCATACCATAAAACTAGGAACTGTCCTCTAGTTTATCTCTTCAGTATTACAGAAACCGAAATGCTGGTGGGATAACATTTTTGTGTGGAAAACTCCAGAAGAGATCACTCTTTTGCTACCTGAAAATAAATGTCAGGTTTGGGTTGTTTTTTTTTTCCCAGGAGATTTAAAACTTTCTGTCACAGGGCTTAATTTAGCTCACGATTTATGAGCACTGGGAAGAAGAGTACTGAATGGGTCTGGCTTCTCCATTAGCTGGCCATGTTGGTGTTTCTTGCATTTAGCCTGCACTGGCCATTGCCAGAGAGAGGTTGTAGGAATATAAAGCCTGTGCTCTGGTCCATCCAGGCAACTCTCATGTTTTCTCAAGGACAAGAAAATCCTCTTGCTTTAAGTGGGAGGACAGAGCACGTTGTGAGAAAGCACACGGCAATCCCAGGAACTAGATCTATTAGTAAAAAAATAGACATACAAATATTAAAAAAAGGTCATCAGCAGGTGCTTTTCAGGTAAGAGGAAAACTGGAACTTTGCAATACACCCCTGACCGCTGGCTGGTGTGGTATAGGCAGTACCCTAAACATGGTGAAACAGAGAATCACAGACTGGTAGGGGTTGGGAGG
>VWZY01004644.1:286254-313188 GCA_013399075.1 Chloroceryle aenea
ACTGGCTTTGTAAATATTTGTATATATATTCCATTTTTGTTATTATAATTATTATTTTCATTTTTGTTAAAGCTGTTCCAGTTCCCTTCTCTACTGGCTGAGCCCCTTATTCCTTCTCTTCCCCTTTGGGGAGGGAGGGGGGTGAACAGAGTGCCTCTTATAGGTCTAGTAGGCTGCCCTCACCCTAAACCATGACACTAAGGTGCAGGAGAAACTCCTCTACCTCAGTAAGAGCAGCTGCGATTCTGTGGATGTTACCTCTGGCAGAGCCTCATGGAAGGTGCTGGCAAAGATTACCAAGGTGGACCCTGCATTGCTGAATTTTCATTATTATGTATCAGGGTAAGAGAACTTTAATTACTTAGACCTGTGCAACATTTTTTGAGATCCACTATCAGCCTTAAATTAATCAATTTGCTCTTCAAATCAGTTTCTTAAATATTTTTTGTAACCACCTCCCACACCTCAGCTATACTTTTTTATCCTTTATTTATGCTTTGTTTAAAATGGCCAGAGTTGATCAAACTGAGCGCGGTCGCTTTGCACCTTCCCGAAGATGTGTGCACACGAAACATATTGGTGATATTTATTTCTCCTGCCATCTGTCCCACTATCCCTACATTTTCAACAGTTTGGCCTAGAGAGGGCCAAAAATCACCTGAGTAGCAGCAAACAAGTCCCCGGCTGTCAGCATAACACGGTGAGACCACAGCTGCCGTCCTGCTGCCTGACTTAATGAGGTTCCCAAAGTACGGGGACAAGTACCGGGGCTCTTGGTTGCCATGGCAATGGGAGCGGGAGCTTTGAGCGGGTGTCAGCAGCATCCCGATCAATAGGAATCAGCTCACGGCCCCTCAGCCGCGCGATGCGGTGGCCGAGGGGATGCGGGTGCGCTGGAGCCCGTGCTCGTCGCCTGCGCGGGCACGACGGAGCCAGCGAGGAGGATGAGGAGTTTCTCGTCAGCCCTGCCCAGCCAAAGGGGGCTGTTGCTCAGGAAGTGGTGCCTATCGAAGGAGAAAACTCTGCCCTGAGATAAAGGTAGTATTTTTTTTCTCTGCTTGCTCAGTCTCTCACTGTTTTGCAAACACGGTGTTCTGTATTCCCCCTCTGAACTCAATCGCTTCCCTCGGGTACCGGGAGAAACTTGGTCAATACCACGTTCCTCAAGGAAAAGGATTTTTCCATGGTTGGCTCAAACATCCCTGAATTTCCCATCACTTTTCACAGCATGTTTTTATATAATCCTAGAATGGGTTGGGTTGGGTGGCAACGTAAAAATCATCTGGTTCCAATCCCCCTGCCATGGGCAGGGACACCTCCCACTTCGGTTGCTTAGAGCCCCATCCAGCCTGGCCTAGAACACTTCGAGGGATGGAGCATCCACAGCTTCCCTGGGCATACTGTTCTAGAGTAGCACCATTTACCATTTACATTTCTGAGGCCAAGTGCTTTTTTACTGAGTCAATTCACCTGTTTTCACAAGACAAACAGTCATGGGTAATCTGTGATTCAAGTAGATGTTTCCTCACCCAGAAAGAACTGAAAACCAGAGTAGCAATCCAGTGACAGGGAGCAAATATGTCATGCCAAATAACTCAGGGAGGATTCCCTAACATTTCCACTGCAGCAGACAGGGACAGATGTTTTCCTTCTGTTTTAAAAGCTAAAATGTTTCAGTGTATTTTTTCTTGTGTGCAGAAACTGAACGGGGTAATTCAGCTGCTTAGATAGAGCACTCGAAGCTGAGAGGTTGACTCAGGAGAACCACCTCCCCCAGCATACCCCAACAGTTAAACAGATTTTAATGACTGGTTCATATCTCAGTTTACCACCTGATAGCCTTTCCAGATTATTCTTCAGATCCAAAGGAAGCTGCTTCTTGCCTCTTTCCCACCCCTTCTGACAGGCACATTCCGACATTATCTTTCAGTCCAGAATATTAAAGACCGAACAGCACCATATCAGATGGATTAGTCACACGTGTTTACATTGCATTGGCCATTCAACCCAGCTTGTCCTCAGATGGATCTTAACAATACAGCAAACAGCTACACTGTGTAATAACCAAAGTGGGTAATCAAGAGCTCTGAACAATGACAGAGAGGAAATTAAAGTGTTTGGACTTTAAGTAGCACAAAGAGCAGTGTAAGATGTCATCAGAGTTGTTACCAGCTGACATTTAAGAAAGTATCCGTTAAGACTCAAAAAAAGGGTATAAATATTTTGTAAGGGTAGGTGGAAAAGCACAACACCATGGTGATAAGAATTTAATCCCTCCAGGAGTCACTTTAGAAAGTGGGATCCACATTTCAGGCAAAGCAATTCCCTCAATAACCCCCTCCTCCCCATATGTAAAAGCATCGATATCAGCCCTGGTCCTGACGTGCTATTTTGTCACTCATTAAACCCTCTGCATCCAGAGAGGGAAAACAAATTCCAGAGGAATTCACATGGGGAGTAGGAATTTCCTCCTGTAAAAACTAATAACATCAGCTTTTGCTACAGTTCGGAGCAGATGTTACAGCTTAAGATGCTCACCCAAATGAAGCTCTCAGTGCTAAGCCCTTAGGAGCTACAGTCCCAGGCGGAGCAGCGCGGACTGCATGGTACGTGTCACTCTGCGGTTTGTCACCCGCTGGAGTTGGGTGATGGTGCACACGTGGCACACAAAGCTGTGATTTACAGCTGGCACTTCGTTTTGTGCAAGGTACCACAGCGACAGGTATCTTTTGGGACTCCTTACAGACTGGATTCCAGAATGTTAACATCTTCAAAGATGGGGGGTTGGTTTGTGATCTTTCACATCCAATTTTCCTGTGGCCGCTCAGGTGGCCAAGGGATGTCTACAACTTGCAGCATTGTTTCAGTGAAAGGAATTTGTGACTTGGAGCCAATTGAAAACATGCTGATGTACAGAACAAAATCCACTGTTCTGCTGGTGCTACCTGCCAATCCTGGTTAGTCCTGCTAGGCAAAGCAAGAGGAGGTAAAAGGCAAAGGCACATCTGAAGTCCCTCCAGTGAGGAGCGAAGCGTTTCAGCAGCGTGACACGATGACGCATCTCATCACGGCAAAACTGTGCTTTGGCAAGAAGTTTCTTCTGGCACAGCATCTCAGCTAGTACTTTTCAATCAAATTGGGCTTTATGGCATCTTTGTGACATCTTTGGCTTCCTTTGAATCATTGGCATGAATTAAGAAAAGAAATAGAAAAAAAAAAGAAGCTACAATTCACTTGGAAATGGCACTGAGGGCTGGTAACATCTTACCCTGGAATCACACGGTCTTCAGTGGGCAGTCATGAAATGCTGCACTCCATCTGAAACATCATCTCACCATATCCCCTCTGGCAAGGGGCAGTGGGCCTCAACTGGAGACCAGGAGGTTCTATTTGAACAGAAGAAAAATTCCTTTGGTGTGAGGGTGTGGGAGCCTGTGCCAGGCTGCCCAGAGAGGCTGTGGAGTCTCCTGCTCTGGAGAGATTCCCAACCCCCCTGGACACTGCACTGCTGGGCCCCCTGCTCTGGGTGACCCTGCTGGAGTAGGAAGGTGACACCAGATGATTTCCAGAGGTCCCTTCCAACCCCCACCATGCTGGGATTCTGTGCACATACATGTTTGGAACCCAACCACAGGACCTGGTCCCACCAGGCAAAGTCAAAACTAGAAGATCAGGTAATGTAACCTGTCCACTCAACAAGATAATTCATCCTACTCATCAAAACTCTGTGTGCTCTGCCTGACAGCTTGTGTAGTATTTTCATGATGACCAACTCTGATTTAAACAAGAAATAAAACTAATGGAGTTGACCTTTTTGTCATTGCAAAGGCACTGATAAAAAATTATGAATCAAACCCACCCCTGAAAACCTAATGCTGACACCACCACATTGCTCTCTTGCAACTTGATTGTATAATCCAACTCCTGCACTGGTAATGTCCACACAAAGCATTGCTCTAAAGCTGGGTGGTCCGGAGAATTCCAGGTTGGGATTATTTTTTACTTTCTAACTCGTGGAATATAGAGAAATTTCAAACCAAAAAGTTTGTAAGTGCTTCAGATTGAGGTTGTTCTTACAATATACAGCCTCCAGATCTGATATTGTAAATGAGAGCTCTGTTCCATCTTCTGCACAGAAACACAATTCTGACTTCTCTCCCAGCCTGGATATTAAAAGTTAACTTCAAATCCCTTCATGAAATAGATGTTTATTCTTGGGGCTTTTATTTGCAATTTTTGGCATGGTGTGATTTGTTTTATATTTACTTTTCCCCACCATAGCTATAATCTCTGATAGTGAAGTGTTCTCTCATTTGCTTTTATTTTGCTTCATACACTCGTTGCACCTCGTAACGGAGCTTCGAAGAGCTCCCATTCTGCCAAAAAACCTCCTGCAGAGGCTGTACTTGCTATAAAATATGATGAAATTAGTTAAGTGCTACGATTCCCCAAACACACATCTCCAACATCAGTCTCCATGACTCTCTATCACAGGGAAGCATCAGTCCATAATAAGACCATACACAACAGGGAGTGATGTGATCAGAGCATGTCCTACTGAAATACTTGTTCTTATGAAGTCCATGAATATTGCCTTTCAGTATAAAAAAAAGTAATCTATTCTAGAAAGAGACTTATGAACAGAAAGGGGGGAAGAACACTCTCTGATCTCTTGAGCTGAGCTCTCAAGACATCAATGACTACGCACTCATTTATAATCTCCGCTAATTTCCTGGCTGCCCTAGAGACACACTTTGATCTCAGGGAAGATCTACTGTATCTATCTGCTTCCCAAGAGGCAATGAAAACGGTAACCCCTCATAATCAAGCGGTCTAAAGAATGTAGTTGTAGCATTTAGCCCCCAATTCATCAAGGCCACCTTCCACTCTAGTCTCCTGGCATAAATATTCATCAGCGGCGTGGGAAGCCCTGGCTGTGTACAGTAAGGTCTGCTGCAGAAGTCCTTTCTCTGCAAGTAGGTGTGTGATGTGCAGTCTCTATGTCTAGCATCCGGCATTATGGACACACGTGGAACTCATGATGGGAAGGAAATGCACTTTGCTTCACAAAGCTGGATGCTTGCTTAGTCGAGATTCTGGCAGTACAGGAGATGTCTCTTGTCCAGGTTTCTTCATCTAGAGCATAAGTGAAAGAACAATGCAATTTTCATGGTGTGCTCCTGGATGGGTGTGTATTTTGACTCCTTCAAATTGATTCTTTGATGTTTTCTAGATTGAATGATGTGTTTTGAGGTATTTCTGTATTACCCGTTTCTGTTCCTGGAAACACAGAGGCAAGGTTCACCTCGCTTCAGCTCGTCTCTCTTGAGGGTGAATCTTCTTGGCTAGGCTACAAATTGTGAGAAATTCCTTCTGCCTTCTGACACAGCCAAGCAGTGAGGATGGTATTTTCCTAAGGTGGTTTATAGGAACTGGGACTGTATTAAATGACATATTTTACAGCTATTTTGACTGCATTGCTCTTTACGTTTCAGACTCTCCAACCCACGGCAGCATCTCACAGCCACGGCTGCCCAGGGATAGGTACTGCAAGAGGTACTTTGCAGGGCAAGAAAACCACAATGCAACCTCTTTGGCCAAGAACTCGGAGCAGGGGCTGAAGGTGCAGAGTTGCATTGGCAAAAGGAACCAAGTTCCACCGGTGAGTGTGAGGGATAGTGCTGCCTGTGCGTCCAGCACCTAACCACTCTCGTTCTCCTAGAGCTTCTGTAGCACCCCCTTCTCCTTGCCACACCACTCTGCTTTCCACTATTCACTTGAAATCTCCTCCTGCTGACCCTCAGGCTCAGCTCAGTCCTGTTTCTCTTGCTTGGCTTCTGCTCGCTCTCTTTCTCCACTTCTTTGGTGGTTCAGCTCTGCTCTAACTCAGAAAGCACAGACTGCTCGCCCTGCTTGTGTGCCAAACCCTTCCCTCCACCCTTCCACATGTCTCCTCTACTGAGATCACAAGCTCGTCTGCTGCTCTGAGTTCGTACAACTGTCAGCCCTTGGGCACCACTGGGAAACAACAGCAATAAAACAAACCCTGGAAAATCTTGGTGTCATCACCAAAACAGGCTTTGCTCCATAGTAAAATGCAGAAGTTCTCAGGAATAAAAATTAATTGCTTTTTAGGAGTTCACAACTAGGGTGGAAGATTTTAGGTAGGAGGTTTTGTTGAATGCTGTGTCCTACAGACAAGGCTGGGGAATTGAGAAAAAGCAGAGTTTCCAAGGGCAGAGTATGGGCAGGTTAACATAGCTGAAGATCTTTTAATTGTTTTCTTTCATTAAGTGCAGCCCAGGCTCCAGCAATCCCAAGAAGTCACTTCACATCTCCTACAGAAAAGAGCCATCAAGTTGGGTGTGTGTATTGATTTACTGGAGGGTTGGGAGGCTCTACAGAGGGATCTGGCCAGGCTGGATCAATGGGCCAACAAGGTTCAACAAGGCCAAGGGCTGGATATGGCACTACGGTCAGAANAGGGTTGGGAGGCTCTACAGAGGGATCTGGCCAGGCTGGATCAATGGGCCAACAAGGTTCAACAAGGCCAAGGGCTGGATCTTGCACTCGGGTCACAAGAACCCCCTGCAATGCTCCAGGCTTGGGGCAGACTGGCTGGAAAGATGTCTGGAGGAAAAACGCCTGGGGGTGTTGGTCAAGAGCTGGATGAAGATGATCCAGAGTATGCCCAGGTGGCCAAGAAGGCCACCAGCATCCTGGCTTGGATCAGCACTGGTGTGGCCAGCAGGACTAGGGAAGTGATCATCCCTCTGTGCTCAGCACTGGTGAGGGCACACCTCAAATCCTGGGTTCAGTTTGAGGCACCTCCCTCCAAGAAGGACACTGAGGGGCTGGAGCTTGTCCAATGAAGAGGAACAAAGCTGAGAAAGTGTCTAGAGCACAAGTCTGGTGAGGAGAGGCTGAGGGACCTGGGCTTGTTGAGCCTGGAGAGAAGAAGGCTCAGGAGAGACCTTCTGGCTCTTAATTCCCTGAAAAGAGTATGGACCCAGGTGGGGTTGGTCTCTTTTCCCAAGAAACAAGGAAAAAGTCATAGGACAAGAGGAAATGGCTTCAAGTTGAACCAGGGGAGGTTTAGGCTGGATATTAGGAAAAATTTCTTCCCTAAAAGTGTTGTCAAGGGCTGTCCCAGGCTGCCCAAGTCAGTGGTGGACTCCCCATACCTGAAAAGACTGAAAAGCCATGGAGATGTGATGCTGAGGGCCATGGGTCAGTGGTGCCCTGACAGTGCTGGGTTAACAGTTGAACTCGATAATCTTACAAGTCTCTTCCATCCAAAAAAACATTCTATGGATCCTGAATCAGCCTTTGCTCCAGACCAGTTGTTCAGACTTTCAGGAGATGTTGGGAGTGCACCAGGAGCTGTAGGGGTTGCCTCTGCCCCTTTGTAGATTCCACATATCTGCTTTTTGTTTCACACCTCTGCAACACCCAGGCCCCTCAAACCCAATTAATTTCTGGAGAACAAAGCTGTTGCTGGAGGCCAGCTGTGTCTGGCCTCACTTGTGCAAAAGTCTCCTTATTTCTCCCCAGCCGAGCTCCAAGGTGACCAACGTGCTTCAGTCTGATGCCTCTATCTGTGCTCTCTCCTCTTGCCTTTGGTTGGATGTGAAAATTCAGTACTTTCCATGTCACTCCTTCAAGAACATGTGTCTGTTGTGGGACATGGGTCCTGTTTGTTCTCTCTACCCAAACACGGTTGTGCTCCTATTCTTTCCATTAACTTTTAATCTGCTGTTGGAACTGCCTCCCCTGTGCTGATATTTCCAGCCTTCTGTATCTGGCTGCTCAGTGGGAAAGACAGTTCCCAGAGCAACTGCTGCTAGAAATGCTTTTTGGCATCCAGATGTATATTCTCTTGTTTCCCATGCTGTGCATCTGCTGTTTCTCGCGTCCGTGCATCAAGTGTGGACAGGTCCAGAGGCATATGGTGGGGTTATTTCTTTGCTGGCACTGGAGGAAGGCTTTCTTATAAGAAAGAAACCAATTTGACTACACCAACATTGTTAGAAATCAGACCTCTTTAAAGCCAGCAGCAATTCTGTTACAATCACAGAATGGTTTTGGTTGGAAGAGACCTTTCAGATCATCCAGTCCAACTGTTAACAGCACTGCCAGGGCACCTCTGGCCCCTGGCCCTCAGCAGCACATCTGTGTGTCTTTTCAGTCCCTCCAAGGATGGGCCCTCCACCAGTGCCCAGGGCAGCCTGGGCCAGGCCTGGACAACCCTTGTGGGAAAGAAATTTTTTTTCAGTTTCAACCTAAACCCTCCCTGGCACAACCTGAGGCCATTTCCTCTTGTCCTATCACTTCTTCCTTGATGATCTTGCAATTCTCTTCAACCAAATGATTCTATGATTCTAAGAGGCTTCTTCTCCCAAGAAGTAGGAGATATGGACACCAGGGAAGTGTCTCCACTTGGCCCCTCAGAGGGGCAATCCCATGGGCTCCCTACTCCTGTTTCAGTACTGAGTTATTTGGCAGAGTAATCCACTGAGATCTACACATGCTTTACACACACAACTAACAACTGTATGGGTCAGACAACCAGGATCTCTCCATACAGGAACTCATTCCATGTATGGAATAGCTCCACAGTCACAGAGGAGAGGAAGCAGGAAGGTCTTTTCTGATGGAACGGGCAGATGCAAAGTCCTGGCATGACTTCCCTGCAGGCTTTCTGCCTTCTTGTAAGTGTCTGTGACCAAAATTAATGACCAAACAGCCAAAGCTAATCACTCACACTGTTTTCAGTAAGTGAGCTATTCATACCCATTACAGATTACACCTCACATTTATTCTGAACCTTTCATCCTAAGAATATAAGTGTTCTTTACAAAACTGCACCACAGCAATGGGGCCCAAATCACTAACTTCATTAGAATTAATGATTAATATTACCCAGAAGCCAGCCCTGGAGTGCACACCAATGCACACAGTCATTTTCTCAGGCAGAAACAGAGATGCTCTGTAATGGTTCTTCACAGCAATAGGCTGGAGGGAAGGAGAAACCCAGCATGATCAGCTGACAAGGAGAGAATATTTAGGCAGGTAACATTTAGCTTTAGCTATGGGAGGTATGGATATAAGCTCTAGGAGAGGCAGTGGAGATATTATTCTTGCAGGTCAGTTTATTGAGGTATTACTGTCACAAACTGACATCTCTGGCACCACCACAGGTATACGTCACATGCTTCCCAGCAGCACTGCCAATACTCAACATTCATGTCCTGCAGAGAGGAGAGGGTTTGACCAGAGCTGTAGGTGGGCCATGCCTATGAGGAGCAAGATAAGAAGGAAAAAAGGCAGAGAGTATATTTGAAGCAGAAAACTGGGTTACAGAAAAGGGAGCAGGGGCTCCAGGGAGTCTGGTTGGTTCTCTGCTGGATGGAAAAGAAAGAGATCTACTATTGCTGTTGGGGGAACTCCTTACACCCTTTTCCCACTGGCCATACCACCAGCTTTCCACCACACTTTCTCTCCAGGATCACGCTTTGCTCAGCAGTAGAAGCAGCTCTGGCTATTCAGGGGTTTTGCTGTAGCAAAGCAGACAGTGGATAAGAGCCATTGGCCATTTCACTTCCCAAACGGTCTCCTGCTCCAGGCAACTGCCTCATTTGCCTGAGCCTAGAGGGGAACCCAGCTCGGTGTTATTTTCAAGATGTCATAAAAATAATTTATTCAATACCAAAATACTGCTCAGCCTGATCAGTCTGACAGACATTAGAGCGTGGTATACTCCACTGCTTAAGCTGCCCTGGTAGAAAGCCAGAGAAATGATGTTCAAATAACCAAAGTCCTCTGGATCACACTAATGACGCACCGTAGAACTCGATCCTGTCATTTCCCATGGATAAATGAGCTGGGTTTTTTTCCATTCGTGCCACATCTTTGTCAACCACCCATTTTGGGAGGGCAGTACCCCTGTGACTATGGGTGAAAGAGCTATTTTTAACTCATGGTATATAATGTTTGTGAGGGAACACAGATAACAGTGTGCTTGTTCAGGAACATATATAATGATGTGGTTGTTCTGCAAGATGCTCAGCCTCCGACACATATTGATATTTTGATTTCTCTAAATTACCCTTTTTGAGGGAGGAAAATAGAAATGGAGAGCAAAGGCAAACTTGCTTGTGTCCTGGAGTGAGCTCACACCCGGGAGAGCACAGCTCACTTCTGCTTTCTGCGGCTCCAGGGCCACCTTGTCCTCTCTTTTCAGCCCCTGGCTCTTTTTTCCCCCAAAGAATTTCAACACTGTTGTTGTAATCTCTTCCTCAACTTCGTGACTACTACTTTTTTTGGAATATAAAAAGGCTAGGACTCCTTCAATCTGTAAGAAATCTTTCTTTCTGTCCCTCACCCCTCCCAGATACCAGATGAGCAGGAGGCAGAGAAACGTCTCCCATCACAGAGACAGGAGCCACAGCCTCTAAGCTTCAAGACAACCTCAGAGTTCACCATGGGCACGTTCACTGGGGAAACCAAACACTGCTCAGGGTGGGTTTTAGATGAGTTCTCTTTTGCCTTTCATTGTATTAATTAAGTAGTCATGTTTTCTATTCCTGCCAGACTGCACTATGCCCCTACTTTGGAGTTTCAGACACCTCTGGGTGTGAAAATGAAAACACTTTAAAGCTGGGAGAGAGGAATTAGATGACATTTGCTGGAACAGGTTTCAGCCCAAAACGGGAGCGTGGAACACGCTTCTTCCTCATAATTACCAAAGAATTTGTGCAGAAGGGATCTGACACAATCAACAAAAATATGAAGGAGAAGAAATGTGTGTTAATGAAATATCACGTACTTGGAACCGATACAAAGATCACAACAGCTCATAGGAGGAACACAAATTCCTGGGAGTAGGGAACTCCAGCGGCAGTCATGCTGTAAGTTTAACAGCAATGGTCCTACCACTGAGCTAAATGTCATGGTATAAAGTGATAATATATTGAATTAAGAAAACTTGGGGGAAAAAAACCCCTAAGGATTCTGTTCCTAAATGGATAGTAATTTTTAATTAGGTTTAAGAGAAAAGATGGCAAGAGATCCTCACACAAAAGAGCAGAGTGCTGTTAACTTTGGCTGCTTCCTGAATTTCGAATGAGGTTTCTACTATAAAAAAAACACTTTTGCCATTGAAAACACACAGAAAAATTGCCTTCCTGAGCAAAGAACACCCCTTTTGGAACATCCCAATCCTGCAGATTGTAGGTACCACATCACAGCGGCTCCAAACACCACATTTATGGATTAAGTCTTTTTTTCCTGCTTGGACGACCATGTTGTGTGGACTAAAAATGGAGTTCACTTTCCTACCCTAACTCAGCAACATATTCTACACACGGACTAATGTTAACTAGTACTCTCCACCATCTGCCAGCCCATCGCTGCACCAAGCCAGCCATTGGTGTCATTTGCTTTTCCTGACCAATTTTATAATTCATTTCTAACTATATTGACTTTTCAGCACTGAGCTTCATTTCAAAAGCAGCAGCTAGGAAAAGTTAATGATCCGAAGCTGTTACTATTTTAAGCTCATGGTGGACCATCATTTCTAACCACAGAGTTAAGGGGTTTGCTTCCTAGGCCTGCAGAACATAGACACTGATAAGACCAGTAGCCCCAACCCCTCCAGTCCCCTCCGTGCCCCACTTCAAGTACCAAGTTGCCCCTCACATGTGAAATACAAGCTCATTTCAATCCCAACTAAGTAAGACCTGCCCTTTTTCAAGGCCTATCCCAAGGTATTTACCCAGCATCTCTATATAAAATCCAATGGATTTTTGCAGCTGGGTACTTGAAGATATATATACCCATGTGCTTTGTAAATGGTTGAAAATTCAAGGAGGATCCCGGGCACCCACATATCCCAGCCCCTCCGAGCTGCTCCACGGCCACTCTAAGAGTCTTTGACTCCACCACTGTAACCCCTGCAGAAGGAGCAGAGTGGAGGGAGTTCTGTCCCATTCAAGAGCTTTGAAAGTAGGTGAGAGTCCCATTTTTCTCTTCTCTATCCCCAGTTCCCATTACAGAAGAGATGGGAGCTTCTTGGCCCAGGCTGCCCAGAGAGGCTGTGGAGTCTCCTGCTCTGGAGAGATTCCCAGCCCCCCGGACCCTGCGCTGCTGGGCCCCCTGCTCTGGGTGCCCCTGCTGGATGGAGCAGGGGGGTGGCACCAGAGCATCTCCAGAGGGCCCTTCCAGCCCCCACCTCTCTGTGATTTTTCCTCCCAGTCTAAGCCAAGATATTTCTCGGTGGAGCAACAAGAGAGGACCACAGCAAGCAGGGAGGGGTGGTGGGGCAGGGCACTGGCAATCGCCTCTGGCCTTTTGGAGGGTGAGAGTGATTGACAGTTGAGCCAGCACTAAATCTCTAAAGCCAAATCTTCAGGCTTTGACCTTTAAACAATATAAAATCCCTCAGAAAAAAACTTAAATGCAGGGCTTAAACTTCTGAAGATCTCCTCAGATCAGTTCAGATCCTGGGGTCTAATTTTATAGCATTTCTTGTCAACGCTATTTTGCATCTGCTGGGAAAAAAATCCAGATCCTACCTTTAGACAGAGAGTTAAGAACAGGAAGCAATATGGGGACATTCTAGCAGCTGGAAAAATTATGCCTAGAATGAAATACAAAGCAGGGCTGTTCTTTCTCTCATTTTTGGTTGGGTTTTTTTTTTTTCTCCTGAAATGTCACAGACAGAGCCTTTATTACAGCACCTCATTCCACCTCGAGCAACAACCATCCAATTGCATCCCTCAAGAAATCCTGCAGGAACACATTAACACTGGAATTAACTAACTGGCACTATGTGTTGCCCTTGATTTTTGAATTCTCATTGGCTTCCCTTATTTTCCCTCCCTCCCCTCAACGGCACGAGATAATTAGACAGAAGCAAATAAGATGTAGAGAGCTAGAAAACAGAAGAGCGTGACATGTGTAGTACATGCTGTCAGCCATATGGCATTCTATATATATTGTTACAGATGAAAATTGCACCACACGCTGCGCTGTACATTAACACTGGAATGGGATACAGTAATTCACGGGCATAAACGGATACGATCCGCTGTGCTGGCTAATAGATTTCTGAAGTCTTAGCCATGGCATTTTATTTTAAATGACAGTGTTTTCTATTAATGGGTGGGCACTGTCAGTCTGTTGACCCGGTCGGGAAGGATGTCTTTTTGTTCAAATGGCAGCCATCATTTCTGTGAAGTGATGCATGTAAAAAAGCCAGTAAATGCAATTCACCTCACACGCGGCTGTCACTCAATTTGACATCTACATGTTGGAGTATTTTCTCAAAGTTTTCTCCATGTGACCTGTAAGTTAAAGATCAGGGAGGTTACCTTCATCCAGCCCATCCATGTGTCAATCATCCCCACCTAAAAATGAAAGTTACAAATAAACTGCAGCTACTATTTATACTTTGCTGCCTGTCCCATCTTTTTCATGTCAATCTCGCCGTTTCTCATTATAGCTACATCATGCTGCCCCCCCTTCTTCTTTGTGTATCCCAGATTAAGTTTCTTTGTTTTTCTGCTGCTGTCCTTCTGAGCATGTAAAGTCCCTAATGCCTTAGCTCTCTTTTTTTCCCCCTGCGATAACTTTGAAAGCAAACTTTGAAAGATATTAGTGGTCTGTTTAAAAGCAATGGATGGCTACAAATCAAATACAACCTCCCTCCTCCATGGGGACACACAAGTTGCCAGGGAAGTAAATACAACTCTGCTGTCACCAAGCTGAACTGTCCTTTCTGTGCCAGGCCAAGAGATCTGACAAAGCACGGAGCCAGGGATCAGTCCACTGTCATCACCCTGGCCACCCAGGGGACTCCCACACTGCAGTGTTCCCTTGCCCATGTCGTGGGGATGGACCAGCTCAAACCCACATCTCATGACCCCCTGGCCCACTCCCCTGCAGGTCCACGCACAAAAATCCACTTGCTGGGGATCTGTGTGCAAGAGAAGGAGAAGGCCTATTGGTGTATTGGCAGGGATCACCCCAAGTGGCTAAACAGACAGCTCAGGAGGCTGAGATCCCCAAGATTTATATTTTCTGTATTTTGAGCTGATAAATGAAGTGCTTCCAATGTCAGTGATGTGTTATTGTCACTGCCCATTAGAGACGAGGCATTGCATACGTGGTGGAAGTTGGCTTGAGCTGAACTGCACCAAGGAAAAGAAGATATTGGTGAAAAAGAATACTGGAAACCATCTCTCCCAGTAATCAAACTTCTCCCTGTATTCTAAAGAGATGCTTCAGAAAATCATGACCTTCTCCTAATTAACAGTCAACTATTCCCCAACCACTGAACAATCAACTGAAGAATAACCTAGAACCTGCCCAAGAAATCTTGAATCACTTCAGCTGGAATACAACTTGATGGGAAGGTAAGAGAACACTCCTTCACACCCAGCTGCTTGGGGTCAAGTTCCTTGTACTACCCAGGAAGATCTACTGATCTGAAGCATCCCAAAAAAACACAATCTAGAAGAGAAAGAGGGAAGAGCTAGGGAACATCTCCCTCTCAATTACAGAGCAGGACCATATCATTATTGCTCTTAGTTATGGTTTGTTACCAACCACAGGGACAATGCAGAGCCTCATCTCCATGCAGCCCGCAGACTGCCTCACAGCTCTGTTCAGATGTGGTACATGGGGCTTTCCAGCCTTGGACATGTCCACAGAATCCAGAGGTGAGAGAATATCTTCTGCCTGTCTCCAAAGATGTGTATTTCCCAGCACCACTTTGCACAAAGTGATTTATCTGGCAGACAAAAATAAGCTATTTCAGTGCAAAAAGCAGAAAATACTTTTTGGCTTGAAACGTTACTCCAGGGAGTCACTCTCACAGTTTTTCTCTACTGCTCCATCAATATTTTGTACTTCCCACAAAGAAGAACTGACTTAAGGGAAAAGAGGCACGGCAAACACGTGAAAACATCTCTGTAGATCCGAATGCATCTCCAAAGATCTCAGGAGTTGGGTTATTTTTCTTAATGGTGGGAAACACAAACTCCAGCCTTCCCAGGCCAAAGAGGAGGTTCAGCCTAGGACTGCTTCATTCTAGACAAGCACCTCGACTCTTGAACCTAAGCAGGTTGGCACCATCACTTCCCTAGTTTCTTCCTTGCTTTCAAAGATTTCAGTTGAAAAGGTGGAAAATGAACAAACAAACAAACAAAAAGAATGGTTTGATCCACCCTAGAATTTCCCTTCACCATTTTAGCCTGGCTAAAATCTCCCTCACGGCTGGGCTATGGAATGTAAGAAATTCCTTCTGCCTTCTGACACGGCCAAGCAGTGAGGATGGTATTTTCCTAAGGTGGTTTATAGGAACTGGGACTGTATTAAATGACATATTTTACAGCTATTTTGACTGCATTGCTATTTACATTTCAGACTTTCAAACCTACATGAAAAGGTTTAAGTTTCCCATTTAATCAAAGAATGGCCCCTGGAAATTTTGATTTAGGAGACCCAGCATTTGAGCTCACATTTGCAGCCCACGCTCGCTGACTAACAGGTCTGTGCTCCCCTCTGTTCACAGGAGGGCTCGGGCACAAAACTCCCTGACGTGGTGACTACCCTCATCATTTTCTTGTGCCTCAGCTGGAGCACAGAGGAACAGGCTGAGAAACAAGAGGAGTAAAATATTGCGGTGAACTTTTAAACTAAAATAGCAATAGAGAGTTAGATAATTAAATGGGAAACCAGACCCAAATGTCAAATAAGGAGGGAGACATCAAAGAGAAACAGCAATCTCTGATAAAGATCAAGAGAGAAAACTCAAATTTTTATGGCATATGCTGACAAATGGCTGAAGTAAAATATAACAAAGTAACTTGGTTTAGCAATATTTCTACAGATTGTCTGAACTACACTGCTGCAGAGATCAAAGGAGAGAGCTGGAAACAAAATACCAAAAGAAATGACACACTCCCCTTCTACCTCCTCTCCCTCTTTCCAATTCATATTTCAAACCTAAGACTCAGAGGTTGGAAATCTCCAAGAGTTTCTGCAAAGGTCACTCCCATCAACTGAAGAACTGGGAACTTTTTCTTTGAAATTTCTTTTTAGTATCCCTTTGGGGTTCCCCCCCGTTGGAAAGGTGTTCAGAAAGCAGGTCCACCCTGTCTCTGGATCAGACCTCTCAGCTGAGCCCCAGATTGCTCCCTGGGATGCACAGTTCTCCTCTGGGTAGGCCTCAGCCACACATCTTCAGCAGATGGGGGCTCTGCATTTTTCCCAACAATGCTCCCATTGTTGTTAGTGAAACTTTCCCTCCTGCTTGGAGCCTAGTGCTCGTTATCTGCAGATCACTCTGCTGGTTCTGATGACCGTGCTCCTCTATCAACGGCTGCAATTTAGCTGCATCCTCTAAAAAAAGAATAATCTTTATTTTTTCGTTGGCTTTGGTATATGCTCTAGCCAAAATTATTTGTCTGTTGAGGCATTTTGAACCTTTTTAATAAAAAAGCCATCTGCAATACACTGAAAGTTTATTTGCAGTGATCACAAACACACGACCTCCTCCAATTATTTTTTGTTCGTATTTTGCAATTACTTAAAAATTAAAAATCAAATTTCCCAAGGAAAACCCCTGATTTTTCCATCCTACTTGAAAGTCAGCTCCCAAGAGAGCTGCTCTTCTGTAATACCAAGAGATGGGGAGATTAAGATTATCTCTGACTATATTCTCCTCCCACAGGAGAACAAAGAGTGCGTTAATAAATGGAATTCAGAGTGGGTGAAAAGTGACTGCATCCAAAACAAGATAGCCAGGTGAAATCCTGGAGGATTTGTTACCTGGAAGACTAAACTACATCTAATGACCCTCTCTGGCTTGAAGGAAGGAACAGATTTGCTGGAAGTAGCACATGGGCCGTACGCCTTCTGCAACCCGCGACAGGGCAAGGAAATTGCAGACACATGGCAGGGCAAGGCTGAGCCATTTGACAGGAGGCACAAACGTTGACAGACAAAGTGGTTTAGCCAGTCTCAAACGTCTACTCAGTTTAAATACAAAATTACCCTTCGGTCAGTTCTTGAAAGCTGGACTAGAGTAAACCATCGGCAAATGCATGCACAGTATTGATTGCAGAGGCTCCAGCAGAGCTCTTTCATTTTCTGCTGGATCTCAGTGTTCTGATCCATCTGCAGAGGTAGGAAGGACCAATTCCTACCACCAGTTACACCACAGGAAGACAGCTCCGACCTGAAAACTGATCACAGGGCCAAACTTTTGATGGCAGGAACAGGATGTTTATTGCTGCCCCAAGCAGCTCTGTTTGCAGAAGAGATGTAGTACATGCAACTTGTTTTAATATTAAAAAAATAAAGAAAAAAAAGTCTGATCAAACTGAGAATGTTGTTCAGAACCACAAGTGTAATTGCTACCGTTTGGAAAATGTATGTATGTGAGTGAAGGAAGCAGCAAGGAACTGAACTGGGGGGAACTCAGCACAGCATCCACCAGCTCAGTGTCTATTACCAGATGCTAACAGACATGTGCAGTCCTTAGCTTACATGGGTGTAGGGAACAAAGTTCAGCAAAATAAACTGTTGATTTTAAAAAGTTGTTTGTCTCCTATGTATAATATATGCTGACATTTCCTCCCTGATGAGTAGTCTTTTGCCATTCATTACACTCATCCACTTTGTCTTTCCTCTGATGTCTTCATATTTATAGCTCCCTGACTTCTATTTTCTTTTTTCATTGCCTCTTAGGACTGTGGAGTCAAAAAACAAATGAGGTGCCAGAAGAGACAACTGCCATTGGATTTTTCCAGGGCTTTCTAGTTTGCTTCTGAAGCATCCTGGTGTAAATCCTTACCTCACTGGAGTGGTATGAGCCTGGGTTTATACAAGATATGTATGAGAGTAAACTTTGGTGAGTTACTGCCACAAAATAGTAACACTTTGAGCCACTTTCACCCCAAGCCACAAACAAGTCATGATACCTACTGACTTCTGAGGCCAACCAGCTTCCACAGATGGAGATACCACAACCTCTCTGCAAGATCTATTCCAATGCTTTGCATACCTCTCATCATGTAGAGCCCCTCTAGAGTGAAAATGATTTAAAAGAAAGCTTTGAGTGAAGTCCTATATTCTGAACTAGACAAAACTCCTAGTAATAAAAAAAAATATAATCAGGGGTAAAAAAAAAAAGTAAATACTTTGGTTTGTATTAAGACTCTTCATTCATGGTCGTGTACTGGCAGAGATTGTTAAACTATTGTTTATCTAGTGATGCTGCTGACAAGCAATAAGCATTCTTCCTCAGACAATGAAGCTTTTTATTTAATTCCCTTTGACTTCAAGACACAGTGTGTCAAGTGGTTTTGGTTTCACACTTCACTACCATAGTTAGTTTGGAAGCAGAAGAGGCAGCACACAACAATACACAGTGTGACAGGAGACTTCTAATGAACAGACACATCCAAAATACTCGTCTGAAACTGCATGGAAAATGTTCTACTTGTTCTAGCTGATTTCTACAGTGAGCAGGGAGGTTAGGATGTGCATTGTGTTAGGGAAGGGTAAGTGGTGGGAAATTGTTGCTCAGTGGTAGTAATTAAGTTTCCACATTACAAGGCAAGTGGCAATGAATGAAGTGCTGATTGTTGCAGGTGAAAGAGTGAGTACAGCACCATACCCAGCTGGGACTTTGGTACCCAAAGGCTCAAAACTTCATAAATTAACTTTTTTTTCTATTCTTCTTTTCCACCTAAAGGAACTTAGAAGAGAACCAACAATCTTGAAACAGATCCTGTTCTCAGTTCCACAAGCATTACATAACTTTAGTACAAAATTCAAATCTCAAACAGTTTACACCAGCATGAGTACACTGCAGGCTGGTCATAAATCTTGGTTTCTGATCCAATTTATTATCAGTGCACAGTGCCCTGGGTTGGAAAGAGAGGCAAGAAAAACAATAAATTGACTTGTAGTGATTTCAAAAGGCCTTCTCTAGGGCTTAAGCATTGCCTAGAGCCATGGTCCATCTGTCCTTGTTCAAAGTTCACCTGGGAACTTCCAGTGTCATGGGGCTGACCCTACCTGTAACCCACTATGCCAGGCAGCACTCCCAGCCTGCTTCCATCCCACAGAACAAGCTACACCAAGTGCAAACATATTAAAGATAACAGCAAAGGCATCCAGAGGCTGGAATAAGTCTTCAAGAAGAATTTTCCCACACAGCCATGCACAGAGCTGGTGAAAAGGCTGTGAGTGCTGTGTTTTCTCCAGCCTGAGGTGTTAGCCACTGGTAATGACTGGTGAGCACACTGGGTGGATCTACAGTGCATTCCACTATAGGCACTGAGGCCATACATTAAAGTTGGGGGTCACAACTGATGTAAGTTATTCCAAAACAAACAAAAAAATCATCAACTCCATGCAAGAAGCCACAGAAGCACTGCTACTTATTAATTACTGCTTTGATAAGCTCAATGCATGCAGAAATCAGACACTAAGGAGTTATAATTGGTCTCCAGCAAGTGTTAGCAGAACCACTAAGCAATGAACACCTCCATGCAGAGGACTTCAGTGCATTTATTCAGCAATGGCAAAAGAGGAGGAGGCTCTGCAAACACCTATGTGTGCCTGTGCACAATGCCCCTTTTCACCACCTTCCATTATCAACTAAATGTTAAGAAATTAAACTAGAAGTAGCTAAAACTTTTCTATCAGGTCTGCAAAACCAATGAAGTTGAAGATCTTTTATTTGTCTCTCTTTTATAGACCTTTACAGCAGACCTTTCTCCACAGCCATGAAGACTTTATTTCCCCTTCCTTTATGAAATAAAAGCTGAGAGTCTCAGAAATAAAGCAGGAATCTAAAGCTCCGGAATGAGAGCAATGCAGCAAATAGACCGAGGCTCGTAAGGAAATGTGGAAGTGCTGCCAGAGCTGTGAGTGTTTCTGAAGCTGCAAGGGCAGGCTGCTATGCAATGAAGAGGGCACCGAGGCAAACTCCAAGAACACATTCCCCATGGGGAAAACAACCAACCAACCAACTCACAGTCAGAAAAAAAACAATACAAATTTTAGGTCAAGAATTTAATCAAAAAATACAGAAAACAGTTCACAAGGAGGAAAAAGCAAGAGATACTAAGAGGAAACCTGCAGAGGAATGCAGCCTACAGCAGGATTATAGGCTTTTGACTCTGCTTCTTACCATGAGTAAGGATTAGCTTTGATTACACAACAGCTCTGTTACTCTTAGTGACTTGCTCACTTGCCAGTGGCAATAAAAGCGATGCAAAATATATTTAGTTAATTTTGACACCAGAAATGCAGCCACAGGGTAGTTACTTAACCACAATTATGGGAAAAGAGTCCCATTTTTTTATTAGCTTCCAGAAGTGGATGCAAAGTTCAGTTTGTACTAAAATTCACACCATTATGCATCCACTGCTTGTCCTTCTAGAATCTCCTCTATCTGTACCCCACACAAATAAAACCAAGCAACCCTCTAACCTCAATCTCTCAAGCAATGCTTCCAAGGCACATTTGGGCTTTAATTTAAAGTCACTGTGCAGATGGAACCAAAGAAACTTTCAGCAGAATCAACCAAAACCATTTGTGTACAGGTGCTTCTCACACGGGATCACCCCAAACTTGAGATCTCCAGCTGCCTACTGTCCTGGTAGGTGAATAATTCAGCTACAGTACAAACCCCACCACCCACAACAGTAGAAAGTTAACCCACAGCCTTCATCCTGTCCAAGGGCTTCTTAGTCAGATGATACCACCACAGTGGGTCATAAAAAGGCAGAGCTCTAATCCTGCCCATAGTCTGACAAGAGGAAGTTGTGATGCCTCAATAAATTAGGTTAAGGTCTAATTTTAGGATGAATGGGATTTGATAACTTCCCAGAGACAGGGCAACTCAATATCTAATAGGTTTTAGGCTGCCTTTAGAGCATCACTCTTCTGTGTGTCAAGGCAAACAGTCACTAGATTTAAGACAGATCCCATCCAGCCCTTTTCCTTTCAAATCCAGTGCCCTGCGTAGCAGGTTGTGGACTCCTGTTCCTACTAATGTTCACTGGACTAATTAATCTTGAACAGGAAAAATTTGTAATGCTCCTGTCCCATTCATCTCTAACTCAAATAAATCACTCGAGAGATGAGATCTGATTTTCCCCATTCAAAGGAGGAAATTGAGCATCCATCTCCATTTGTGGAACACATTACATTTACTTGTGTAAATACTCTGAACACAGCTATTTGCAAGATGTTTTGGTGTTCAGATCACTTCCCTCCTTCAGCTGTCCCTCCAACCCTTCTCCAGCTACAGTTCTGAATCTTTCAGGGAATCAGGTTTGTGTTTCATTTGGAGCTCTTCACTTGGTCTTGTCCAAGCTGATAGATCAAGGAGGATTCTCAGGCATTCAGCAAACAGGGGTAAGGAACAGAAGCACTGAAAGACTTGTGTGTCTTCTGGTCTATATAACCAGGAAGCTAAAGCTTTTGAGAACTCTGTTTTGGAGTTCACCAGTAAATTTTAGTTACTATTTAGGTGCCTATGGGTACAATGTGGCAGGTGGCTGAAGCATATCTAAGACTATATTAGCTCTGAAATGAGTGATCCTGACCTTATTTCCCTCCTGAGTGGACACTCCAGTGCTTTTTCTGCTTCACCTTAAGCAGTCCATGCAAGAAACTAAACTTTCCTTTTCCTTTTTCGGATGAGTGTGCTCCCATCAGCTTCAGCTTGCTCATCTTGTGCATCTGCACAGTTACTGGAGCACTGCTATCAGTGTGGGGCAGACCAGGACCATGAGCCTGAGAAACAGGAGAGCACCCAGACTTTCTTCCTTTGGCACCATCATGGATGTAAACCATTTTCATTCCATACTTTATAATATTGCCCCGATCCCACCAAAGGTAACCAGGAAAAAAACCACACACAAGAAAGTCTTTTGTGTGTTGGCTGTGCCTGGCTGTGTTATTTCATGTGGGCAGGTCTCTGCTCCCAGGTCTAGGTGCCATTCCACACAAACTCTTCCCCTCCCAAAGGAAAGAAAGCAGAACTCTAAATCAGGAAGAAGGAGGTGAGAACAATAGTGGGGCTTTTGCTTTTTACTTCATCACCCTCATTGCAACGGGGCATTTCAGCAGAGAGGTGAAAGTCCAGCTCAGTTTCTGACAGGAGGTTTGTTCTAAGTGAGGTGTGCTGGGACCTTAGCTGTATTCCTATAAAAATAGCATAACATGCTAACTTTATCTATGGTTACTGTGCAAGCCTGATGCAGGTGACACTTTAATCTACTACTAATCTTCTAACTGATAAATACCTCCCTGTTTCAAATCCAGGTATTCTGAGGCCTCTGGAAGGAACAGGATCCTGCTGATTAAGGACAGTGTTAACACCTCCACTGACTAACCTGGATTTTAAGAGAAAAGTTCAGATACCAAACCCAAAGTTTAACTCTTTCAAAAGCTCTTTCTTTCCTCATTATTTGTGAGGACAAGATGGAAATTTACCATCAAAATTTTCAGAGGAAAAGCATTTGGGAGGAAAGCTTGAACTACCATCATCAGCCTTTCCTATTTGTCATAGCCTGCAATCACAGGATTGCAAATATTTGCCTTTTCATAAATGAGACAAAAGGATTGTAAGTACAGATACCCTTCAAGCCCCCTCATTTTTTTGTATGCCACACGATAAAGATTTTCTCATACTATACCCAAGTGCAAGGGAGCATGCACAGTCCCTTCTTTTTATTTTTTTTCCTGATACACTACTACAGATCTATTAATAGTTTGTTTGTATTGATTGAGTTCTTTTTATGGCCAGTAAAGGAAGTCTTTCTTTGAAGGCATCAAGGCTGATGCTTTTGTGATCTTAAATGATGAAGGTAGGATATTGTTGAGTAACTTTTTGCATGGCATTACTTATTAATTGTTTATACATAGCTATAATTATGGTGCTCAAAACATATTGCTTTGTGGTAAGTAAAGGGAGAGATTTTTTCCTGGAGCCTTTTCATGTGGAAAGCCTCTCTGGTCAATCTGCAATAAGCACCCCTGCCCTAAGACACAAAGACACGCGTGTACAGGCACAAAGTGCCCTCTTTGTACCTCCCGAGGGGGTTGTGTGTTGGGTTATGCAAAAGTTTACAGCAGCACCATCTACCGGAGAAGCCCTGTGCTCTGTACCACACTGTGAATTCCTTCTGCGTACTGAAAACGCAAAAGAGAGGAGAAGTTGTGATGAGTTTCAGGTGAGGGACATTGCCCACTGCTGTATGTGATGCTCAGAGGGGTGCTCATCAAGTCAGTGCTACAAAAAGATCTCCCTTCTTAGGCTGCTGCACATCCTTGGAGCCTCCCTTGATTCTTCAGTTTACTAGCAAGGAAGAGACAGGCAACACGGTCACCTCTCCCTGCACAGGGGCTGTGAGACACAGTCCTCACTTTAGCTGCAGACTGATGTGGTGGGGGTAGAGGTGGTGTCTGTATGGGGGTGGGAGGAAGGGAGGAAGCATGGCTGCATCAGCTGATGTGGGAACAGCCAGCCCAGCTCTTGCCATGAACACCTCACAGGTCTGGTTCTAAAGGGGTCTTGTCCTACAGCTTCCTTTTGTTATTCACAGTATCCACTTTTCTCCAAAGTATTTGTGCAATATGATGAGGTCACAGATTAAGAAAAAAAGGGGGAAAAAAAAAAAGTATCTGTGGAGAGACCTTGGGAACAAGCAACAGACTTGAGTTCTGCTCTGGCTCCTCCAACTGCACTTATTTTATTTCAAAAGAGCCACTGAAAATCTGTGCCTAAAAATTGCCTTCTGTAAAGGAGCAAAGGGATGTAGATCCCCAAAACCTGATACTTATCACTTCCCTGGATACAACAGGTTACTAAGAAAAACTTCTTCCAAAGGATGAGTCAAAGAATTAAGATGGACTAAGGAACGTGGGCTGGAGATGTATTAAAAACCCTCATGACGTCCACCTACAACTGTATCACTATCCCCTGCTTTAAGGGGATGAAAACGAACATGCTTTTCTGCTAGGACAAACTGTCCTCTACTTCCTCTAAAGCTCTGCTGTTAGATTCAAAGGCTGCTCTTTAATGACATTCATCCATTGATACCTCGGTTCTCCATAACGTGAGAAATCCCTTTTCTGCATGAATAGGAGCAGACCACTGAATATTTGTAAATGCCTGCAAGAATACAATGCACAATTTTCTTCTGTGTGTTCTGGAAGTGCCATCCTCCCAGGTGGAATTATTGGGATTCATTTAAGGACCATTAAAGGACAAAGCCCTTCTTAAAAATGGAACCAGACCAATTTATCTTACGGTTGCCAAGAAATGCATTTAGGACAAATCAGCTACTTTGCATTTAGAAGATGAGATAATTTAGTAATGTCAACGTCCAGCAAAATGGACTGAAGTGCTAAAGTGACTGCTGCCATGGTGTAATTAAGACTCGTGTCTTAAAGGTTAGAAAGCAGATCTACCTGTATTCCACTGGGGTTGACTCCACTATGCTGTCTAATTATGCTTTTAAGAACAATGGCAAACCATGTCAGACATCGTGCTGCTGATTTAATAACATTAAGCTTCTAGGGGACAACCTCCAGCTTTCAGTTAAATCTGAACAGCGGACAAAGCAGTTAAAGAAAGGAAAGAAAAAATGCCAGCTCTACCCCTTTCCTCATGCAAATACCTCAAAGCACCTCATACAGTCTAGAAAATCTCAAAGAATCAGTTTGAAGGAGTTGAAACACACACCCACCCAGGCAAACGTCATGGCAACTGCATGGTTCTTCTACTAAATTTACCCACTTTTGTTTGAATTGTTTTGAAGGCTTTTTGTTTACTTGAGTCTATTATTTGTTATTCAAATTCTCTGTGGAATTTTTTTTCCCCATAGATCTAATAATATCTCTTGGCTCTTCCATTTCCACTACCTCTTTTCTAATGCAGGCTGATCAGAATCAAGTGAAGGCAGTCAGGGAATGCTGTGCATAGAATTGACACAAGGAATGATAACAGTTCAGCTTTACCTTCATGCAGTTCTGAAAACAGCCTTATTTAACTACTGGGAGTGATACCTCTGAAAGGTTACCTGTTAATCAGCTTCTCACAGGGACTTCTCCATCTTTTCCTGAGAGTCTGGAATGGCTTTAGATACTCTCTGTGCTATAGCTGTGTGCTTAGTTAGAATGATTCTTTTCAATAGGCTTTAATGCAACTTTAACACCTGATTTCATGTCTCCTCTGAAGCCCAAAGACCAATGTGTGTTGGTTTCCTCAAAGTTTCATTAACCTCTCTAATCTTCAGTCAGTAAGTTTCATCTGTAACGGTTCTCATCTTTTTGTTCCCATTTATACCCTGAGTGTTCAGAGACTGAATGAGATGAGATAGGAATCCTTGGAATACACCTCTGCTAATAGTTTTGTTATACTAGAAGCTTCTGTTGTTTGGATGGATTTAGGTTTTGGGTTGTTTTTTTTTTCAGATGAGAAAGTAGTTCTGAAACTGAAGAAAAATTCTCTCTCACCCTGACAATTTAGTTCTCCTACCAGCTTATCACAGATATTTGAAAGTCCAAATTTATTATCCTAACTAGTTAACCATAATCACAAAATTCTACTGGACCAGAAAGCACAGTTTTCAAAGCAGTTATTTTTTCCCCAAATGTCTTACAGTGCAGTTATTATTAGATCTGGTTGAAAACTGGAATTTTCCCCAAGGATTACTTTAATTTTTAAGAGAGAAATATGAACTTTTCATCCAAACCCTAAAGATTCAATTTTCAATGGAGAGGACCTTGATGGTGCTATTGGGAAATCTGGCAAGAGTTGAAATTTTCCACTGGAAAACAAACTGCTGCTGCACGTGTACAGATGAGTATTTGTCAAAAAAAAGAAAATGGGGCAATTCTTCATTAGCACAAAAATTTTACATCAATCCTATTCATCATTTGAAGTGATGTCCCTCTACCAAAGATGGGCTTATGCAAGCAGTTGAGTGTTTAATCAAAGGCAGCCAGTGTTTCTATTGAACACCTATGGCATTGTACCCTGTCAGAGGTAGGAAAGACTGTGTGTTTTATTTAATTCAACAGCTCAGTTTGAGTTAGTTCAGACATTTAAATGCTGAAGTTCATCTGGTTTGGCTGATCTGTTGGTTTTCAATTTTTTGGCTTATTTCTGCTCTGACTTCTTTTTGACATCCCAATAACTGCCTTTGTTCCTTTCTCTTCTCCACTCTTGCTTTTGGTATGTTTGAAATAATTTCTTGTTTATCTTTCTATCTTCAGTTGTTTGCTTTTCAATTTCCTTCTTAGTCTTGCTTGACTTTTTCCTTTAATAGTTTGTTCTTTCTATTGGATCCATCCGGGCAGGATTTCCATTTTCTCTGTTTGGCTTGAATAACCTCTTCAACTTTACCAGCAGAGGAAAAATCTGCTACTCTGATTGAGCAATTAAGATTCTTTAGGCATGTTAATGAAAGGACACTGACAAGTGACTGAGCTATATATATAATCATGGCCTTTTAGAAATTGTCACCAGAAAACCAGTAAAATAAATTCTCTAATACTAGGTGTTTTAAACCCCATTAGAGAATAAAGTCTATGAGATAGCCTGAGCATCTCATCGGGTCGCCCAGGTTCTTTTCTGGTTTTATCTTCATGATGAGCTTCTTGTTGCCATGAATGAACTTTCCAGATGAGATTCACTCATCTGATTATTTCCCTGGGGGATGGGAAGAGCACAGCCCTAATTAGCAATCTACCAGGATATGAAATAAATATTAATTGCCTCTTTTAATCTGAAGGTGTCTACACCCCTCGCCTTCTGCTATCAACTAGAAGCACATTCTTTTCACCCCTTTCCCCCCCCCCCCCCCCCCCCACCCCCTGTGCTTTTTCTTTTTT
>VWZY01004644.1:320504-336533 GCA_013399075.1 Chloroceryle aenea
AAGAGAAGAGACCAGCCCCAACCTCTCCACGATGTCCTTTCAGGGAGTTGTAGAGAGTGATGAGGTCTCCCCTCAGCCTCCTCCTCCTCATAGCACACATATGTTTGATAAGGAATTTAAAACTACAGAGGACAGCATTGAAATACCTATCAGTAGTGATTCACATGGTCTGCTGGCATGAGAGGAGCTGAGCTTTGACTCAGGGTTAGAAGCAAAGCTTGTGTCCCCTGAGCAGCATCCTTGCTCTGCAGAGCTGCAGGTCCTGATCACCACCTCGGCCACACACCAAGGACAGGGGTTTGTCCTGACTGAACATCATTTCTGTTCCCCTCATAGCATAGCACTTCGATTGCCCTGTACATAAGGAGTGACTGATTTTTGCTGATTAACAAATGGCCCTGGCACAGGGCCCGGGGACCCGGCTGCCCGTGCTCTGGTACCAGTGCACAGCAGAGAAACTGCTTGTGCAGGATTGGGCCTTTAAAGGTTGAGTAATTCCCAGCCTTTCAGAAACATAAACTGCTTTCAAAGTCAACAAAGTACACAAAAACTATCAGAGGTTTCAGCCAACATTTATCTTTTAACTTGTTATCTCTGATACATGAACTCATTCTTATACTGTTTGCATTGCAATGTATAAAATATTAAAATTAAAAGGCTCAGGGACTTCTGAGAGAAAAAGACTACAACTATTTTAGATTCAGAGCATTTCATCAATATGGAATGTATTTGCATACTGGAATCAGAGACTCCTGATTATGCATGTTTATTGATTTTGGCTTTGTTTTGATTCATGATAAAACTATGATACATCCTATGAGGTGGCAAGGCTTGAGGGAGCGTAGCCCAGTACGAATGGTTTGCACTTCAAGAGATCCTCTTTATGCAAATAAGAGGACATTCACATGCATTTTGCTCAAGCACGGTTGTAACAAAGCTCTGAAAACACTCTCTTTATACTCTGGGTAATTTGGGGAGGCATATTTAATACAAAACTGCTGCATAACAATGACTTTTTTCTTCATTATGAATGGCTCCCGTTATATCACCTTGGACAAAAGAACAAGCTGAAATTCCCACTGTGTCTAATTTATTATTAGTGCTGAAGATATTGTCTTGTGTCAGAGTGCATGAGATATTTCTAGAAATGTATTCCAAAAAATCCTACTGGGGAGAGTTAAAGGGGAGAAGTAGAGAAAGAAACAGCAAAACGTAGCTGGCTATAAAAGTTTTTGCATCTTTGTAACAAAATAAGAGCACTTTTGGCATGTTAGCCTAGAGTCAGGAAAATGGGACTGAGGCTTTCCTTCTACAAAGCAAGCTGCAGTCACTCGTTATTCGAGTGCAAAGAAAGTGTGAAGACAGAGTTCCTGTGTGTAGCATGCTAAGGACATCAACAACCCTGACAGGTTCTATTCCTGACTGAGACACCAGCATTTAGTCCACACGCTGGGCAGTGGGCTGAGATGATTCTGAATTGATCCAACAAGACACCTGCACATCAAGATAAATAACATTATCAGATGGCCTGGGTACTGACACATGAATTATTCTTACAGATCTCAGCAGGATCTTTGCCTGTGTGACAGCTGCCATATTGGCTTCTGGTATCTCCTTCAGCAGTAAGATCAGAATCTAGATAGTTTATATGGGAGTGAGCAGAGAATATGGGAGAGAAGGGAGGTGAGCAGGATCATCCTCCTTAACAAACAGTCCCCAGCTATGTTTTGGGACAACTTGACAGTTTGAAGCTGTGTTGGAGAAGGAGGATATGGAAAATTGGTTGAAACCCTTCTGCAAGTGCTCTGTGTCTTTGGAAAGAGATTTGGTCAGTCCCAAAGGGAAAAAGTGGGGTCACCTCAAGAGCAAGAAAGGGTCAGGCTGCCACATGGTCATTCCTGCATCTGAAAAACTGGATTTGCCCCAGAAATTGTGCCTCTTAACATTTTTACTGCTTAACAAGCCCTCTTCTACTTCAGGGACTCTGTTACAGGAGACAGATGAAACGCGCACCTTACTCTTTCAGCTCAAGAGGTTGGAAATTTGTCTTCACTTTCAGAAGAAATGGTATTGCCCACTGAAGGCCTTTGCTCTACATTCCTACAGGGAAGCAGGACTCCCAGGCTGCAGGGCAGCCTCTGCTCAACAACTCAACAGGGATCTCCCTTCTGCGCTGCCGAGGGGTCAGAAGTGGCAGAGCCAAATGGACAGACTAGGGAGATCACAACTCTCTTCCAAGACAGTGTTTCTAAACCTGACCATCCGTGGGTGGGCAACTTGGCATAAGGTCACCAGGCAGGAACCCATCAGTGCAGCGTGGTCCCTCCCAATTACTCTGCAAGGAGGGATCACCTAAGCCATGAAAGCACACGCACACATTTTCTCCCTCTTGCAAAAGAAGTTTCATTCATTTTTCCACTCACTTGAAAAGGCAAATATGTATTGAATGGAATTTCAGATTTCATAAGGAATATATGAAATTACCCAGAGGCTAAAGCTCTTTTACATTTAAGTCTGAATTTAACTTGAAGCATAAAGAAAAGTGTAGCATAAATTAGGACATACTGAAAACTTGATGCTAGAAAAAGTTGAAATAAACCCAAGTAGTAAATTAAAGAAGTAATTCTGTTACTTTGCTGTATATTGTCATAAGTAACTTCAGTCAGATTACAGGTTCTTAAAGGCAAAACAAAATGACTGTGGATTGAACAAATCTTTGAACTTAAGCATCAAAAATTAACAACTGGAAAAAGATACTTAAATCCATAAAAGCCACGAGGCTTGTATGTTTCCATCTGCATCCGAAACAAGTTGTTGCATTTCTCTGACGTGATGGAGACCTCACTGATACCACTATAAATCCACTAATTCAACTCCCTGCAGTAGATCTTACACTAATGTAACACCTCTGTCAAAACAAAGCTGTTCAACACATCTGCCCTCCTGTGGTACTTAACCGTATTGCATGTTCCAAGATACTTTCAATGTTCATTTTATTCCAACTAATTTAGAATTAAAATCAACTCCACATATACACAGAAGACCTTCACTTAGAAGCTGACAATGTAGAGCTTAACAGTAACAAAAATAGGATTAAGTCACTTTTGATGGAAAATGTTCTGCTCCTTCCCTCCACCAGTCCTCTTTTTTTCTTTGTTTTTTATTTTGAAGTCTTTAAACCTGGCACTTAACTCCATCCATGAAATATTATGCAATATGTTGATCATGCTGGGTTTTAATTTCAACACAACTGAAGAAGCATTGTTAAAAAGAATCACTGTATCCCAGGGGAATCAGGAAATGAAACTTTATTTATTGGGGTCTGACTTTCCCATAAGTAGATACAGCCATATACCATCTGATTACCATCTGAGGGGAGGCACAGCTTGAAAAAGAGCCCTGCCAATGTGCCACTGGGCCATTGATTAATTAAGCAATAAGATGAGAAGGTCTGTCTCTTAGGGTCATTAATGCATGCCTAAAATGCCATTTGAGGCATGAATGTCTGGTTAGTATTATCCAGCCTGGTCCCCCAAGAAGCACAGTACTGGATACTTCCGTTGCCCTGTTTGTACAGTTGGTGCTGGGAGTACTGGAATATACTGGGCAATCTAAACACAAGCTTTATTTTTGGGGGGTGTGGGAGGATGAGAGAGGGAGAGTGGATGTTCATTTGAAACCTAGAAAAACCACTTCTGCTTCAGAAATAGCACACTTTGAGTTACAAACTTTGTCTCTCATGCCATAGAATAGTGAAAGGGATCACAAAAACATTAATTCAGTGCTATTAGGGTAGAGCTTTATGATCATGATATCACTCCTAGACATCCCAGAGCAAGGAAGTGTATTCCTAAGATTCTTCTGGTTTTCTGAACTGCTTCAGGTGATCTGGAGAACCAACCTCTGCAAACCCTTTGCTGCTCCATTTTGTATGAAACAGTTAAACATGGGGCTTGCAGGAGCAGGGTGTTTTCTCTAGTTCTCTGGTGGCCTGGGCACTCATCCGTGAGCAGGCAGACCTGAGCTCCAGTCCTTGCTTCAGTTAATGTTTACAGCAGATTTAAAAGCCATGCAAAGACCCCAGCCCAGGCAACAGCCTCTCTCTGGTGGTGTTCTAACCCCTGGCTAGATCATCAGGTATACATGGGAACTTTTCTCTTGCTGATTTTATGAGCATCTAAATATTCCATGCACACGAGACATCTTCAGGAAGAGGAGAGAAAACTTGCACCAGTGTGTAATAAACCACAACCCTCTCCCAGAAACAATGCAAGGACAGAGGAAAGAACAGAACCTGTTTCATATGGGTGTTGTAATAATTAAGCTCTTACACACAGACATGATAATAGCTGCTCTTCATGTAGCCTCTGAAAAACCTGAGGTGTTTGAGCATTCTCCCAATTTAAAGCACAGTGGTGACAACAGAATAACTAATTTGTGGCTCTTTTCCCAGATAACAGGTTTGAACTGGGCTAGACTAAGGCACTTTAGACTTGTCCAGAAGAAGCTTTTTAAGCACTGATGGAAGACTTCTGGGACTTGGGTGTCTTTAGCATCTGCTACCAGATTACCAGGGCTTCAAATATAAATAGATATGTATCTGTATACACCCTGTAAATACTACACAGTTTCTACTTCTGCTACATAAGCCACATATTCTCAGGAAAGAGAAAATGAAAGTTCATACAGCTTCTGGGATTTTTTTAAACCCTGTTTTACAGACTGCCCAAACTGATTGCAACCCATTGGCTTCAGGAGAGGTTAAGGTTTTGAGGATCACTTCCCATGGGCAGGCTGAGAGAGGTTATTATTCCCTCAGTATTGCAGGATGAACCTGGAATACTGTGACCAGCTTTGGGCTGCAGAGAAATAGGACAGGATCCAGCAAAAAGTAAGATGCTCAGAGGCACAGGACTTATAAAGAGAGATTGAGGAAAACAAGGTTGTTTGGTCTGGTGAAGATGATGCCAAGACCAGCCTGTGACTACTTGAGGAATGGTTACAAAGGTGATGCAGCCAAACTTTTTGATAGTGCTGAATGATGCACTAAGAGGCAGTGGTCACAGAGAGCAAACTTGGGAGGTCTGGGCTGGATATTAGGAAAATATGGTGCTGGAAGAGGTCACCTGAAAAGGTTGTGCAAGCTCCTTCTTTGGAGGCTTTCTACACTGAGGTCAACTAAGCCATGTCTAAGCCTAGCCTGTGCTGACAAGTGTCTGGCCTGAGCAGGAAGCTGGACCAGACATAGATCAGAGGTTCCCCCACGAACAGCACTTCTTTGATTCTGTTTGGCTGAAACTTACCCATTTCAAACCACACTTCTTTCTGTACACCACCTTTAAGAAATGGTAATTTGAGATAGTTCCCTTTCAGGTAAATATGTTGAAGTATAAGAAACAGCACTCTGCCAAGAGAGCAGGTTGATAACATGCTTTTCACACACACTACACAACCGCCTGCCTGAATCATAAATTGGGAGCTTTAATGGTTTGCTCACACCCACTGTTGCTATATATCCACATTAAGGTCAGCTAGGATTACTTCCCTTGTTGAAAAGACTTCCTGTTAATTAGATATTCCAGAGATAATGTTTTAACAGCTTGTTATTTCATTACTTTGTGGGGAGGCAGGCATAAACCAAGAAATTTGGGGTGAAGCAACTCTATATAGTCCTTTCCTGCTCCAGAGTGGAATGGGTCACTGTACATGCCATCTACTGCTCACTGGACAACAATAGCAGCAGCAGGGGGTAGGTTAAGGAATAATAATAATAATAATTTCAAAAAACAATGTGCAGACTGTGATTTAAAGTCCTTGTCAACCAGCATAGCCACTGTATCAACATAAACATCTCTACTAGATACAAGCCTAAACTTTCTCTTCAACATTAGCACCTGCACACTTACACCACTGTTTTGCTCAGCTATGGAAAAGTTAAACCAGTATAAGAACATCCATTGAAGCTTTATTTATCCACACTTCATCACTGTAGATAGAGCAGCAAATGACTGTAAACCTCACCAGTCTGGGGTTTAGACAGATCTCCCACAGTACTGCTCTTGGGTGACTGTCGCCCAGGGAAAGAAAAGGGCAATATTTATATCAAGTTACTTCACTCAGACTAACCTTGAGAGTACAGGCTAAGAAACAACATTTCAGCTACACAGAGTGATTCAATTATGAACACAGAGTGATTAGATTAGCAGCAGATGACTTGGAAGTCAAGCTGCTGCATCCCCATTGAATTACTAGCTCCACGAGCAGCCACACTCCCCCTTCCACCCAACCTTCCCCACAAGCCAGGCAGTTCAGCATCTCTTTAAGCTCCTTTGGACACCAAGAAAACAAAAAGCAAAATTTAAAGCTTGTCTTCTATTGTACCAAAACCAATCTGCTATCATACAACATCAACAGTTTGTCTATCAGAGTCAAAATGAATAGAAAAAGCACCTCACAGGCAACACTATTTCATAACTGAAACAGCTATAAAAGCTGACATGCAGCTTACCAGGAGGCCACGTGTTCCAGGAGACAGCAGCTCAGAGTGAGACCATTTTCTCAGATCTGTATCAGCAACCAGGGCAGAAAAAACAGAAGAAAAAACAAACAGACTTTAAACAAGTGGACATAACCATGCAGACACAAGTGTTTGACTATTGTAATGCAGCTGAACCAATGCAACTCAGCTGCTGCTCTTGAGCCATATTAACCACCAGCCTCAGCCTGCTGCAGGCTTCAGCTGATGAGAAGCAAACCAGTGACCCAGAGGAACCCGCAGCACCTGCCCAGCCCCCTGGATTAACTTCTGCATCATTTTTGCTTTGTATCTGTGAATTTAGCTAACACTGAAAACACACAATTGAATGTGAAAGGAGTTCTTTGGGCCCTGACTGAGAAACCTTTATGGAAGTTCCCATCCCTTCTCCCCTCTTTTCCATTTCTCAAGAAGCAAAAACTCCATATGGCAAAAATATCTACCTTCCAAGGCATTATTATCACAAGATTGAGCAAAACTGACAGTTTCCATCCAAAGTCTGTGACTTTCTGGGATTTATCTGGGGCATTTATCAACCAGTGCATTGTTTCTCATGTTATTTACCCAAGAAATGAAGCCCCACCATGAGATAGGTGGGAATCACCTGTTTTGTTCAGTGTATTTCAGTTTGTAGAGAGGTTTCATGATCTACCCAGTTTCTCCTCTGTCATCTTTATCACAATATAGTTGAGAACATGTATTAATCTACAGTTACTTTAAAAAAAAATTCTTCAAAAAATCCATGTTTGAGTCAAAATGTGAAAGGAAAAAAAAAAGAGAGAAAAAAAGAAATCTGGAATCCTTCTATTGGTGTTTTAAGGCATAACAAACTACAGCAATTTATTTCACCATATCCAGTTGTAATGCTAAACCACAGATAAACATTACCCATGCAGCAAGAATGTGTTTCTTCCTTCTGATGGAGGTCCAAGATTGCCCTCTTGAGTACGCCAGACAGCATGGGGTACTTCATTTACCATGTGATTGGCACACACTTCAGTTTTGAATCAGTTTGGAGATGAAATTGTTGGCTAAAGCTCTGGAAATTCTGACTCTACAGTTGTCTTTACTTAGAGAAAAAATAATTCTTTCTAATAACACTATATTACTTGGCTTTTGATCTGTTTTTACACTGTTCATTAATGGTTTGCATTTCAACATATTGTGCAGCACCCCAAGAACTTCAGTAGGGGGAACTTCATAAAAACAAAACAAAAAAGTAGGTTTATTATTTCAGCGTGCACTGATAAAATTGCCACACGTTTGGGGAAATATTCCACTACAAATCTATTTTGATGGGACACACAAAGATCAGTTGGTGCATGCTGATAAATAAAGATGGATCTGTTCACTGAAAGGCACAAATCATTTCTTAACGTAGCTCATTTTCAAGGCAGCTCTTACAGTGCTGGGAATTCTAATGCTTGAGGGTTTATTTTTCCATTTATCTTGTAAACAAAGGAAATTATCCCATAAACTTATGCTTCCATTTTTTACGTCATTATTAGTTTGCATAGCAACAAGCTTATTCTAGTATATATTAAGACATGGATTGGTTTATTATATAATTGAGATTAATTCCAGACGAGGAAAACACATCATTGGGAGGTCTGACTCGAACGCCTTCCACATCCTAAAGCCCCTAAGTATTCTGGGAGCAGAGTACTTGGAGGACTGGGTCTGAATTCACTTCCTTAGGGACACATAACTATAAAATCCCGAGTTCTTTCAGATCCTGTCCACCTCAAACTCAACCCTTCGTGCAGCCTCCTGCTTCCAGCTTCAGCTTTTTTTCCCCTTACTGCCCTGAACGACACATAGCTGGGGACACTCAGGTTTTGTGAGTGCACACGCAGGGGGGCCAGCAGTCTTTATGACATCCTTGCTTTCTTGACTTCCACGACTGCTGTGCTATAACCAAACATTACAGTTGTTTTGAACAGCTACCTAAGACACAGCTGCTTTTTTATGTAATTTCTCTAATAGGTAATAAATAACCTGCCTTCACAGCCTTCCCTCTTACCTGAGCACGCAGTTCTGGCTCCCTGTGTTGCAAAGCTTGAAGGATCCCGTTCTGTTTTATAGTTCTGTCAACACAGATGCTGTCAGCTGGTTGAGGTACAGCCATACCACGGGTTCTGAAGTTGAAGGAGCTTTTGTATCGAGATGAGGGCTAACCAATATCAAATAACACCAGTACAATCACTACCTCTGTTCTCCTAATAGTGGTATTTCTAGAATATGTACGATCGTGCTTTTCTTTGTAATGTTCCTCTTCACCAAACTTTTACAGTATGTCTTCAGAGCAACATACAATTGTTGATTTCAATGAACTCCCACCGTACTACCACATTTCACTTTACACAAACATTTATTTCATCATCCACTTGAGCAACGAGCAGTTCAGCTCTTGAAAAAAGGCTCTGCTGATGGTAAGTCAGTTCTGCAAACGTGTTTTGATTATTCAGATGGCTTGTTTGGCTACAGGTGTTTTCATTCTCATGTCCAAGTTGGCCAGTGCACCATTTTTCTGAGTGGTGCCTTGGATACCTCCTCCAAAACGGGCTGTTGGTATTTTGCTCTTTCACAAATGATGTCTGATAAATGGAGAAGCCATCCTCACTGCTAGGGACTGCTTCCTGAGCCCATAGGAAGAAGTTGTGTGAGTTGTGCTGCCGTCTCTGCGGTTCCACCTTCCTTCGGCCCATACCCTAGGGGCAAAAAAAAATAAAAATGAAAGAAAAATTCATGTAAACATATGACTTCGAATCACAGATTCACAGATGAATCTTGTAACAGTCATTACCCCACTGGGAAGTTAACGAAGCTGTTACCACAGTGATTTTAAGAACTCCTCGTTGATCTTTAGCAAGTTAAAAATAATATTGTCAGACTTGCCTGTATGAACATTTCTGGTTGCATATATAATGGGAAATCTGTTGACCTTCCACCTCTTAGTACTAATAAACCACTTAGACTTTGCATTTCTGTAGCGTGCTATATACTCAAGGCTATTTAGCCATACCCAGATAAATTAATCTTCAGAGTAACCCAAAGAAATAGGTTAATAATTTTATGTTCGGACTGCAATAAAGAAACTGAGACAGGCCATGAAATCTGAATCTTCAGAGCTATCCCCTGTGTGTCCAAACACCGAGAGACCGAGCCCGATTTTCACACTTCATAGCTTGCAGGAAATTTATTTGGAATTGTGGTTGATCAGTATCTCTAGAACTATGAGACACTGCACAAAGTGCACTGCCATGGAGGTTACTGGGTGAGTGATGAATAAATCCAGGTCTAAGAGACACTAAAGTCAGACAAACATTCAGTATCACAATTCCCTGCTTTCTCCTCTACTCATTATCGTGTGAGCTGCCCTCTTTCTTTTGCTGCCTAGAAAGGTGTCAACAAGCTAAGAAAAGTGGAAAACCACAAAACTGTTGCACATACAGAAAAGCCCCAAACAATCTGAATTCTATTTGGAGATGTGGCTTCTGCAACATCCTTTTCAAGAGGTATATCATGAAAAGATGTGGACTGGAAAGTAATGGAGATCACTGTGGGTGTCCTGTGGATTTTGGTTAAACAGGGTAAAGAGGAGTCTGTACCAAATACATGGGACTGTGAATGAGTGGCTGAGAGCCCTACAAACATTCACAATAATTTTTAGCAGACTAATAGGATATGTAACTGGGTACAAAACCATGCTGAGACATAAAACCCAGAACCACTAGAAAATGTCTGTTGGAGACACAGATCATGAGGATTTTGTTCCACTTGAATTCAGCCACTCTCAATGACCATGTGTGCTGCTCTGTGCCAGCCCCAGAGGAGCCCCAACCCTATAGTAATAAAAATGTGTGCTTTGTCTTTGCTGTTTACATTTTTCTCTTCTCACAATCTTTAGCATCTCTAATTTTTGCAGGGGAGAGAAAAGATATTGCATTTAATCTCTGGCAGGCTGAGAGATAGGAACTTGCTTGATTTTTCTGAGTGCTGGGTACTTACAAGATCAAAATACTCTCCTACATTCTGTAGACAGTGTCTGTTGTCATGAGAAGAAAATGGGAAATCTTTGTTCACTGCTCTCTGAAAAAAAAGAAAAGAAATTATAGCAAAAAAAGATGAATTTTCACATACCTTGTTTGAAGTCTACCACTCTTAGTCCTTATATTCTGACAATGTGGAATGACAGCTGCCTGTGTTCAAACAGAAGTTACATGCATGTGTTAAGTCTACAACAGCACATCATTTTGTAGGGGTAATGTGGACCCTCTGTATTTATTTTTTTTACAAAAATCATCAGGAGGATTTGTGCTCCCTTGACTTGCTGAATACATACATGATTAATAGAATAGTGTGAATTTTCAAAGCAGCAAAATATATGTCAGCATTGCCTTGCTTGATTCACTAGTAAGTCTAAAGCTAATTAAAATGAACTACAAAAGGGACCTCAAAACTGGATTAATCTATGATTTATGTGCTGAATGTCATGTACGCTGCTTGTTGCAGGGGAAGTGGAGGAGGTATTAATTGCATAACTAATTTATGATCTCATTCTTTAACATAATGTTCATCCAGCTGCTAAAATGAAGCTAGAGTTTTAGGAGAAAAAAAAGGACAACTGCAGAAGAACTTTTTTAAAAATAATTTAACATATTAGGGGTTTTTAAAGTTTATTATATAACATTATATTATATTGCAATATTATCAAAATAGCTGAAGATTGAAACACTGAAAACTCTTAGAATCTTCTGGACTTCTGGACTAGATTGCCTCTGTTCTTCCCAAACATTATTTTCCTGCCCGTGTTGGGAACTTAAGTTTTTCCTGTAAATGTTCTAGTAGTTATTGCTTTTAACATATTGCAATCCATTTTTCATCTGCCAACTCTGATCTTCACCTCCAAAGGGAAGAGCAAGTTTAATGTAACACGATTTAAAACACGTGTTTCAAGCGTAAAGTGAATCGGAGTCAGTTGTAAAGATAATGTAAGCAGAGAGTTATCTTCATGTATTTCACCATGCAAAGATAAATGTAACTGGAACTTGAGAGATCCAGCAAGAAAAATCACCAAATACAAAATATGCCAGCTACCTTTTTTAGGTACCTGCCACACACTCTCTTGTTTTCTCACACAGATTCATCCAGACGGTCGTTCAATGGATAAATAAATTCAACAGATACATTCTCACAGATCAGTTTAAAAAGAAGCACCTTCTAAGTCAATAAAATGTAGGGCTTACTAAAATATCCTACTGCAATTACACGTCAATCTGAACATTTTAGGGCTAGTGTTTATTAGTAGTGCCTGTATCTAGCAGGAAAATTGAAACCCTAGATGGTAAATATTGAATATCAGCTCTGGAAGGATTCTCCATATTAACTAATGGGTAAAAAAAGAAAATCTTTTACAGAATAATTATAGCACTATCATGAAGTAAGAAATAAGAGGTAATATAAGCTTAAATGCTGCTATATTTCTGAGAAAATTAACCTCAGAGCCAGTGAGTTCCCTCATACAAAAAGATTAGAGACATCCAGCTTGCCGTGCAGTGAGCTTCCAACACTCTATCAGCACTCTTTAATAATGTCCCAGAAAGAAACTTCCTCAGATTGTTCCTGTCACATCACACTTTAGCCCTGAATGCAAGTTCATACTCTCCCTGCTGTTCTCATTTTCATTCTCCTTTTATGACAAGAATTCCTCTAATTCTTTCCAGCAGTGAAGGGCTGGTGAGCACAGGACACAACCCATCACGTCCACAGCCACACGAGTGTTGATAAAAGGTCCACCTGACCCAGTTCTCCTTTTCAGACAGTGGCTAAGGCCACAGGCACCACAGAAAGGTCTATGTATTATTAACAAGACATAGACTCATGTAATAGTATAATCTTCTCCTTCTCTTTTCACTAGCCCCAAGCTTCCCTTTTAAATAGCCCTTCCCAGCCCATTTCTGCTCTTCATTACAGCAAAATCTGTGAAAAGATCTCAGTGTAATTGCTGTGCTTGTAGAAAATGAAAATAGAAAACGTTCTGTGCACAAAGTGGGTGGGTAAAGCAAAGCTCAGTGTGATGATAAAATAAGGACATAAAAAGGTGCTTGTGAAAGTGCAACATTTGAAATATTCAGGATTTTGAAATGGTGTATTTTGTTTGCTTCCAAAATCGTTCCAAATCTCCTCATTTTAAAGCAAGCCTTAAAAATGTTTATAATGGGAAGGTTGTAACTTGTCAATGATCAAAAAAAAACAGTCTGTTCCCTGAATATACAGAATTTCTGTCATTCACTTCAAAACAATCATCAAATTTCAATTAAATGTTCCTTATAGGGCTTTGCACACAGGTTTTTATTCCCCGAGGTGCAAAGTCTGCCAGGCTGCTGCAACTGCTTTGCTAACTACTCAAAGTGCTGTTCTTCCTTATCACTTAGCAAGTGAGAGCTTGCAAAAAGGAGCTCTGGAAATGGACTGCATTGCCACATTCACTCACCAGCTCCTGGGTCCTGTAGGCTGGGGGCAAACCAGCTGCAACATACTGGGCTGCTCCCGAGTTCTGGACCTGGTTTAGTGCTGAGCTTGTCGTTGACTCCAGTTGACTTTGGCCTACTCCAATGTGAGCAAACTAGAAAACAAAGAAAATAGTGACTTATTTTAAAAAATAAAGATGACAACAACAACAAAAAAAACCCCAGATAGATCTGATCAGAAATGTGGGTAAAATGCTGGTTTCCTGTTTATTTTTTATTATTTGGATTGCAGCAGCACCTAGTGGCCTCTGGAAAAATCAGGAGCCTTCTTCACACAACACAACCCCTACCATAAAGACCATACGATGTAGATGAGTAACCAGACAAGAATATTTCTCCAGGAACTTTCCAAAGGTGGTTTATTATAGCAATAGTCCATCTGCCAAACCCCCTTATAAAGTCTTTTTTGTTTTGCCCCCTACATTGATCCCGCAGTTGTACGACTGTAGGCCTGAAAGCACAACCTTCTTGGGGAACAGCTCAACCAAACATTGGGCCCCATGAGTTAAGCATCATTTCTGGCTAAAGGACAACATCACCCTGAGCACAACACTTTTTGGAGGGTTTAAGGATAAAATAATCCCATGGGGGACACAGGGGCTCCCACTCAGCCCTCACCCAGGCTCCAGCAGGCTGCTCTCTGTGCTGGAACCACCTGCCCTTGGGCATGACTTCACTACACCACCGACCCAGGCCGCTCTGTCAGGGGAACCCTGGTTGCCATGGTGGCCACTTGTCCCATTCACAGAGAGGGCGGGGGTGTTGGGGGACCAGGGGGTCAGATCAGACCCTCTGTGACTTTAGACCCACCCTGACTGCATCAATAAGTGATCCTGGTGTTTGATTAATATCCAGATGAGCAAAGGCAATGTTGCTCTTACCCATCGACCGCAGAAGGGGGGGAAAAATAAGTCAGTGAAAGTATTGAATGCTGTCTAAAAATGGAAGAGAAATGGATTTTTCTGCCTTCAAGTTTGAGCACTGACATGGAAACATCCATACCATTTAACTGCCAGCACACTCAGAAACCTTGTGGATGAGGAAGCAGAAAACCAACTGAAATAGAAGGTTTATTTCAAAAAAACTGAGGCACAAAGCCCCTGCTTATCATGCAACAAGCCTGTGGGTGAGCTGTAGACAAGGTAACCTTCTCCCTAAATCAAACACAAACCAAGATTTTGCCTCCCAGGCCTTGACAGACTTTATATAACACGACACTCATGCAGTTTTTCCCAGTATATTGACATTCAAGGCTAACTTATGTGGGAACCAGATACCACAGCTAGCACACGAACAAGAAAAGATACAGTACTTGTATGACTTAAGTAGGAACGATTCAGTCATAGCCACTTACAAAGTGCAATTACAAAATTCCTGCAGGAAAATCTAGTTTTCCATCTTATTATCAGCCACAGGTGGTATCTGGGATATAAGCTGCCATCGTGGCATTTTTCAAGGCCTTCTAAACGTCCTACTTTGCCTCTTTCTATCTGCTGAACAGGTGAGTTGAACAGGGAGCTTCTCTATCTGAAGACAGGGAAGAGCAACTACTTGAAACTTGTTCTTAATGATGTCATGCTGCAAGTTGCTTTAAAGTACAAAAGTAGGTAAATTATTTCAATGATGATTTACAGAGGCTAATGTAAACTTTATGAAAGATGAGCTGTTCCAGATAATGCAATTTTGGCTAAGGGGAGAAAAAACCCAAACAATTGTAAACAAGCTGGGACAGAGATCATTTTCTTTTCTTCTTAGCAGAACAGTGCTGGTTTGGATTCAGTGCAAGATAATACACTGATGCTTTTAGTTGTTGCTAAGGAATCGAGAACTTTCCACCTTCCTGTGTTTTGCTGGTGGGCAGAACACAAGAAGCTGGGAAGGGCCGTGGAGAAGAGACCTGACCCCAACTAGTCAAAGGAATATTCCATAACATAAAACATCATGCCCAGTATATAAACTGGGGGGAGCTGGCCAGAAGGGGTGGATCACTGCTCAGGCATCTGTCAGCAGCAGGCGAGTAATTGCACTGTGCATCACTTGTCTTTTCTTGGTTTTTATTTTTCTCTCCTTGGTTATATTCACTTTTATTACAATTACTATTTTATTTATTATATGTTGTCTATTACTGTTCTTATCTCAACCCACAAGTTCCTTGAGTTCTCTTCCCATCCCTGGATAGAGTGAAGTGAGTGAGCAGCTCATGGTCCTGGCTGGGCTTAAACCCTGACAAAATATTAAGTATTACTCTATTGCATTAAAACCCCTATTTTCCACCACCACCCTAAATAGCTACAAAAGTTTTGTATTTACTGCTGGTTTTCAGCAAGCTATGGGTAAAGCTGAACATTTATAAAGATAAAACATAAGAAGGCCGCCTCCTAATGTCATGAAAGGATTCTCAAGGAACACAAGGAGAAAATAATTAAGGTAGAGCAGTGGCAGTCTGCAGTGGCAATAGGCCCAGGGCCAATACAAGACAACTTTGACTAAAACTGGTTTAAAACCCGATCTTAAATAATTGTATTTTGAAGTGGATTCTGTGTATTTTCATACCAACTGTATTTACAGTATCATTCTTAGCGCCAACAGACATACGCTTAGTGTTAGTAAAAATATGCAAAACTCAAGAGTGCTTTAGCTTAGTTCCCAAACAGAACAAGGCTTCCGCAGCTGCACTTTCTGCCTCTGAAATCCTCTAAGCTAAGCCTTTGTCAAATTCAGTGCAGGAGCAGAAGCCAGCACACAACAACTCTCGATCCCCTCACACTCTAAGGTGTCCCACCACCGAGTGTTCACTGGTTTCACGGTTACAGCCCTTCGGTGTGTCTGCAAAGCCCATCACAGAACTCGTTCCCTTACCTAAGCTACCTAACAGGGCGACGTACCAGTCCTTTCTCAGGACCGGGCCAGCCGGGTTGCGGGAGCACCGGCCGCGAGCAGGCCCCAGAGGCTCGGCAGCCC
>VWZY01004644.1:336632-348258 GCA_013399075.1 Chloroceryle aenea
GGAGCCGGGCACCGCTGCCGGTGTGGCCGCGGCAGCGCGGGGCTGTAAACACAGCCCACAGGAACGTTTTGGTCGCCTCACAGGCGTGTAACCAGCCTCCTGCCAGTTTGGCCAGTAAGGGAGTGCTGTTGTGAGGACCGGAGTGCAGTAGGGAACGTACTAATTATGATTAAGCTTTAATTGTAAGCAGTATTTCTGTTGTTAGGCTTAAACACAATGTGCTGCATTGTATTTACATAAGCAGTATCCTGTGGATCTGTTTTTCCCCTGACTTGCATCACTTCAAAGCTTTTAAGTGTGACAGCTCCCGTTTTGTTGTGTTTGAAAAGAAATGTGCAGTCGTAAGGCAGAAATGGGTTTAGGTTTTAATGTCTTTGGGTCGGATGAGATGATCTCCAGAGGTCCCTCGCAGCCCCTGCCCCTCTGTGGTTCTGTTAATCTCTTAATGAACGCTTCCTTTCACAAACTTCTGCAGCATTACTGGGGCTTCTATTTTAGTTTCGACCTTCCCGAGGAATTTCACATTCTGTGGGGACCTGACCTTAATAGCACTTTAGCCTGATAACTCATAAAGTGGAGCATACACTTGACACGAGTCTCAGAGTCAGGGGAGCTCAAATACTTGAGAACACGTGCAGGAGAAAATCATGAGGGAATGCAAGACCGGGCTTTGATCACTTGCCATTAAAAACAGCTTATCTTAGAGCAACTCTGACAGCTTTAGTTGGTAAAATTTATAAATGAAAGTCTGTTCTCCCTGTGAAAACCAGGGCTCGGTGCTGTTTCTTGGAGGCAACGAAGTGAAAAGCAGCGCTGTGGTGAAATACTCCTCTGCTCCTCCACAAGCAGCCTTTGCCCGCCTTCAGGAGAAAACGGACTTGAAACTGCCCCCTGCCAACTGGCTACGAGAGAGTGCTAAGCTGGGACCGGCAGGTACAACCATTCTTGGCAACAACAAAAAAAGCAAACCGTTTTCAAGGTAAGTAACAGTGGGCTCTATGTCTTTAAGAATAATTCTGACAGTGAGCTTGAACCCGGTGTAATTTAAAGTATGAAGTACAAACTTCACTGTAGCAACTAGCTATTGCTTTTTCTTGACTATTTTCCTGCAACTTTATTATCTTTGGGTTTTGCTCCAATTTTGTCTTCTTTGTAAATGATAAATGGTCATAGAATTGGGTTGGAAGGGACCTTAAAAATCATCTAGATTCAGCCCCCCTGCCATGAGGAGGGATATCAGCTAGGTCAGGCTGCTCAAAGCCCCATCCCACCTGACCTCATGATGCTGATTATTATTTTTTTTCAAGTGTGTGTTGACAGCTTGCCCGAGATAGTCAAAGTGACTTCATGTGCTCCTCTGGTCGGCTGGTGTCGGTCGGCCAAAGTCAACCCAGACTGGTTCAGCCGGCTGTTCTGCTTTTGATAACAGGTGAAAATGGAACAAATGGGGTTCCCCTTGAAAGTCACAGAGCCCGTTTATAGCTCTTTGGGGTCTTTAGAAGTTGGACCTGTCTGACTAATGGCAAAAGAAATTTCAGAGTCCTAGTGAGTGAACCCAGAAGGTGAAACAAGGCAAACCCAAAAAGCAGCGTTACCTTTCAGTGTGGATGTTTGATAAATAGTTGGATGAGTTTGGTGCAAAGTGTTTATAAATAGGAGGCTTAAGTCCTCTGCTGAGCAAGCAAATTCACCCTAAGTCTAGTTAAATTTCACTAGTTGGTGGAATTTAACAGTTTGTGGAGGGTCTGTGTTTAAAGCCTCATCATCTGTTTTAGGATATGTACATTCTTGGGCAGAGTAATGAGTTTCTCAGCACTTCATGAATTTTTCCCTTGTTCATTTTGGATATTACATTGTTTGTCACATAGAGGCTGGCAGATAACTTCTCCAGTGTCACAAATAAAAAGCTAATAGCTAAAGTATAACTTTAGATGCTTGCACATGCTGTATTTGTTTGGATAGTGGTCGTGTCTGGTTTAGTTTTAAAGAATGATCTATGTGTTTAAACATTCAAACTGAAATAGCTTGTCATTTAGAGAGGCCTTAAGGAGGGTGGATGAAGACACAAAGATGTATCTGTTACAACATGTAGGTCAGCTTTAGAAAACATAAATAACAGGTAAAATGAAATTACAGCTGCTAAAATGAAAGTATTTAAACTGCTTAATGCCTTGAAGAGAAGCTCTTTGAAAAACTCTTCTTGTTTTTACCGTTTAAAAATAAAAACATATTAAAACTCTGTTTCTCTAGTTTCCCATAGCTGTCTTAACCAACACTTTAACTGCTTCTGACTTCAACAAAACTTGTGCTGCCTTGTAGAACATCTTGAAATTGTATCTAAGCACTTCCAAAGATACCTTTGAAAAACTTGCAGAATATAAAACTGAAATAATTTTGTTAATTAACTTTAGATCTCATTGCATCTGGTAATGTTTAGACAGATGCTTTTTTTTTTTCCTTTTTATGGAGAAAGAACTTTCAAATATTTAATAAGCTTAAAACCCCAGGTCTCTCTTTAACTTGTTCTATTTTCTAAATAGCTTTGGGATGGCATATGACTTCATTGACTCAGTCGGAAACGATGTCGATGTTGTGTCTGATTCAGAGGTATCTATCACTTGCTTCTTAAGTTCTGTCGTTCAAACTCTTACATTGTATAAACCTTTCTTTAAGATGCTGTCATGGCTTCTGTCATCTCTTTGTCCTTTGAGGAAGAGTCAAGATCCCCTAGAGGAACGCAACCAGATCACTGAACTTTTAATCTGTTGCTTAGGGGAGCTGTGATCACTGAATAGGAAATGTAGAGATAAAACCATATTTCCTGGGGATTTCTACAACTAATTTTCTGCTAAAATATGTGGTTTAGTGAATGCAGTACATCAGTCTTGCAGTGTACTGCCTGGTGTGTTTAAAATTGGTTATTTTAATGTAAATTATTACTCCCAAGGTGGTGTTTTTCCTGTTCTTACCTAGAAGAGATGCTTGCTCTCCAACCTTCTTTTCTCTGCTTTTTGCAAGCTTTTTGGGTGCTGGTAATACCTGTAGAATTCAGAAGAGGAAACACTCATTTACCATGCCAGTGATGAGTTTTGGCAGATGTTTATTCAGATTTAGGTCTTGGTCCAGATTCCTTTGGGTACCTGACAAAGTGTGAGGTAATTCCCGTGGTGAGGATAAAAAATCCAAACCATCCACTTGTGTTGTCACTTCTGATGATGCCTGGTTGTGATGATCGGAGGAGACATCATGTTTAAACCATAGATGTGATTTATACAGATTAGATGGTCTCTTTATCACTGTCATTCATGCTCTCTGACCTCAACAAACTCAATTTCTTGCAGTGTGGCCTTCTTAAAGGTTTTATTTGCCTACCTGTGCCTTTCCAATGTCAGTAGTGTGTTCTTTGCTTACAATTTCCTAAGAATTGTCTTGTAGTGCATTATAATTATATTCAATATGATCTCTGTTCTCTCTCCTGCAAGAATATTAAAAAACTCCTGAAGATACCCTACAGCAAGTCCCACGTGAGCATGGCAGTGCATCGCATTGGGCGGACGCTCTTGTTGGATGAGCTTGATATTCAAGAACTCTTCATGAGATCATCTCAGGTTAACCATTTGGTTTACATTAATTGTGTCATATGGTCACAATGCATTATTTTAAGACCAGAATAGCCAGCAAGAGATCACCATAGGTATCAACATTTGGGAGAGCCATGGGCAAGTACAAAAGGTGCTCTGTTCTGCAGCGGTCGGTTGACCTGTGAACTGCATCCCATGTCCTATATTTATGGTATTGTGGGATTAAAATTCCTTGTCCCACTTTGCTGTAGTTACTTCAGTATTACTGTACTATTTTATTAATTTTATTGTTAATAAGTATTTGTTACTGTAGAACCTCTTACCATGTATCTGACTTTGTTAAAAAGTCAGCTTTTCAATAAGAACATAACTTTCTTAGAAGATACATTTTTAGTAAATGGCTAATTCAGGACTTTGGCTGTGAAGTTATTTTCTGGGTTTCTTCAGTGCTGTGGATGATTATTCACAATGATTATTCCTAAATCAATAGGGGACTTGATTTACTTTGCAGATACTTCTTGTTAGTAATTTAATATTTATGATACTACCTAGACAGGGGACTGGACATGGCTGAAAGAGTTTTATCAAAGGCTGATTGATCAGAAGTGGCAAAGAAAAAAGAAGAGTAAAGAACATTGGTACCAGAAGGCTATACTGTCTAAATTTTTGTATTACAGGTAAACTTATGTCTGGGTGAATCTTGAATTTTGCAACACTTACTTTTGCCTGATTTCTTGTCCTGACGTAAATGTTAAAATTCCATCATGGTCTGTCTTACTGATTCATCCTCACACAGGGGAAATTGAGGGGTGAAATCAGGAAATAACATGCAAATGTTTTGACAGGATCTGAAGTATTTTAAAGTAAAATTAAAGAATAATAAAAAAAAAGGCAGTGTAACTTAATTGCCTGGGTATCTCAATATTTCTGAGTCTGAGGGAATTGCATCTTAAAGAGTATGGAAGGCAGACTGTGACATCTGCTGTAATTTTGTAGGGGGTTGGGCCATGAGCAACCTATCAATCTTAGCTTGTTAACAAAGTCATTCTTTGAGAACAGCACAGTAAAATATAACACCTCTGAAATGGATCTGTTTGCATTGTCTTGACTGAACCTTTTCATGTTGCTTTGTCAGCATTAATGGTGATGGAGCTGCTCAGCCTGTTCCTTCCACTTCCAAACAGCACCAGGAGGGTCCTGTTTCAGGTGAGAGTGATGAAGCAGGAAGGGCCTCCTGGCCAGCTCCTTTTGAAATGCCTTCTTCATTATCTGAAGAGCCAGGTGCCTCTAACCAGGTTAGTGTTTATAATATGTTAAATGACACCTGAAGTTTTTGTAGGGACATAGATATTGAATGGTTTTCAAAGACAGTGCTGCAGTATTTGCTGAAAGAAATGACCAAAGGTGTTGGAAGAACTTGGCACTGCGAGTAGTTTAGCTTATGGCAGTGTTTAAGAGCTCCAGACTTAAGAAATTATTTTTTATCTGTCACTGTAATACCATGTAGATGCTTGCCTATGCATTGGTGAGAAACCAAACACTTGGCCAGGAACAGTCATCAATGACTTTACCTAAAAGTAGGAAAATCTGGTATGCAGAAGGTGTGTACAGAATCCTATGGTGTTGGCCTTCCTTTTTATATCTGCCATCAGATGAATCTGGTGTGGCCCTGAATTTGAGGTGAAGAGGAAAACAGATTATGAAAACACTTGTACAACAGTTAAGCAACATTCACAAACCCTTGGTATGAGATTACATAAGTGGAAGGCGGAGTTGTTTACAGTAATTACACAACAAAACATGATTAGTGGCAGGCCCCAATCCAGGCTTTCAATCTGTGGCTAAACTTAAAAACCCAGTTAGTTCCTGTGGGAAATTCTTGTTCTATAATACAGGAATTGATTAATTTTTTTGAGGTTGAAAGACCTGCTGTATTCAGTCTACATTAATACAATAACCATGCTGCAGTTAACCCTTAGATTGCAGTACCAGCCCGTATGCCAAACGCTTTGGTCAGCTAACTTCTGAAAACTAGCCTAAGTTGTCCATAAAATTGTAACCACATGCCATGTGGAGTAGTGACATTGTAAAGTGGAGCCATATTTCAGTGCCTGAAAGCTTTTAGAACAAGGACTGCTTCTGCCTTCTCGAGGAACTACTGCCTACTACAGCAAGCTGCTTAAAAGAAAGAAGCTGTTTTGTGTTTGTATGGTGCCACTTTCTTTATAACCAAGACATCAGGACAGAGGTTTTACTTCTGGAGACTGATAATCTGAAGCTGACCCTGGGGTAATAAAGTATCCATAAAGACTTTTTGATTTCTTTCCAAAGCCTCTGAGACCATAAAGTACAACATTTAGCTATAGAAAAGCAGCATTCCAAGACACTGACTAGAGGCTTTGTCATTTACTACATGTTTAATTAAAGATGGTAGAGGTAAAAAGCTTTTCCCTGATGTGCTTTTGTTGTTCAGATTTATTTTTTTTTAAAATGTCCTAACTTGACATCAACAGCAGAATCACTCCTTATCCTTGTGCTTTTCACAGGGCAGTGTGCCTCTTGAACCCTCATATATTGTGGGGCATGTGGCCTCAGCCCCCAAAGAACAAAACCTGACTACTTTGTTCAATGACGGGGAAAACAGTCAGGTATGCTATCTGTGAAATTTGAGCTCAAACACTCAACCCCCAGTTGAATCAAACACTTTAAAATTTGATCAAAATTGGAACCTAGAGAAAAAAACTCAAGTTCCCTGTAGAAGTAGCTTTTGTGGCTTCTGTGACATCAGTCTTTTTAAGTTCACGTGAATGCATAGCGTAGTTCATCGCGTGCTGTCTTCTGTTTGCTGCTTTGGCTCCTTGCTTTCTCATAGTTCCGCAGAGTGTCATAGAGAGCAAGTCATATACTAGTGATTTATAAACCAATGTTTATTTTTCTCTCAATGAAGGGACTTAAAAATGACTTTGTTCGTAACATCTTGTGGACCTTTGAAGATATCCACATGTTAGTAGGATCAAACATGCCTATATTTGGAGGTGGGAGATACCCTGCGGTGAGCTTGCGTCTCAGGTGAGGTTTGGGGTTGATCAGATCTGTGCCAGCACTGGCTGACTTGTTTGCTTCCTATTTAACATTTTGTTTGCTTGACTCTTAATTTTTATGTGCAGTTTAAAGAATAAAATTCATACTTCACACTTAAACAGTGATGGCATTGAGTGCAGGAAAACAGGAACAGTCCCAGCTCTGCCGCAGCACTGGGATGCAAGAGGCTCTACTGATTTTTCTGTTACTGTTCACTGTTGATCACTTGATTATCAGCCTTTCTGTTCCTGCCTGTGCAAAGACAAAGAAAGAGCAAAACTTGAAACTGGTGCATTTGTTGTCTTTGTAAGACGCTTGTAGGAATTAACAGAACCTTGCTTTACAAGGAACTTTGGAAGATCTGGAGAAAGCTTGTGCTATAATTAGTTGCAGCTAATGCTGCTCTTCCTTTAGAACAACTTAGTGTATTTACTGTCTTGGTAACAGTGTGACAGCAGAAGCTTCTTAAAGTTTTTGTGTAAGTGTGGGTGAAAATTTAAAATTGCTGAGTGTAAAATGCAGTTGCTGAATGTAATTTTGTGAGTGTGTTGCACTGGAGAGATCAGGGCATCTGTTTGGATATAACTTTTTTCCTGTTTAAAATGCAACAATTCACAAATAATTGGTTACTATCCATCCCCTCTCAAGTCACTTAAATCTAAATCCCATTAGTAAACATCCCTAATATTTTCTGAAGAGTAAAGACATAAATGACACTAGAAATATTTGGTTTTAGGGATAACAACAAGCCAATAAATGTGCTAACAGGAATTGACTATTGGTTGGACAACTTAATATGCAATGTGCCAGAGCTCGTGATGTGCTTTCACGTTAATGGGATTGTTCAGGTAAGTCTGTTTCTTTGCTTTATGCCCACTTAATCCATTTTTCAGTTTCTGAAATTGCTCCAGTTGTAACAGATCATCCTTCTAATCTTACTGTTCTGACAAAAAGATTACAAGCATCCTTTTTGTATATTGCCACAGATATCGGCTGAGTTTGTTCTACCTGGTAGCATCTAGTTGCTTACCAGGCTGACTGGGATTCATTGGAGGTTCTTATCCTGCACCTTCACCACTATTTTTTCACCTGTTCTTCATTTACCATGTTTGTCACAAGTGAATGCTCTTTAAAGCTCTTGAGTAGTATCCTTTGTTTCATTTGACAGTTGATCGAGACACTGATCTATAGATTTTTGTGGGAAGGGGGAAGTAGGTGGCAGAAAACCCTGCTAATCTTGAGTTTTAACATTTATTCCTTGCAGAAATATGAAATGATCAAGACTGAAGATATTCCCAATTTGGAAAACTCTAATTTTTCTACCAAAGTGATAAAAGATATTGCTCAAAATATCTTATCTTTTTTGAAATCAAATTGCACCAAAGAAGGGCATACTTACTGGTTATTTAAAGGTAAGTGAGTTTAGATTAATTTGAAAAGACTTTTGTTAATCTCATGATGTCTAAGGAAAAGTTTTACCTTCCAGCAAGCGGGAGTGATATAGTAAAGCTCTATGACCTCACCACCCTTTGTGAAGAGACAGAAGACAAATACCAAAACCCTTTTACAATGCCAGTGGCAATTCTTCTATACAAGTGAGTTCCTACATTTTTTGTTGTTGTGATACTTTGTTCTTGCTGCCATTGTATTAAGAGCACAAACCAAAAATTGATAGAATGAAAATGCATGAAATGAAAATCTTCTTTGACACGTGAGCTTGGTAACCTCAGTCCCACTAAATCAAACCAGACTTTCTCCTTGTCACTATTTCTTCATGTAAACTCCACCCTTGTTGAGTAACTCTGGTAGACCCATTGTAATGTTTGGGACATCTACATTTGCAGTAGTCTTGTTTAAAGCTTTTTTACAATTTTCTTCTAGCACAAAGAATTTAGCCAGAGGTTTACTGTTCTGTTCAACTGTCTTTCAGAGTTGCATGCAATATGATGCTGAAGAAAAACCAGAACAAGAAACACTATGGCACTATCAGAACATTGCTCCTTAACTGTCTGAAGTTACTGGACAATGGCAGACATCCTCAAGTAAGAATTATGTGTTCTTGTAGCTTTGTGGTAATATAATAGAAATACTGTCATTGTTACACACCTGGTAGTATTTTTGTGTAGTGCTGACCCTTCCTTTTGCAAGGGAGAGGGTTGAAATTTGTAAATAAGCTTAGAAATTGATTTACGTTCAAAGAATCATAGAATGCCTTGGGTTGGAAGGGACCCCTAAAGGCCATCCAGTCCAACCCCCTGCAGTGAGCAGGGTGAGCCTCATCTAAAGCAGGGTGCTCAGAGCCCCATCAAGCCTGACTTTGGACGTCTCCAGGGCTGGGGCCTCCACCACCTTCCTGGGCAACCTGTTCCAGTGTCTCCCCACCCTCAAAGGAACTTCCTCCTAACGTCCAATCTAAATCTACCCTTCTCTAGTTTAAAACCATTGCACTTGGTCCTATCACAATATGCCCTTGTAAACAGTCCCTCTCCAGCTTTCCTCTGGAGAACCAGAGAGGTTATGAAGTCTCCATCCTCTGAGGTACGCAAAGCCCAACGGGATGTGGTCCTGAGCAACCTGCTTTGACCGAGGGGTTGGGTTAGACAGTCTCCAGGGGTTCCTTCCAACCTTGATTTTTCTACAGTAGGTGGGAGAGTCAGAAAAAGAACCTGAAACATGAGAGCATTGTAAAAGCCATTGGTATCTTGAGATGCTCTGCTCTTTCAGAAGCAGTAAGAAAAGTAATGAAATAGAGATATAGCTGGACTGACCTCCTTTATTCCAGACACTTGATTCTCATGCTCTTCAAAATAAGCCAGGAATCCAATTGCTCTGAAAGACAAGTACTGTATTAAAGTTCAGGGAGGTAAAGAAGGTGTGTTAAGTCTTGCTGCTTCCTGATATGCTACCTTCCTTTTTTAGTGCAAAAGGTAATGGAGTATGCTGTTAGCTCATTGAGATGCTGTCTGGATCTGTTCACAATCTCTTTCTTGTCTTAAATTGAGAAATCTGTAGGTTCAGAAAGGTACAAGGCACTATAAATGCATTCAACCAAAAAAGTAAACTGCAGGAGGCTTGGAAACTGTTTTATGCAGTGAAAAATCTGAAAAATTTCTGACGTTAAGGGTTTTCTGGAAAGAACAAATGGATTGCAAGAGGAGAGATGGCATTTATTAACTAAACTAATAAGTATTTTGTAGATTCATTCTAAAGTTGTGGAAAGCTCTCAAAATCCCACTAGAACCTCTTGAAAGTTTTAATTTTTTTATTTTCTTTTTTTGCTTGCTTAAGATACAAAGTACAAGAGGCAAATGAGAGAAGTAAGTTTTTAGAACAGGTAATTCTCATTCATTACCAGTCAGTTTTTATTCTCTTCTAACCTCAGTCAGGCTTGAATCCTTTTTCCTTTCCTATGTGGGATTTTTAACTCCATAAGGAACCATTTAGTAGGGCAGGACAGAGTGCTTATTTGAGCTGGCTAATAGAATTCTTACTCTGCAGTTGTATACTGGTTCAGAAAACAGCTTGGTAGAATAACTGATTTTCTGGAACTTTTTTTAATACCTCTGCAAAAAGCCCTCTAAAAATACCCAAGTGTATACAGATGGTTGACAACATACTGTCTGCAGTGACTTGTTTCTTTAAATATTGTTTAAAATCCAGTGGCATCTGGTCAAACTGGGTGTGTACAGGCTGTATTTACAGCTTATCAAATACCTACCTGCAAGTGCTGCTTACTCCTTAGTCTAAGACTAATTCTATTGATGTTGTCTCTCAAAAGAAAAAAAAGAACTTGAAAAGAAGTTGCTGATTTTACTTTTTTTTCTTTTAATTAAAAAGATTATTGCTTCAGCAAACTACATGTTATCAGAGCTCTTTCAGCTGGATGAACCAAAAAAAGAAGACAGTACAGACTTCCCTATAAATGGAAATTCTGATGAAAGCTACAGTGAGGAAGAAGAGGAAATGCCAGACAGTGATGAAAACGGTTCTTACAGTAACAGTTCTGATCCACCAGATGACAATAAAGCTGTGGCTGTAATCAAATCTGTTGGGGAGTTATCAGTACCAGAGAAATACAAATCTGTTCATCGAATACGTGTGAGTGAAGTTCTGGATTTTATTTTTTTAAGGGTTTTCTGGAAAGATTCAGTTCATGTAGAAAGGTTTGTTATTGAAATTCACTTAGCTGTTAGTTTTATCTTTAGGTTACTGAAGCATGAGGCAGTGAGGAAGGAAACTTCTCAAGAGCTGCTCATAAAATTTGAGGTCTTTGAATTTTACAGTGTAGCAGATTGACTGTAGACTTCCCCCTGCCATCTTGCACGTGTCCTTTAGGTCAGGATTCGGCATAGCTGGCTGCAGGAAAACTATTCCTGTCATAGCAGCAGAGGAAAAAGTTGCCACCCGTGGCCATATGTTGAATTGCTCAAAGGTGATCAGAGTGCAACTGTGGAGTGTTGCAGACAGTCTGTGGATGCTTTCCTAGTTACTTGTACAGAAGAGAATCCTCTCACCTCTTCTCCTCCTTGCATTGTCTTTGGGATTACCAGGAGAGACCAATTGTAGATGACCAGGTATATGAATTGTTCACTGAGACAAAGGAAAGAAACACACTGACAATTCATAGTGTAGACTTCAGATGTTCCATTAACAGGTTCTCTAAATGCTATCTCTTGTTTGCATCTTCTTTCTGGTAATTTTAACACTTCATATGTTGAACATTGATTCTTTTCTCTTCCTCCCACGAAGCCCAGCTGTGCATTTCCTGTCTGCCATGGCACTGAGGAGCGCTGCCGCCTGGTGCTCAGCTATGTCCTGGAGGTAAGCTGGGGTCACAACAACCCCGTGTGATGCTCCTGGCCCAGGAAGTACATCTGGAAATTGCCCAGTGAAAAAGGATCTGGGGGTGTTGGTTGCCAGCCAGCTGAATGGGAGCCAACGAGTGTCGCTGAGAAGGCAGCCAC
>VWZY01004644.1:392216-482946 GCA_013399075.1 Chloroceryle aenea
GGAGCCGGAGTCAGGGTCGGATGAGGAGAAAATCGATGAGGTGAGCGGGGTGGGGAGATCGGGGCCTTTCCCGGCGGTCGCGGCCTCCAAGGGGCTCGCGCCTGCCCTCCCTCCCCTCAGGGACCCTTGGTCACCTCCTGCAGAGCCTTCCCCGTCTTCTCGCGATTCGCTGTCACTAAAATAAGTTGTAAAACGGTAGTCGCGAAGCCGTGACTGGGAGCTGGTGGGGAGAGGGGTTATCCACCTGTTAACCTCTCTGCGTGGCACACGTGGGTCGGGGCCCAGCGTGGGGCTGTGGGTTCCTGTGTGGGTTACACCTTAATGTACCTTTGTAAAATGCATTCGGTTCCTTGATGTTGAGAGTCTTAATTTATTTTTTTTTCTTCATTTTTCTACGTTGGCCTCCCCAAAGCTGCAGTCAGTTGTCTAGACCTGGGCCCCGGGTGTGTTCTTGTGGGGGACTGGAGGCAGCCCCTTGAAATTAATGCTTTTGATGTGGAAGATTTGCTCTAATTTCCTTTCTGTACAGAAAGAAAACTTGAGTTTCTTTCCTGAGTTCACTCTCTCCTTATATATCCGCACCTGGACACGTGTGAAAGTGCATTATTTAGGTGTGAAACAACGCTGAGGGAGGAGCCCCCCCCTTCTAGGAAAGGAAGAGATGTGCACAAACTTTGAACTCTTTATTAAAAGATAAGGCAATCTGTCATTTTCACAGGGTTTAAGAGTCAAAGAAGAGAAGTACCTATGGGTTTTAACTCGGTACATTTCAGATTAAATATTTTGCTAACTTAATTGTCTTCCTGAGGATTTCCCTTTGAGTTCATTAACTTTGTTCTTTGATGAGGCCTTAGCCTATGTTAGAAAATAAAAAAACATCCTTTTTTAAAAACGATTTGATGGTAAAAAGTGTAGCTTTGTGTTATGAGCCATGCTGACGGGATGGAAAAGCACCTTTACCATTTGCTGGGAATGTGTGCTACATGAAATGGGTACTGACTAAGTTTGAGGTAACTTCTTTATGAAGTCCTTGACTGACACTGCTAGTACTTTGTGTACCATTCAGTGTTTGTAAACTGATAAAAAGATATTTCCCTGGCAATAATTGCAGTATATATATAAAATATAATGGCAATTTATTTTTTTTTCTTTAATGTGATCAGCATTCCTTCATAATGTAGGTCAGACGGGGGGTTTGTTGTGGTGCTTGTGGATGAAATTCCTTCAGTGACAGGTTTTGAGGATGGTTTCTGTGTGTCCTGCACTGGTGTGCACAGCTCTGCTGTATTTGCAGCTCTTTGTGCACTGGTTAAAATTAGCAATATAATGCTTATTTTGATTTATTAGCCCAGCTTTTGCAGATGACACATCTAGTTCAGTTTGGAAGTCTTGATATAAAGATATATTGAGCTTCCCCCAATTTTTGTGTTAGACATCGAGGTGCACATGGCTAATATTAAAGAAATACACTGCACAAACTTAGACATTTGTAAAGTCACGTACTTAAAGAGTATTTGGTTTTGTAATTGTCAGCATTTTTATTTTTGCCTAATTAGCATTTCCCTTGGCCTCTTACCACTTGAGGTGGAAAAAGGAAAATATTCTTTTATGCAATATTTTTTAGCTAGAAGGGGGCAAGTGATAGCTCTGTCATTTTGAGAGCAGCAGTACGATTGCCAAGCAGGGCCTGGGTGCTGGGAAGAAGCTTTGCTCACTGCTGTGTTGTACGTAGCAGGATATTGTTGCATATAACAGCTGGCTTTGTAGGCTCTTGCTTTGCTTTGGATGCAAAGCAGGGAAGAGAATAAGCACCCAGCAGCAAGACTGGGCGCACCAAAATATATGATGTCTCTTTATTTGCTTTTATATTTTTTTTTTTCAGTCGGTGAAAGATGGAGAGTTTGTAAACTCTCATACCAGGCTGTTATTTTGGGTAGTGGAAAAGCCATGAAGCAAGACCAGCATTAGAACATCTAGTGCTCCTGTGGTTTATATCACTTTTATGGCTGTGATTTGCACAGTATTCAGAACTACCGTAAACTGTGTTTTGTTCAGAATTTAGTGGCTTAATCATTTGGTGAAATCCTTGAATTTTAAAGCAGTCAGAAAGTTCCTGGATGCCAGGAACGAATGCTCTATACACCAGAGATACAATCTGTTATCTTACATATGTAGCTTCTCAACTAAATGATGTGCTCTCAGTCACCTCTACAGAGCTTCCTTGCATTACTAGACCAAAGAATATCTGAGTGTGTCTCCTGATGATTATTCCCTCCCTGCTCCCCCCCCCAAAGTGGCTGTATACCTGTTTTCTACGTTGTAAACAGGCCTTTAAGGCTGTTCTCCCAGAGGACAATTATGACCATGACCTCAGTATGGAATCGGAGAGATTTAGGAGCCTTAATTGGTGACAAAAGCAAGGCTCCATTGTTTAGAACGTTTGGAAAGTGCAATTCCAATCGACAGTGAAAAGCAAAGTAAATATGGATGATCTCAAACAGTGGTTCACAGAAGAATGGGTAGGCAAGGCAGCCTTGGCAGGCAGTATACTGTTAATACAGTGTACCAGTGAAAACATTTGGTAGATGCACAGCCTTTTTCTTGGAAGAAGGAGCAGGAGTTCATGTTCTGTCTTGCTGTGACAAAGTCTCATTGTGTGTCTGCTGCGTGGGGTTAATGATACCATTAGGGTTTGAGGAAATAGCAGAAGTATGGGTTTGGATGTAATTATTGAAATGTTTGCAGCAATCTTTACCTTTAGCTAAGGTGTGAAGCTCCAATCCTGCAGTACTAAGAGTTTTATTGCCAGCATCAAGCCTCTCTGTGTGGCTACAGTGAACATAATTGTGTGAACCAGACTGCAGGAACAAAGCATGCAATGTTTGTTCACAACACAGTTAGATTTAGAAAACATCAGTGAAAGTAACTTTGTAAAGATCACAGAAGAAATGGTAAATGTAGCAAGTCCCGAGATTACTTCAAGATACAAATAAGTTCCATTTCTGATCTTGACCATTACTTCAGGTTTCTTATATTTACCTTTATTTTGATACATCTTCTTGCCAAGGATGTTTGATACTCTCTATTTTACTTTTTCATAGGAAGTGAATATTGAATTCGAAGCACATTCCATATCAGACAATGATTACAATGGGATAAAGAAATTACTACAACAGGTACTTTGATGTCTTGATTGAGATATCCATTGATAAATAATATGTAATTAGTTCTGCAGAGTCATCACTTCACATTATCTGTACTGATTCATAGCTTTACTGTGCTTCAGCTTATGAAGATTAAATAGTTACAGCCATGGTTGGAAAAGACTTTTTAGATCAACAAGTCCAACCATTAACCCAGCACTGCCAGGGCACCACTGACCCCTGTCCCTCAGCACCACAGCTCCACAGGGGCTTGGAAACCCCTCCAGGGGTCACGGGGACTCCACCACTGCCCTGGGAAGCCTGGGCCAGCCCTGGACAACCCTTGTGAGGAAGAAACACTTTCTAATGTCCAACCTAAACCTCCCTTGGCATGACTTGAGGCTGTTTCTTCTTGTCCTATTGCTTGTTACTTGGGGAGATACCTCAGGCCTAAAAGTTAGTAATAGTTGTTTCTTATTTTCCAGTTGTTTCTGAAAGCTCCTGTTAACACGGCTGAATTAACTGATCTATTAATACAACAGAATCATATTGGAAGTATTATCAAGGTAAGTCAGAATTTAAGTTTGTAAATGAAGTACAAGGCTTTTTATGTTGAAATGAGATAAGAGACTTCCAGGATGGGAACCTGTCATTGTAATTTGTGTGCTTTCTTGCTGTTTGGCTTTGAGAACAATTTTGTGGGAGATGAAATTTTCTATGTCTGCTTTTAAACAAAGGATTTGATTTATTATTTTGGTCGGTTCTCTTCTTCTCTATGGAAGGCTTTTCACTTTTCTCTGTGAATTTTGGTGTACTAGAGTAATAATGCTGAAAGTGCTGTGGAGAAGTTTGTTACCATCTCCCTAAGAAATAGGACCTTGTGATTTCCCTGCATTCTCAGGACATACAGAGGTGCAGACCAAAAAATACTCTCTGCAAAGTTTCCTTCTGTGCAGAGTTCTTTGGGAGTAGGAAAGGCTCTGGAAATGACACCTGAACAATTTCTGCAATGGCAGTGGAGTGCTCTGCAGAGGCTCACGGGGTGCATTAAGAAGAGTGTGACCTGCAGGTCTTCCTCCCCATCTTCTCTGCCCTCGTGAGGCCACCTCTGGAGTACTGTCTGATTCTGGGCTTCCCAGTTCAAGAGAGAGAGGAACTAGACTAGTTAGTGGAGGCTATGAAGATGCTGAGGGGCCTGGAACATCTCTTTGCCCAGGAAAGACTGGGAACCCTGGGGCTGTTTGGCCCAGAGAAGACTCAAGAGGGGAGCTGATCAATGCTCATCAACAGCTAAAGGGACAGAGTCAAGAGGATGGGGCCAGGCTCTTTTAAGTGATGTCCAGCCACAGGACAAGGGGCAACAGGCACAAACTGGAACCCAGGAGGTTCCACCTAAACATAAGGAGAAAGTTCTTTGGTGTGAGGGTGTGGGAGCCTGTGCCAGGCTGCTCAGAGAGGCTGTGGAGTCTCCTGCTCTGGAGAGATTCCCAACCCGCCTGGACACTGCGCTGCTGGGCCCCCTGCTCTGGGCGATCCTGCTGGGTGGAGCAGGGGGGTGGCACCAGAGCATCTCCAGAGGGCCCTTCCAGCCCCCATCATTATGTGATTATACTCCAAGTTCATGACTCCCAGTTTTTTCCCCAGGTATTTCCTTGCAGAGTATTGTTGAGTGTTTTATTTCACTCTCTAACAAAGCTCTGTTGCTTTATGGTTTTTAAGACTTTGCCAGTTTATTTCCCCACATTAGAAACTGAAGAAAATTGGTTTTGCTTAAGAAATTGCCATCCCTTGTACCAAGATACTGTTTATTATATGTGAGCTATCAAATTTTAGCACCTTTCAAAAGCTCCTGCTGCAGAAGATACACAACCTGTCTCTCTCTGTAGCTGACTGTGTGTAGAGTATGCAGAGACACTTAATGATGCAGCACTTCCATAACTGTAACCACAATTTGTAGCTAGTGTGTTTGTAGAGATTACCTAGATGGTTGTCATCTCCCCAGCATCTTCTGGAAAGAAAATCATTCTTGCTGCAGAGTGGAAATGGAATGTTCATATTCATTGTTGCTTTTTCTTTCATTATATAGCAAGCAGATGTCCAAGAAGACAGTAGTGACGATGATGATGATGATGATGAAGTCTTTGGTTTTATAAGCTGCTTCAACTTAATGGAAAGGAAGGTTGGTATTCCTCATTGATGTCTAGACAGTAATAAGTGAGACTGAGTCCTGCTTTTCTGCCCTGTATAACAAGCCTGGAGAGCTGGCTCAGGATTTTGGATTCCACCACGGTGGGCTATGGTCTTAAAAGTTGCACAGCCCTTGGCTTTCGTTTGGATTCGGCCCTGTGTAACTTGCTGAAGGTCAAATGTATAGCAAAAAGTGGAACAGAGAGTTAAAATTAAGTCTAATACATACTTCCAGGGTAACTGAACTGTCAGCCTCCTGTGTTTTCTTCACTTCCCTCCTTCACAGCTTTTGAGTTTTGCTGGGGAGTGTCCTGGTGTTGCAGCTCTCAGCTGTGTTCTTATCAGTTAAGAACCTTTGTTTGCCCTCAGCTTCTGGGTTGGTAAATAATTTCAGAGAAATGATACTTGCTCTCAAGACTGCTGAGGGAGGCTGCCAGCAGGTCTGGAGAATATTCCCGTGAAGTTCACATTCAGAGGTTTCTTGTGTAAATACATTTTCTGTAAGGTAAAGAAAATACACCTTTTGATTCCAGGGTACACAGTGTGCTGAACAAATCAAAGAGCTGATTCTGAGTCGCTGTGAGAAGAGCTGTGAACAGCGTGTAGTTGAACAACTGAATAAGCTCCTAAATGACAGTTCTAAGCCTGTGGGTCTTATACTGAGTGAAAGATTCATTAACGTGCCACCACAGATTGCTCTGCCCATGCACCAGCAGCTTCAGTAAGTTTGTTTGGGATTTTTTTGACATGATGTCAAAGAGTACTTTTTCCTTCATGTTTCTTCACAAATCTTATGTCTATAGAACTATGTTAAGACAGGTGATTCTCTACATAGAAGTAAGACATGGACAGAAAAAATTGTTTTCATTTCATATAGTCTTTAGTTAACTTTTTATATCTTTAGGCTTTTCAGACTCTTAGAGGAAATGATTTTGGAGTATGTGTTGTTCTACTGCAGAAAGAGCTGGGTGTATGTTATAGTTTATCTTTGTAGTGCAGATTGTTCTCATACTGATCTATGCAAATTTAAAATTGGGAACTTCTTATAGCATGCTGATAATGAGCAACTGGGATGTTTCTGCTCACACTTTAATGTTAAAGCTTTGGATTGAGGGACAGCCTTACACAGTGCATGAGTTCTGGCCCATGAAGACAAGATACAGTGTTTTGATTAGTTTCAGGCAAGTAAGTGAAGCAGATTAGGTGCTGGTTTGTCTCCACTAAATTCATGGGTTTATACCATAGGCTGGGTGGCAGTAAGTAAACAGATACAGTGTTATGTAGTTTTAGTGCCATGTTGAGAACCAGGACAATATGTTGGATAAGGAACTCCAATAGTCAAATCAAGGTTTGTTGGGGTTTTTTTCTTCTTTTTTTTTTCCAGTTCTTTTCTCTCATATGAGATGAGAATAGAAGTCAGGTTAAGTTGACTGACAACGTGGCTCATTTAAACAGTAAAACAGACCTTTAAGGAATTACTGCTTTGATATGGAAGAAGGGTTGGTCAGGAAAGTTTTGAGAGAAAGAAAATAGGTGCTTGAATGCTTAGCTTTGAGGTTTGCTCCTAGTACAGCACTTAACTTCAGATCTCAGCCTCTTTGTCTTAAAGCTTTTAGAGTGTTACAGTCACAACATGTTGAACACAAGGGTGGACAAGAGTATTTTCTGGCTCTTCAGTTATAGTTCCTCATGGAAGTGATAGGGTGATGTATTTTCAGGAGAGTTGCACTCGGAATCATTTCACAGGCTCTCTACAATGAACAAGATTCTGGGGAAAGAAGGGTTATATTGGGAGGTCTGGAAAGCCATTTTCATTCTTTTAAATGCAAATGGTATGTTTAAGTACTAGGAATGCCTATGCAAAATTTATTTTCTGAGGCACTCCTAAAAGAATATGCTGCAATATTTCTATAATAATAGGTTGTAAGGTTTATTTGTTGAGGGTTTAAAATGTGAATGTAAACATCTTTTGAAATCGTATGTGTAAACATTTATTTGTCTTTAGGAAAGAGTTGACTGAAGCACAGAGAACAAACAAACCTTGTGGAAAGTGCCACTACTATCTGCTTATCAGCAAGACCTTTACAGAAGCCACAAAGAGCAATTCTAAGAGGAGGGAAGGGAGAAATCAGCAAAAGGAGGAATTAATGTTTGCAAATGCAGAGGAAGAATTCTTTTATGAGGTAATGTGATTCTGTTAATTTAAAATGTTTCTTTTTCTTTACATAACAGCAAAAAAAGTGCAGCATTACTACCTGATATGATCTCCACTGCTGTGAGGATAACAGAAAAAAATCAAATAATATCTGAAATAAGCCTAGTCTTTAGAAAAAAAATCAGGTTTTACTTTGCCTTGAGGCCAGTGACTTTGTCTCAAAGAATTAACAAACTTCATCTCTTTACTCCTGTAGCAATGCCAAAGAGATTCAATTGAATGTAATAATTGACTTGTTGAAATACTCTAAATTGAATGTCAGCATTTTTTGGCTGAACAAATGGTAATAAATCTGTATATTGAATTTAGCAGCATGTCCCAGGCCTTCTGAGTTTACAGAAGTTTAATTCCTTTTGCTTGGGGAACGGTGCAGTTGCCCTCTTCAATCTGCACAGTAAGAAATGTCAAAGACTTGTTAAATTGCTGTGTCAGCTAAAGAGAGAAGACTGATGGAGGGGGGTGTGTGTGAAGTGCAGGTTAGTTTGAATGAAATTCAAGTAGAATTCAAGTCAGTGATTTGCATCAGAAGTGTTCCAAGAGTGGCAGCACAAACAACAGGTAGTAACTTGCAGAGGTGCTCTTGCTTAATCGTGTGTCACAGCTTCAAGCCCTTACAAAGACTAAAGATTAGAAAAAATGGGGAGGAATCTCTGTTGTTAGTCTGGATCAGCATCTGCAAGGCATGTTAATACTTCAATACACAGACCTCTTCTCCTTGTCCCTACCTAGTTAGTCCTGTCAGAGGAAACCCAGCTGACAGCACATTTGGTAATACAGTTAAATGCATTTCTCCTCCCAAGAAACAGATGCAAAGCTCTGCATTTCTGACATTACTGGTTTGATGTGGAAAGCTGATTTATGCTTTTCCTTTCAGATACTGGTTACTTTCAAAAAGTGCTTGGAACAAAAAAACCTTTTGGTTCTCCAAATAAGTAACTATCACTTCCCTTTTCTATCTCTATTCTTCTCAGGACAAGTACGTTAATAAAAAATGCTAAAATCCTGAGCTGAATATATTGCTTCCCATATTTTGTACACTATTCTGCTGGTCCCAGGGGAAGATGCAGAAATTTAAATTAGAAATGTACTTTAAAATGCAAAGAACTTTTCATTGTTCTTTATATTTCCAGAGCTTTAAAAATATTATTCTACAATATTCCTGCTATCTCAAGAGACCATTATTTTTCTTTCCTGGCAGTGCCTACAGGATAAAGTACTCACACCCCATCATATGGTTCATGGCAAAGGGTCCTGTGTGTAATCAGTCATGACATCCTCTGTTGGAGGCTATGATATGGCTGTGATTTTATTTCTTGGGAAGAAGAAAAGCCTAAGAGAGTGATTCATTGTAGCTCTAGGGAATACCATTGTAGCCTCTAGGCAGTAACAAGAACAGGATTTTCATTTTGTGTTCCTCCAACAAGCAGCTTTACCAACTGAGGTTGAACTCTGTGTAAACACCTTACTGAAACACCCAAGGGGAGAAGCCTGTGATGCCCACGTGTCCCTGGGTGTGATGCCCACGTGTCCCTGGGTGTGATGCCCACATGTCCCCGGGTGTTAGGTTCTAGAAGGCCCATTTTGTATTTATCTCTCTTTTGTTATTTTGAGTGGCATTTTAAAGACTAATTGTGTGCTGTTAGCTAAACTGCAATAATCTTCAGCTCAAATGGATAGACTCCAAACTGAACATGCATTTCTTTTTAACAGTCTTCCTAGTGTTTTTAACAAATTGCTGTTAAACGTTATGGAGGATATTAGATTAAGTGAGTCTGTACTTAATAATGTATACGTGTTGAATTAGTGTTGGAGTGTATATCCTCCCTGATCACACATAATGTTAATTAGATTGCCATAAAATAGTATTAAATGCAGTGAGGCAGACACTTAGAGCCATATAAACCAGAGAGAAGCCTTTTTGCACTTGTCAGTTCCCTGCGCTTTATTCTGTTCCTTAAAATGTTATTGAGGGAGCAGAAGAAAAGTTCTATTATAGCCAGGCTTGGAATTGATTAAAGGCTTAGGACTTCTAATGCTCAACTTGTTTGTTCTTGCAAAGCCACTCAATTAATGCCATGGTTCTTCCAAATTTACAAGCCTGAGATACTGTTAGTAAATAGCGAATCGAAAAGGCGACTGGAACAGAACTTTCCCTGCAAAGGGAAGAGGTTAGGTAAGTTTTCTACTTCTTAATCTGACTTGAGTGAGCACTAAAACCATTTTTAGGTGAGATTTTCTTACCCTTCAGCCATTTTCTATCAGGAGCCAGCAATATGTCCTTGTGGCCAAGGCCAGTGGCATCCTGGGGTGCATTAGAAGGGGTAAGTTGAGAGAGGTTCTCCTCCCCCTCTACTCTGTCCTGGTGAGGCCACATCTGGAATATTGTGTTCAGTTCTGGCCCCTTCCCCAGGAAGGACAGGGAACTCGAAAGAGTCCAGCGCAGAGCCACAGAGATGATGGAGGGAGTGGAACAGCTCCCTGCTGANTCTAGGAAAGCAAATAAAGAGGGGCTGTTCTCTCTGTGTGCAGTACTTATTGCTGCAAAGAAATAATGCACAGTGTGGACACCTACCTGTTTGAAGAAGCATTCTTTATAAATATGTCCTTTGGTGGCTCCAGCCATTAGAGACTTCCCAAGAGCTTTTCAAAATTCCCCTCAGGATTTACATTAATGCCCTTCCCCTTAATATTTAATTTCTACTGGCAGTGTGAAAGAGGCAATTACTCTACTGCATATTCTTACAGATCTGTTAACTTTTAGGACTCTGAGCAGTTTTAGAGTAGTCCATGAGAAGAGCAGAGCCTGTTCATTGCTACAGGCCTTCCACTTGTTGCCTGCACCAAGGTATCATCTTCAATGCTGCCTCTATTCAACCTGCATTCTCTTGCTGTTCCTTTTATCTGGCTTTTGCCTGACCTGTTCATTCTCAGAATTACACACTGAGTTGTTTGCTGTTCTTCCAGGGTTGAAGGTCTGTTAAGAGCCTTAGCTTTCTATTATTTGTCAAGGACCCCTTCTAGTTGGTGCAATAGCTTCTAAGAGTCAGCCTTTCTTAATGTCACAATATGGAATGAGGTACTGCCTTAAAGTCATCTAAAATTGGGCACAGTAAGCATATAAAGGGGGGCTTGACTTTCTTTTTTTGATTCAGGTCTTTTTTTCTGCTATGAAACTATGTTAGCAATCGTTTTAGAATTTAATATGAATTAAATTCTATGAAAAGCAAATAGTTTAAAACTCTTACAGTGGATTCTCTTGCAGGTATTTTTCAAGAGGGAAGAAAATAACTTTTTAATAAGCATGTGCATAATAGGGTCATTATTTTTGCTTTGTTTAGTTGATGTTTTATCTTCATGCTAATTAAAAATGTTAATCCTAATGCTTTTATTTCTGTTGTTTAGAAAGCCCTTCTAAAGTTCAGCTATTCTGTGCAAGAGGAAAGTGACACCTGTTTGGGAGGCAGATGGTCCTTTGATGATGTACCAATGAAACCTTGTCGGACTGTTATGATAGTTCCAGCTGATGGAATTGATGTAATTATGGATAAACTCAAAGACTATCTGTCACTCTGAACTCTCTGAACAATTTTTTGTAAAGCAGCCACGCAGAATTCTGACTTCCCAAGACTTTTTTTCCAGAAGACTGCTATTGAGTTAATGGGTTTGTACTGCTCAAATGCTTCCTCTGTACACACAGAAGATGTGGCACAGTTGAAAACGTCCATCAAATGAATATTTAAAAATATTCTATCTTATACTATCATGTCATCATTAAACAGTCAATAAACCCCTGATGTTACAAGAAAACTTGAAGATCTGCTCAATATGTTTTTAACCAAAATTAAATGGTGTATTTTTATTAGAAGATAATGCATGCAGCTCCTTTTGTTAAGAAAAGTGTTTTTGCTATCTATTTCTTCTGTTAAATACATTTAAATCAAAAGTTTGAAATGAATACATGGGCTAAGATGAGGATGGATATCACATATACTGCTTTTATTCCTATTTGTCCAATATATATGATAGTTCAGACTGAAATCACTGAATAATACATCTTTGTTCAGTGGGAGTTTGGGGGAATTTTTCATTCTCTTTGTTGTCGTCGTTAGTTTTTTGTTCCTCCTTCGTGGTTGAACCAGCTGACAAGTGATTGATCACTTCCTGCAGAATATCCTTACTTTCACTAGGAGGAAGGTTGCTAAAATAATACTGAGGTACCAGCTCCGCGAATCTGGTGAGGAAATAAAACAAAATGTGTTTGGTTTTTTTTAATTGAATTTTGAAATACTTGAACAGCTATTTCTAGGCTAGCACAAAAGACATCAGCAATGTGCTGATGCATACAGCATGGAATTTCAACTCTTTATTTCAACTCAAACCCAACAGTCTCTGCAAGATGTAGTAGTACTTTGTGCTTTCAGTAGATTTTAGTAGGCCTAAGTACTTAGTCAACACTTGGGTGATTGTTTTTCAGCTCCCAATGTGGCAGATTATATTAAATAGTAATTTTTCTGGCTTTAAACATGTTTTTTGGTTCGATAAAATTATGAAAAGGGCTTTCTTATAAACATAGGAAATAGCAAAGCTAGGACAGTGAAACGTATATTCTTGGAGTAAAGAGGTTTTGCAGGAGGAAGACTTGTCGTCAATCCATAAACAGTTGATAAGGCATGATTTAGCCAGGTACATAAAACACATTGAGAAAGATTTGCTGGAAAATAGCTTTTCAGGGAAGAAAGAAACTTCCAGCTAGATTAATCTGTGAGTACACTCCTGTGTTAACTCTTCCTTGATTTCTCCTCCCCATATATTTTACTTTGAAAGAAACTTTTTCAACTTGTAGGGTGTTTTTTCAGTGGATGAATTGATCACAGTTACAGTGGCAGACATGGAGATTTACTTCAGCACCTGAAGAGATCAGCAGATGTTAGAAAATACAGAAGGCTGATTTAAACCTTGTTTTGTTTTGCGTGAGAAGAATAGTAAGAGCTTGAGATTACAGCTCTTCACAGTGAGCGTTCTGAATGGAAATGAAGACATCAAGCAAAGCTACCAGAAAGTGATAGAACACTGGCAACAAAGAAATAAAATTTATCCCACATATATTCACTAGTGAATATAAGAAGTGTGGAAATCAATGATTTCTCCACCCTTTGGTGATACCAACTCCTCTTGCTTGACTAGGTATGAAGATTGTCCTTTTCTCTTACACCTATTTTACTGTTTGGCTGGGGTTTTTGTGACTTAGGTTATGCTTTGGTGGCATTGGTATGAGTGAAGAAACAGTTTCATCATTGTTCACTTACAGATNTTTTTTTTTAATTTTCTGTTAAATCCAGATCTGTACCTAGAGTGAATTAGTTATGCTTGGAATATTTTCTCAGCAGAACCAGAAGATAGCTATTTTTATGACAAGAAAATGAGACAATGAGCAGAGTTGACTTGTCCAGTACTGCTCTCAGTGTACCCACACATCCTTACCCTGTTTGTGACTTAAGTTACAATGAGGATGGATATCACATATACTGTGACTTAGGTGACAATGCTTTGGTGTCATTGGTATGAGTGAAGAAACATTTTCATCATTGTTCACTTACAGATCGGGTGATATCTCGGAGACGACTCGGATGGAATTGTCCTCTGCTATACTAAACTCGTGGAATAAAACCCACTCTGGAATCCTTCTGGTGTTAGAATACACCGAGAAAGGGTGAAGCTGGGCCACTTGTCTGTGTGTTAACATTAAGTAGTTACCTGAGCCATCTACATCACGAGCAATCTAAAAAAAATAAATGCAAAGAGTTATCCATTATTTACCTGAACGCATGAGATACATAGGTTAAGAGTTTGCCTATTATCTTAAAAGCAGGAATTAAACTTGCATTTGGATACTTTCAACTGGAGAGCCTAAAACTTCTCCTAGATCTCTGTGGGAAAGCTTGGGACTGGTTACTATGAAATAAGGCTTAGAGAAAATTTCCATCGGTACATTTGAAAGGAAACTGTCTGCAAGAAATGGGGACAGGCTTATACAGTAAGTATCTGAACTTGGTTTTGAAGGGTTTGTGTGAAAACAGATATATTCTTATTGAATTCTGAGACTTTAAAATGCAACGTGTGGCAGGGCACTTGAACTAACATAGTTTGGAGGGGTTATTCTTGTCTTTAGGTGCAGAAAGTATAAATCAAGCCCTTTTCTGCACTACTTAGTGGGATCCTGAGAAGTCAACGTCATTATTTGCTGTTTGAACTTTGGATCTTCCTCTCAGCTATCCTAAAAAGCTTTGCCTTTCTGCACCTTTGATGCACTAAGATTTGAACAGCAGCTTTTGCAGAATGAGTAAGTTTTAAATATGTGGGGGTTATGTCTGAAAGTTCTGTCACCTCAAATGAAAGAAGTTCCAGAAGTTCCATAGTTCACCTTATACCACTGATGTGAAGGGAAGATTGTTTTCCAGTGAGAATCGATTAATCTCTGTTGTTTATGTTTGCAATTACAGTTAGAGTACCTCATTTGGCTGAGATGAAGCAGGATATTATGGATACCTAAACATACTCAACAAGTCAAAACTCCATTTTCAGGGTATTTTCACAGAAACATCTTCAAAAAGCAAATAACATCCGAGAGAATATTACAAGTTAAACAGCTTGTTGAGGTAAAAGAGTTCTTTGAATGAACATCATATTGACAGTTTTCCTTTTGCAGTGAAGTGTGTGGACTTCATGCTGAGATCACTGAACCCCAGAGAAAAGATTGGAATGGGCAGAAGTGTTTGATACTCTGGGGAAAAAATGACTTTTATCCTTCATGATGATCAGGAGATTTCACCACCTAAGTTTTCTGAAAGCATTTTAGATAACAATGCAGGAAGATGAAACCACAATATTTTTCCTTACGTGCATAAAGTAACCAGATAAGAGAGATTTCTTAATGCTTAGTATATTTTCTTCTGATCCAAAGCCTGGTTCTGAGATGGGCAGTTCAATGCGCTTCATAATCTCTACCAGTTCAGCTCTGATAACTTCTGCCATCCTCAGTGCAGAACAGCTTAGAAAATAATCACGACACCATTTCTCATTGCTGTAGTCTGTGAAGGGAAAAAAAAAAAATCCAGTATTTTGGCTTGAAGCAAAAGCTTACTGCTAGGTACTACCCACAGAGATACTGCTCTGTAAAATGTTCTTTGACTGGTGCAATAGATTAAAAACATTTTAGAGTGAGTAGCTGTGTCAGAGCTGCCCAAGATTCTGATAACGAGAGCTGTACCGGGCAGCTTAGGCTCACTGATGTTGCTTGTAAAGTGTGTGGGCAATACTTGATATCATGACTTAGATTTATAGAGTTTTATCTCTTATCTTTCTGAATAAAAATACTCTAAATCCCTTATTTGGTCTGTAAAAAGTAATAGCTTCAAATAGATGGAGTAACAACTCTATTTCCAGGCTTTCTGGATTTCAGGAACTGAAATCACATCTGCAGTGCTGGTGATGATCTCGTGTGCTGGTAGGATGTGGAACAATCCTACTGTCCTGTCTGGCCTAAGTTTTTGCTTACTATGTGCAAATTTATCTCTCCACTAAGTACTGGACTTGGGCTAAATGAACCCGAGCAAGATGTTTGAGCACAGGAAGATGCTGTGAAGAGTTTCTGTCTGCTGTGCAGTCCCTTGGATTTAATTTGGTTTCCTGTAAATGGGAACTTGGATGTGAACCACATCTGAACTAATTTGAACTCCCTTCAAATTAGTCATTCTAGAAGGAATCTAGAATGGAACTGCTTGAAAGAGTCCAGTGCAGAGCTACAGAGATGATGGAGGGAGTGGAACAGCTCCCTGCTGAGGAAAGGCTGAGGGAGCTGGGGCTGAGACTGAGGGGTGACCTCATGAATGTTTATAAAGATGTAAAGGGTGAGTGTCAGGAGCATGGACCCAGGCTCCTCTCTGTGACATCCAATGATAGGACAAGGGGCAATGGGTGCAAGCTGGAACATGGGAGCTTCCATGTAAACACAAGGAGAAACTTTTTAACAGTGAGGGAAACAGAACTGGAACAGGCTGCCCAGGGAGGTTGTGGAGTCTCCTTCTCTGGAGACAGTCAAAACCCTCCTGGACATATTCCTGTGTGACCTGCTCCCAACCCCTACCATTCTGTGATTGCATGAATCATTCTAAAAGGGTTTACAAACTATGATTCTATGAACTAAACTCTAACAAGGACTTCACATTTTTGTTTTGTTTGCTTCCCAACCTGGTGACAATGTGCCCCATTCTGTCCCACGTGAGTACACTTACACTGGCTCGCGGAGTTTGCGCTGGCTTCCTTGAAGGCGTTGAAGACATTGATAAGAGTAAAGTGATCTCCTGCAGGGTGTGAGAATTTTCTCCAGCAAGTCAGAGCAATTTCTTCTGTTCCAGGAGGTGCGTGTAAGAAGCAATTAGGAGCTTAGAAAAAAAATCAAGCCAGTGGTTATTAAGAGAGGTAGGCACGTGCACAAATAGTAACTCCACTGATAACATTTTTATTTTCCCTTATCAGCTCCATTTAATCTTCAGTGTTGGATTTATGCTGAAGAACTGGTTATTGCATTCACTAAGGTTTTATTTATGTGGCTGTTGTTTCAGTCTCTTTAGTTAATTTGTGCTGCAAACCTAAACAAAAGTGAGCAGCTTTTTCCTAGACTGATGCCAAAAACGCTTCGTAACGGCACGATCCAGTTTATCCAGAACCCAAGCATATGGTTTCTTTAATAGAGAAACCAAATCTATAGAAGTAATGCCTCAATTTGCTTCTGTATGTTGAAATTTGGACCTTCCAGTGCATTTGACTTCTGTTGTGATACTGTGCTGCATAATGGTGTCTTTTGAGATGGTTGAGCTACTTAAAAACCACAGTGTGCCTGTCCTCCATTGTTTACACTTGTATGTAGTTAAAAAGAATGCACAAGTTTAGGCCCACTATTAAAAACCAGGCCAGCCTGGGCATAAAACCAAGTTGCTCTCTAAGTAGAGCAACTAACAGAGCTTGGTGTCCTGTGGGGTCGTGTCCTTGTTGCCAAAGACTCCTCACTTCCTCTAGAATATTCCCTCTGAGCAGCAGAGCACAGTAAGGTTGTGCCAGGACATTCTCTACAGGCAGGGTTAAGCTGTGGCTGTTGAGCAGTGGAGAGCTGTCAGGAATTGGTTCTGTGCTGGGGTTATGCTGTGAAATCAGTCACACAGTGCTCTGTGGTTAGGAGGCTGCTGTGGAGAGAAGCTAGCCAGCTAGATACTGCTGGAGAGAACATCCCTGTGTAAGGCTGAGGCCTGAAGTAATGGAACTCTAGCCTTGTCCTGCACCCTCTATGTTCCTGAGAACTCATCATCATTAATTGCTCTTTGAACTTTTGGAGTCACCCCCCTCTCAGTTATCCTAAAAACCCTGATTTTCTGCAGCTCTGATGCATTAAGATTTCAATGGCAGCTTTCACAGAATGAATAAGGTTTAAATATGTGAAGTTTATGTTTGAAAGCTCTGTCACATCAAGTGAAAGAAGTTCTGTAGTTAACAGCCTTCTAATATAAATGTTCTTGCTCCAGACTTCACGTGTCCAGTCTTTGGGGCCAGCTGGTTTGTGTCCCAGTGCCGTGCAGGAGCAGAGGGATCCACTAGGACAGCATGGTAGGGATACTTAAGTTTCATGTTAGCTTTATTAAACATTTGAAGTGGAGAAACAAGACCACAAAGTAATTCTTTGCAGGTCACCAGTTCAATATTGTTTATAATTAGAACTTGCCCTAATGTGCTGCTCCAGTCTGTAACAAATGTGCATGAATATGAGATAAGAAAGTTCATTCTGAAGGGGTGTTGTGTGTGCTTTCCGACGAAAGGTGGGAAGCTAATGAGGCAGCTGAAGCATGGAAATGGAGCTCTACTTATAAATTCATTACTTGTGTTTCATTGCATGCTTAAAGTCAAGACTTAAACAGCCAAAGTTAAGTCATTTACTTGAAATAAGCAGGGTGCAAGCAACAGAAGTTTGCCTTTGGATTGCCCTTGTGACTTTGACAGGAGTCTACGTGGATTTGGCAGGTCAGACATTGTATACCAGTACCTGTTACCATGGCTGCAATGGTGAGCATTTCATTGACACACTCAAATTCACAGGAAGCCAGAATTGACTTCGACAGCTGTGGATCCAGGGGAAATTCTGACATAATAATTCCAAGTTCAGAAAGGTTTCCATCATTATCCAGGGCTGCTAGATAATCGAGATCTTCCAAAGCCTGCATCAGGCTTTCAGGAGCTAATAAAAAGGAAAGAAAGTTAATTCAAATCCTTGAATGGCCTTCTATAAATGAATGTCTGAATTCTCATTATAACATTCCAGTTGTGTATTTCCTGTGTGAAAATGAAAGAAGTCAGCTTCTATCATTTGACAACGAGGAGAAAGAAAAAGTAATAGATGAATGGAAGGCTGGGGACACTGGAGGAAGAAAATAAGGGGTAACAATTATAGGGCTGCAAATAACTCTGCTGATCTTTTTTGTCTCAGACCAGTTTTTGTTAGGAGTCCAGACAGTGCTAAGTAGTGTACTGCACCCAGAGTAGGTCAGAAACTCCTTCCACTATTGGCAGTCTTCAGGTATTTGTGTGTGTGTAGGTTTGGTCTTTTTAAAGAGGGATGTGACATTTGAGGGGTGCTGAGAGATGCACAACAGCTCTGGGCAAGAGGATTATTGCCAGAAGACAAGCACTTAGAGAAGCTGGTTCTGTCTTGGAATTCTTGCAGGTCTTTGGTGTTCTCTTGGTTGCCTTTTTTTTTAATTACTGTTATTTTCATACATAGTTTCTCATGATGTCAGAAGAAAAATGGGAACAGAGTGAAAGTAAATGTCTCCCTAGCTATTGGCTGTATTTCTTACTGCACAAAATGAAATGCCCAGTTTTCTCATATTGTAGTTATAACTTCCTTCCAACCTTCATAGGCAGAGGTGAGAACAGTGAGTCAGAGAAAACGACGAGTGAATATGGGAAAATAATTAGGTAAAAAGTGAATAAGATAGAAGTTCATTTGGGCCACACAGTGAGCATAGGGAGCATGAATATGAGATGGGCTGAACAGGGGGAAACAGGAAGAATATAATGAGTTATGAGTTCAGCATTGAAATGGGGGGCTGAGCAGTGAAAGCAGAGGAGAATGGAGGCTGAAGCAAGGGAGCTGATCTCTTAGATGTTAGGTAAACCAAGTGGAGGCCTGCCAGGGGTGTTGGGTAGGGAGGTTTGCTTCTGTCTGTGGTGAACACTGAGCTTTCAGGCTAAAGTGATCTATATGATATTTTCCTGAAGACTGTTGGAGTATCAGCAACTAATTCAGTTAATTCAGATTTGATCAATGGCATATTAAGCTGATTCTATGAGGATTACCTCCACAAGTCACAGGTATGTCTTTCACAGATGAGGGTGAATGAAAGAACAAACCACAAGATTGAAAAATACAGAAAATGGCTTATACACATGGACACCAATACTCCTTTTTGATCAGTTATCATTACATCTCATCAGTTATTTATTGATAGACCAAAAGATAGCATTTGCAGTAGCTCTTCTGACCCTTTCAGCTAGGTGGGAGTAAATAATGAAGGACTTTGGCAAAGATCCTCCTTGCTCATTAAGTATCTTGTTGAATTTCTCCTTTCCAATTTTTTAATTATTTTTTTTCACTGTTTTTCTCTTGCTTTTCTGCATCTGAGACAGTGGAAAACAGAATCAGGTTACTTATACCCTAGGCCTTTCACTATTATTGACTGCCTTTCGTTTTGATAAATGGTGCAGAAAATCATGGAGAGTTACTCTGCCATTTTTTTCAGATGTTGAAAAAAATTAGTCTGTTTTCTCAGCAGTGCTTTATTCTGCCCAAAGAATGGTGTCATGAATGCTGACCCTCATGATTGCAGTGGTAAGAAAACATGTCTGAAAGGAAGGGACTCAGCAAATCTCTACTTAAAATGAGAACCTGAGCAGGTCTGTAGGAAATCTGCTGTTGATGAAGGCAGCTCCTTTTGGCAAAAGAAGCACAGAAGAGCTTTATGTGCAACAACTGTGGGTAGAGAGAGTGAACTTGAAAGTTGAGTAGAAGTTGTCAAGCCTGTGCTCTCCAGTAGCTGCTAGAGCATGAAAGACATTGGTAGAAATTTGGGAACTCTTGAAGTGTGAAGGCTCTTTCCTCCCAGCTCTTTTCCAAGGTAGGTTTCTATTCCAGGTCTTAGTGTAATGGTCAATAACTTCTGTGAGTGCCAGTTCATTTAAATTCATAACTGCTCTCCTGTCACTGCAGCAACTTTCTCCTGATTGCAGTTTAAGGAACTATTTGATTTTTTTTTTTCCTCTCTGTTTTATGGATAACAACTTAAATTCTATTCCCATTGAAGTTGGTGGCAAAAATTCCACAACAGCAGGATGTGGCCTCATCCCCAGCCAAGAATACCCAGCACTGGGAAACTAATGACTGCACTGGCAATTTTTCAGGCTTCTGTGGGCTGCTGTCAGTTTGCATATTAATGTCCAAAAAAATCTCAAATAAGAAACAAAACAAAACCAAGCCACAGCTACTCACACAGTCAGGGGGTGTGTTTGTTCTTGTATCTTCATTAGTAAATGACTAGAAATAATTTATTTCTTGGATTCGTTATGAATAGGAACCTGTCTGTGGCTGGCTATTTCTGCACCAGGAAGATGAAAAGCCCAGCAGCCTGTGAGGAGCAGGTAGGTCAAGTTTGGCCATAATGCTGCACTTCAGGTGTTCTGCCTTCCTGCAACAAAATCTTGAGTTCAGGTTTTTGCTTCACTGGCAGTGAACTGTTAGTTTATTGCCATCACCCTGCAATTAACTAGTTATAATCAAGTGAAGGAAAAAAGTACCCTGGGAAGCAAGCAAAACCCTGTTATTTTTAAACCTTTTCTGTTACTAATATCTGAAGGCAAAATGTGTATTAATTCCCTTTGTGAGCTTTTACAAAATCACAGGATCATCCAGTCCAACCATTCCCCCAGCACTGCCAGGGCACCACTGACCCCTGGCCCTCAGCACCACAGCTCCACGGGTGCTTGGAAACCCCTCCAGGGATCATGGGGACTCCACCACTGCCCTGGGCAGCCTGGGCCAGCCCTGGACAGCCCTTGTAGGGAAGTCCTTCTTGGAGTGAGAGGCCCAAACTTCTCCACCATGTAAATCTTTTAGTGTAGTGACTTCACTTAAACTGCTTCCTATTAGTTTTCAAAGACAATCTCTCAGGAGTCTGTGAATTCCTGTTGGAACTGTGGACCTGGTTGACTTCAGTATTAGAGTTCCTATCTCTGCCTGTACAAGATGAGGGGGTTCTGTTTAGAAAGAACATTTGTTACCAGACATAGGAGGTTTAATGGGATAAAAGATGAGCCATTGCAAAAGCTAAAGCACTGGAGAAGGAAATACTTCACCGGTTTAAAGAAATGAAAGGTAACAGCTGATAAAGAATAAGAGTCAGTGTTGGGAAATAGATACCAGTGACTGAAAATACAGGGAGAGTAAAGCAGTCATTGAGACATTCAGTAATTACTAGGAAATCACGGAAAGCAAAGTTCCAGAAATCAACAAAGTAGTTTGTGCTAGAAGTTACAAAATATACGGTTATATGGCAGCCAATTTCAATCTCCTGATAGCATCAGTAATTTGCATTTTTATGCCCTAGAGGTAGTTGCCTTGAGATTTATAAGCCCAAATTACTTTCCTGTTTTGCTTTCAGTGTTACAAGAGAAAAAAACCCCAACCAAACAAACAAGAGATGACTCCTAGAGTTTTATTCTGCTAGAAAGGACAAGATAGTAAAGGTAGATTAGAGCAGGTGAAGGAACAGATTAAAAATAAAAAAAGGAAAAAGAGAACAGGGCTTTCAGATATGGGTCTGCATTTTGCAGCAGAAATTCAATCAATGAAAAGCTGTTGTAAGAACAGCAGACACTCATTTGGGAGTTCTTTATGGTTTGTATTTAAATAAAAACTACAATAAAAGAAAAGTAGTGTAAATGCTTAGATGGGGAAAGCTCTTTAAACAACAGAAACCTGCATTGTCTTACAACGTTTTCTAGCAAGTGTCATTGTTTTTAGGGCTTCTTGCCAACACCAATTACTGCTGCCATGGGGCAAACTACAAGGCTTTGTGACTCAACTGCTGCTTTCAGGGAGAGAAGGTAAAAAGAAGTTCTCAAGATGTTTCCTGTGCTTTCAGCAAGAAACTGCCACATCCCTGGATGTTTAAAAGGTATTTCCTTCTCTGATATGTTCTTTCCCTTGCCTGAGTTCTTTGGCTACTTCAGTCTGGGTTGCTCTGGACTTGTTTCAGGAAATCTGACCAGTTTTATATAGCTACAGAGCCTACTCTTGATCATACTTGGGCTTAGTAAAGCAAATATATAACTAAATGTTGTTGCTGGCACTGAAATCATTTATCTGAGAGTTTCAAGCTGACTTAAAATCGGGTTTGTTTCACTTTTTTTTCTAACTTTGACATGAACAGAGTAAGTTACATTTCTAAAGTTAGCTGGTTTTTGATCTTTTCAGGATCACCTCCTGCATGGCTAAAATTGAGGTACTTAAGGTGTGATAAAAGAGATGCAAAAATACTATTCTTCTTGCACAGGGAAGTAAATCATTTAGCAATTTGCCCTAAGTTCCATAGTTAGTGCATATTAGAGACAGGAATGAAATGTAAGCATAATGATTTTTACTAGTCCATGTAACTGCTGTATTGTGCTTATCTGAGAATCTGTGTTCTGGGCTCCTACCCTGTGAAAAGGTTGAGTATATAAAATACCTTTTTCTTGATAGGTCTTTCCATGGAAATAACTATTAAAAGCTAGAGCTGACATGAATGTCAGGTGAAGGGATGTTGTCTTTAAAGAGCTGATTCACTGCCTGGCAAACCACAAGTTTCTCCAGCTTCTGTTAAGCTTAACAGCATGAAGAACTGCCAAAGTAATTACTGCAGGGAGAATAGTTCTGGGGAATGGTGTTTTTAGTTACTGTTTTTTAACATTGCTCCTTGGATAGCAAACTGAAGATATGGAGAAATCTAGTGCCAAGTTTTCTTTAAATTATGCAAAGATTTTTCTCCTGCAAGACCAAGATTCTGTGTGCAGGTTTCATCTTGATTCTTTTTTTTCCCCTATAACTTCTGAGGTGGGATTTTTTCTGAGTCTGTCATGCTCTGAAGCCACAAATTCTATAACTATTATTTTGAAGTTAGAGTTGACCATTAAAAAATACTTTCCCAAACTCATACTTTGCAGTCTTTCCATTCCTCTTTATGCTGCTTCTCCACTCCTCCAAGCATGGTCTCTCCTTGGCTTTTGGGCCAGCAGGGACAGCCAGGACACAGGGTGACCTGCATTGTCCTGAGTAATAGCAGTGCACCAGGGATAGCACTGACTGTTTAGTGAAGTTCTCTCTGCTTTTTGTCACCCTCAAAACACATATGTGATGTGGGACCTACAGGGAAAATGGAGAGGGACTCATTATCAGGCAGCACAGTGATAGGACAAGGGGGTAATGGTTTCAAACTGGAAGAGGGGAGATTTAGATTAGATATTTGGAAGAAATTCTTCATTACGAGGGTGATTGAGGCATGGAACAGGTTGCCCAGAGAAGCTGTGGATGCCCCATCCCTGGAAGTGTTCAGGGCCAGGCTGGATGGGGCTTTGAGCAGCCTGGTCCAGTGGGAGGTGTCCCTGCCCATGGCAGAGGGGCTGGAACCAGATGATCTTTAAGGTCCCCTCCAACCCAAACCAAGTCTATGCTATCAGAAAACTTTATGTTAGGAGATATATAAAACTATTTAATCAGTGAAATTCAGACATTAGACCATCAAAGAATCAACACATGAACTTCATAAATCTTCCATGAAGTAATCTCTGTTGAGCAGACATTTCACTAAGTTTCTGTCTTTGACAGTCTGTTCCCAGTGAAAAAAATCCCCAAACAAATCTTGTTTCTGAAACAATTTGAAACAATTATATGCACTTATAGGACTCTTGTTGTTATGGATATCCTAACAATGTATTCTCAGTGGGGTTATAATAGCATAGCTCTCAAATCATGGCATCCATGACCATCAACAAATATTTTAATCTGACAGATTTTATAGTAATACTGCATGAATAAAGAATCTGCAAACTGCTTTCACCTTGAATCCTTACAGAAATTTTACGTGGCTTCAATTTTATACAGATTTGCATAGTTTAAATAAGGATTTTGCAGGTATTTAACAAAAAATCCCTAGTGTTGCTGCAATCTGTGGGAAAGGAGTTCTTTTGTCCCATTATATAACACAGTAAAGATCAAGCTAATAGCCTGACAAAAGTGTAAACACATCCCTGTTATACTGGTGCAGGAATTCACGGGATGCACTTCAGAGCTGCTGTGCCAGATACATTTTCATGTGGCTCATGAATTCCAAAAAGGGTAACAAGTCTGCTGCATTTGCTCATCTTGATTAGAGTGTGAATTAAATGCAGCAGCTGTAAGCCTGACATATTTGTTGCTTTCATAATGCAGTAATGACTCAGAGTTAATCCAGGCTTTTCTTTTTTCCTCAAAGAGCAGCAGAAAAAAAACCCTAACAACTTATGCACATTGCTGTTGAGCAGAAATAAAATGTTTTACTGATGTAATTTTTGTTTCTTTACTCTTATGTTCTCTGCTTCATGTACAGGGAAAGGGCCATGAAATGCTTCTCTTTGGATTCTTGCTATGAATTTTGGTGCATTTCTGATTTGTTCATTCACCAGTTCACTCTTTCATCAAAATGAAAACATTATTTCACAAAATCCCACCATGGTGGGGGTTGGAAGGGACCTCTGGGGATCATCTGGTGCCACCCCCCTGCTCCATCCAGCAGGGTCACCCAGAGCAGGGGTCCAGGATCGCAGTGTCCAGGCAGGCTGGGAACGTCTCCAGAGCAGGAGACTCCACAACCTCCCTGGGATCCATGGCTAAATCACCCTCACAGTGAAATTTTGTTTAGGAGAAATTCAGCTTGGGATAAAAACCTCCAAAGCCTCCATCTGCTTCAACTGTAAACTTGAGAATCCTAGCTGAACAGACACGGTGCGTAGGAAAGCCTGTGGCAGGTGTGGCACATGGGAGATGCTGCAATGTGTTTACTCCTTCCCTTGGAGGGAAATCGAGGCCGAGGAGGTGAAGAGATGTGGAATAATTAAGCTGGGGAGAAATAGAAAGGCTATTTGTGTTTTTAGTATCTGTATGTTCTGAAGAGCACTTGATTTGGTTGGGTCAAAGGAGAGGGTATAGAAGTGCTGCTGTCTCTCTTTGCTTGTTTGTGGGTGTGGGGAGGGGGTTGGTCCAGCTGATTCTGTGCCTTGCTTGGCTGGTGGGCAACCTGGCTGTGTATCCATTGACACTTGAGGTGAATAAAAGCTGCTCTGCCCAGGGGTTTTCTTAGGATCAGAAAAGCTGCACTGCTTGTCTTTTGAGCTTTGTTGCTCATTTTTTTCACTAAAATCTTAGAGGCTTCTCCTCTTCTTTCTCAGCCTTTTTCATCACTTCAATTTACAGAAGGCTTATGCAACCAAGCTGACTGGAGCAAAGATAATGAAGCCTTTTCAGGAAGGTAAAATCTCTTGCTGGAGAACACTTTCCATCTTTGCTAGCTCATCTCTGCCTCCTCTGCAACACTGTCCTGCAGTAAATAACTCAGGAAGTGTAACATCTCTTTGACCTTATGACTAGCAATAGGAGGGCTTCAGGGCTACCCTTTAAGTGGGTACCAGAGGTATGTGGAGCTGGGCAAAGGACTCTTTGATGTGCCTTCAGGGTCAGCCTCTGCTGCTGCTGGAGGATGTTGTGCTTCTTTTACCACTGGAAACCTGTGTGGCATCGAGTGTATGCAGCAGCTTTGGACTATGTCAGCACAGAATGAGCTGAGATCATTGACCCAAAGCTCTTGGGAGGGCCCAAGAGAAGGTTTTATGTGCTTGCAAGCTTGACATGTGTTTTGAGTTCTCTATGTTGCTCTAATACAATAACTAACTCCCCTTACAAATTTGCTTACTTCAGTGTTCCCGTTTCTTTCAGGCAGACGTATTTCACGCCAGATAGTTCCAACTGTCTGTGTTCTGATGGTGTGAGCTTTACAGTCATCTCTGGAGAGTTGTGGTAGGGATATAACGTAAGTGTTAGTAGGAAAGAAGTTCATTGCCCGCTCAGAAGTGGGGAAAAAAGAAAGCCCCAAGGCAAAGAAAGCCAATATGCGATCTGCTCTAGGATAAAGGAAGAGTTGTACAAGACAATTAAAGCAATATTTCAAATGTGCAGTTGTGTGGAGCCTTAAGACAGGAAGGAGACCAGGAAATTGTGCAGACTTTCTCATCTCCTTTCGGTGGACCCCTTACAGTGTTTATGGGATATTTTTTCTTTGTTCAAACAGCTCGTCTGACATTCCTCACACTATTTCAGTAATTCCTCAAAGTTTTCAGTACCTTAACCTTGCACTTTTGATCTAGTTAGCAAAAACTTTTCCATATTTGATGCCCATCCAAGTAAAGCTGATGCATTCATCAGACGCCTTTACAATTTTGTTCACATCAGCAAGATGCTTTCTTCAGCTGCATTAGCTCAAAAATACAGACAAAACTCAGAATTCTGACATCTGTGAAACCCTTACATGCCTCTAGGATTTCATTCTTTCGGAATATGAAGCCTCCATTGTGCCTTTAAATCCAAAAATGCTGAGTGCTTTTCCTAAAGTAACTTTACCTATTCATTCTACAGTTCAAGAACAGCTCTCCTTATATGCAGCAAAAGCACTAATGTGTGTTAAAATATATATTTTTCTAGTAAGAGACTTTCTAAATTTGAGTGGAAGCCAACTCTATTCCATAACCATTTTCCATGAAGCTTTCCTAGATTCAAGACAGGACACTCAGGAGGCCAAAATACTCCCATTCTAGTCAGTCTTGAATTAGTTACTACTCAGATTGGCAATGGTTTTCTCACATTTCTGCTAGGCATGTTTCTGCTAAACAGGGAGGCAAAGGAAAATGAGAATAAATTCTGCTTAAAATATTCCACTTATTATCTACCACAGCATCCAACAGTGGGAATTAAACACTTTATGACTGATAATTTACAATGCACAACATGTAGAAGACAAGTGATTGTTCTAATTTTGTGTATGTGCATGAAGGGGAGGATAATATAAGAATTCTTTCTAGCTGCACTGGAAAATGATCATAAATGACACTAGCAATAGGTCACATGATCCCCCAGAACAGTGAAATTGCTGCTCTTTCCCTCACTTTAACTGGCTTCAAATCAACAGCAGAATTTGCAGTGATACTTGGGGTTTGTGGTAGGTCAGAACAGAGAATATCCTTCGATAGCAAAAGCTCTAAAACATGAAGTCAGAAAAATGAAAAATAAGCAACCACTTTCCTCACACTCTAACCTCAAAATTCAGAGTATTCCCTGGCTAGTATTGAAAGTGTATTTGGGTTTATTTTATAAATACTATTGTCCTTAAGTAACAACTTATTATAAATTTGAAATGGGAGACGCTGGAGGATAAAAAGAAAACTGATTTCCTCCAAATACATCTCCTAGGTAACACCAGTAGTTTATTTGGGCTGTAAACTTTTGATTAAAGGAATATATTTTGTTAGAGGGCTGTGCAATGCCTTGTACAATGGGACACAAATTTTCTTTGTGAGTTCCAGGAAAATAATATGAAACCTAGATGAGGAGATATTTGGAATATTGATTTTTTTTCCTTCTTCTCTTTTTCATTCCAATTCCATTCAGTTACTTTATGATCTTTTTCAGAGCAAACAGTTCATACACGACTCCTTTTTTTCTGAGCACAACTATTGCATTCTAGCAGCTGAGTGGTAAAAGCAGTGGCAATATTATTACAAGTTTCAATAAAAACCCAGTTCTGTGAATAACAGGGACAAAATTAGTCTTTAAATAGCTGCAAAATGAATAAATAAGAAGATAGAAAAATGGTTCATCTCATTACCTGGGCGGGTTATGAAGTCGCAGCGTCCGAAGCCTGCTATATTCATCCTCTTCAGGAAGAGAACCATGCTACTTAGCTTTGATTCCTCTATTTTGGCTGGTGGATGTGGTTTCATTTCTTTGTATGTAAATTCTTCAGGATACAAGCAGAAGAGTTTTCCTGCAAGAAATTTCAGGAAAAATGACTTTTATTTATTTCCCCTTTGGTTTGATTTTGGTTGGTTGGTTTTTAGTTTGGGTTTTTGGTTTGTTTTTTTTTTTTTTCATTACCACATTGATGCCATTAATAATTTGAGCTAATGGATTTAAATTTTGAGCTAATAATTCTACCTGATGAAGACATGCCCAGAATTTGTTTATGCATCTCTGCTTGACTTTTGCTGATAGGCTGCGTTATAACAGAGTCTGCTCTGATTCTAGGATTGTACACCTTTAAATGAAAGAGATATTAAGCATCAGATAAGTGAGCGAAGACTACAAAATATTAATGGTCTGTATTGAATTTTTGTCTAGGTCATTTTACAGAAAGCTTAGTAACAGTTTCATTTCTTTTTGTATTACGTATTTCACCGGCTTGGAAATGAGAGCAGTCAGCACTGATAAATCGACAGACACATTTTGCAATAACTCTGTAAGTATAGCCTAAAATAAATGTCTTTTTCTGAAGAAATGTACCTTACTAAAGCACAAAAATGTATCATCAAGGAAAGCATCCAAGAAAATTATTTATTTCTTCCAATGACAGAATCCCAACGTTGGCTGATAACGTTTTGTTCCATAACTCCAGAGTTTTGTCTTAATACTGAAATCTGTCAATTCAGGACAGGAGACAAGGACTGTAACAAAGGTGTACGATGCCCCATTTTACTTCCTTTTAGCTGTCCTTTATTTTGATTCAAGTGAGGAAGCCATTCCCTGTCCCGCCCAGCGGATGATGTCCATGAGTATGGACAGTATGTAGGACATGGGAAGCCATATAACATCTGGGGAAGGCAACTTTCTAGTCGTGTCATCTGAATTGACTTTAAGCAGGGATTTTAATAGAAAAGATCAAATGTGCTTCAGTGCAGGGGGTGAATTTATTTTCCTCTGGGTACATTGATGTTATATCCCAACTGCAAGACTGAGGTGGGATTTTTTTTCTGTACAAAACTTTGCCTGTTCCCTTTACGTTCAATTGACTTTGGCCATATTGATTGAATATGATTTTGAACTGCTGAGGATGAATATTAGAGGACAAAACTTTAGCTGTTAGGACAAAGTTGCTGAATTAAAGGGTAAAAATTGCCTAACTGATAGAGGTGATTTGATGGCCAGCAGGACTGTGTTGGAACCAATTTGTTCCCATTGCTTCATGTTTCTGATTCACAGAATTCTGGAAGCACTGAACTTTGACTTTAGGATTCAGGTTGTCATGGAAGTGACATTCATTTCTGTCAGCCAAGACACCTGTAGTTTCAGAAATATGTTGAATTATCTTTGGCCTAATTGGAAACTGGTTTAGGCTTTTCCTCATTTCATACAAAAGTATGATGATTACTTCTTCCTTGACTTGAGGCCAAATTAGTTTCCAACACCCACATGAGAACCTTTAAAAATGATAGTTGTAGACACAATTTTTTTCAACAAAAATGAAAGTTGGTGGTAATTCCTGAGATTTTTGCCTCAGCTGCTTTCAAGCCTGATCAGGATTAATGATTTAAGAGACTTCAGTTTTGGTGATTCCCTTTTGGATTCTAAAAGAAAATGTATTCTATTGTTTCTTTTGCCTATTACTGGAACATTTCTTTTGACTAGAAAACATGTAGGATAATTACAAAGCCTGTAGTAGTGCAGCTTTCCAATTCATGTAATGACTTGTTCCTACATAGTCACTCATTCTTTAGGACTTTGGTTTTGTATACGTGAAAGAAACACGAGAGGTGTGTTTGCAGCTGCCCTAGTCCTAAAATGGGGTGGAAAACAAGAACTGAGGCTGTAGAATGAACTTCAAAAGATCAAACTGCAGCATTTTAAGGTGCCTGGGTGGAAGTACATAGTGGAAGGGACACAAGCAGCTTTAAAAAGGAGTGGTTCCCTGTGCAAGCATCCCTTGGTGTTATACAATCTGTTGCACTACACTAATTAATAAATAATTAAACAAGGGATGAGATTAATTTGCTAAACCAGGTAATCTAACAATAGGTGGCCAGCAACTGGTTGTATCTTGCTCTATCTGTAAGATACTGAGGAGGTAATTATGAGATAACCTGACCATTTTGTTTTCTGAATGGATTTAGGAACTAATTGTCAGGGGTTTTTGGTGGTTTTTCACATGAGATGTCTGTGAAAATTATTTAGTTATTGTTAATTTGAATGTTAAAAATATTGCAGAATCTGATTTATGAAAGAATACAAAAATACTTGATCCTTTAGAAATCATTTGCATCAACCTATTAGCTGCACACTTCCCATTCCCCCCACCCTGAAAAATAGCTTAGCAAGAGTTCATTGTTGGTGTGCTGATTCCAGTTAACTTTACTAACCTTTCTTCTTTCAACACCAACATCAATGACAAAAGTTACATTCTTAATCCAAAGCAACGATTCTCCAAAGCTTGTGGTGAGTAGCACTTTTCTTCTGTAGTTTTTGCAACATTTCTGCTTGTCTTGATTGGGTTTGGGAATTAGGTCTTGTTTTGTGGGGTATAAAGGAATTGGGATGAGTTCTCCAAGGTCAGGATTGAAATTAGACTGTTCCTGTCTGATTATTTGGGAAGCTTTCTCAATTTCCTGTAAGCAGGAGAAATATTTTTGTTTATTCTTTCCTCATGAGTATGAAAAGCAAGTATCAATATTTAATTTCAAAACAACTTTTTTATTCTAAAATGAATTTTAGCTATGTATCAAACTACAACCACATTTAAATCTTACATGATTAATAATTAAAGGGAATAAAAAAGGGAATAGAACTGTGTATGAAAGTGTACTGGCTCTAACTGCTAAGTACAGACCAGGGAAAAGAGGTTTTTTTTCTGTTCTGTGAGTTTTAAAATAGTCTTCTCTGGTTTTAATCATACCCAAACCAACCTCCATGGGAAGCCAGATGTACAAAATTATGGCAGAGGAAAAGCAAGGCTGAGAAATTATGCAACAGTCACTAAATTTTATCACTGTAGGACATGTAGGATGCGGCCACATCCGTGATTTAGTGCCCAAGAGTTTGGTGCCAATTTCTCGTGTGGGTAGGGCTGGTAAAGCTGTAGCAGATACTCTGGTATCCCACTGGTGTGCCCAAAATGTTTTCTCATTTTCTGGAACCATAGATAAGCATGTGAGTGCCCTGGGTGGCAGTGTCCTCTGGGGGATGGCTCTCTAAGTGTTCCCAGTGCACCCCAGGGCCAGCAATGGGAGGACCTGAACTGCTGGCCAGGGTGTGATGTGCAAGGGTGCTGCTGGAGTCAGAGCAGGTCACTGCTCCAGCCCTCTCCAGTCCCTAGTGGCCCTACAACTGGAAGGGCTGAAGTGATAAAGCTCCTGTTTGAGTCACTTTGGAAACCTCTATTACATTCTTAGTCCAATTACAATAGGTGAAAGGATCTGAGTATGCAGAAACCTCCCTACTTTACCTTGATTACTCATTTTAAGAAGATATAAACATTGTAAAGGTTTTTATTGTTGTTGTTTTCTTTTCTCTAATGATTAATAAACTCAATGAATTCTTAATAAAGTCAATAAAATGTCCCTAAGCTGTGTCAATGCAATATCACCTTTAAAACAGTCCACAGATTCAGAAGTCAAATATCAATTGTAAGATACAAAGATTTTTGTTGTCATTTTAGTCTCTTTTTTTTTTAAATATAAAATCATTTGGTTTGTGAGTGATTTTTTTTTTATAAACATATACAAAAATTATTCATGGACCTGTTCAGTTTGAAAGGGATTTTGTTTTGTTTTTTTTTCTCCAAAACATTTTTATTAGGAAACATTTCTCAAAATTCCAAAGCCAGGTGGAGTTTCTATTTGAGATTGGCACTGCATTCATAGCAGTTATAGGTTGAAAGTACTCTAAAAAAATTCTTATAAAGATAGGAAATGCATCTAATAGCAAGGCTGGCACCAAGACAACAGATAAATCTTTGCTTTCTTATTTTATTCATATTTTTGTTCTGTTTAAAAGGCAGTTAAGTGCTAGGGAACAGTGAGCCATTAGCACTCTGAAACTTTAAATCCCAGTAAGTAAGAATCCCTGGGATGTGAACCGAGTGGTAACAGTTCATAATGAGTGTTTTGTTCATCGTGGGAGAGAGGACTCAGTCATCTCTTCTCAGCAAGAAAGAAATGATTCTTTTACTATTGTGTGGGACTTACCCATCAAATATTTCTTTATCTCTTGGAGCTGCTAAGGTGAATTTGTGGTTCTGAAGCAGATTTAATGATGCAAAGTGGAAGATCACTCTCAGGAAATAAATAATGATCATAATTTAGAAGAATTTCAAGTCTTAAAATGTTGATTTGATGGGCAGATTGCTTTGACAGCTATGAAGTACTGTGACATTTTGCTGAGAAGGACCTGATCGTGCAGCCCTGACAGCAGTGAATTTAGGGTGTCACTGCTGCCTTTAGGGATTCAGAGATGCCACTATTTAGGAATAGACAAGCCCGTGCAGACTCCTGCATTATCTGTGGCACCTCAGGAGAGACATTTGCATTTTGCTGTTTGTACAGTAACGTTGGGGATTTTTGGAGCTGTAGAGGAGAATAAAAATGAGGGAGGGAAAAAAAAAAACAAAGGAAAAAGAGGAAAAAGAAAAAGAATCTCTGATAGTTCCTTGTAGTAGCTGTATGTACATAATGCAGTGTTGTGTATACCAAAACTTCTTTGTGGGAAAACCTGAACTGATAAAAGCTGTTGGTAGTGTCTGGTGCCTTAGATACTGTCAACAAGCTATCTGTAGGTCATGTAAAAACACAGATGTGAATTGTTCCTGCTTAAAATCAGAAATACTGGAATCAGTTAATAACTTACCTGTTCACAGGCCAGAAAGATCACAATGTCACCCTTCTCTTTTGTATGGTGTATCTCAAAGAGCAGCCTCAGTGCAGACAGAAAGTGGTCCTTCTGAAGGCTGCAGGAGTATACAACCTCGGCGTGCTGTTTGCTTTCCACTCTTAGGAAGGGGACGCTGCCATAGTAATCCTGCAGTGTGCTGGACATATGAGGGGCAGTGAGTATTACCAGCCTCAGTTCTGGTCTCGATACCAAGACATCTTTAAGAAGGCCAAGTAAGGCATCTGTTGCAACAGATCTTTCGTGGACATCGTCCAAGATGATAACACCATAATAGTTCAGAAGAGGCGTGGACATCATTTCCCGTTGCAGCATGTCATCTGTACAGTATCTGCAATGTACAGACAGGAAACTCCACCCAGTTTCTTGGAATATTCAGCTTTGACTGTAAGAATTTAATCTGGGGACAGTTTGGTTCTTTCTGTTCTAACAAGAAAGATTTGGTAGGAAGAGAGAGTCTGTTTTGTAGATGGTATCACAGTCTCAACTACGTGTTTAAATCCTCCTTTAAGTAGCTAGACACTCAGTGTAATTCAATGGCACTAAGTGGCACTATGGTTGAGAAGATGCTCTAGGCAAAAGAAGAAATACATCTGCCCTAAAGTCATAACTGCAATTGCCTTTCATCTTCTGAACTGTCTCAGCATACTGCATGCCATAACCAATTCTTGAGCTAGGAGCTAATACTTTTAGAGGAGGAAAAGAAGCTGTACACACATACTCGAGACACTGCCAGAACCAAGGTGAGAGATGAATTCATATCATAAGGCCCTCCTCCCTTTTATCCCTATTATTGCTGCTACTACAAATTTTTTAAAGGATATTATTCTTTGCCACGTTGCTCAGCAGGACTTTGAATTCTTGAACCAGGTTGGAGTGTTGTGAGGGGATACAACTCATTTCCATTTCCCATCAGGAGCAGCTGCAGGAAGATGTGCTGCAGGATGAGGTTTGCACAGTTCTCCGTGGAAGAGAAAGGACACACAAAAGGAAGAGTGCTTGAAGTGCTTTTTCAGAAGTGGTGAGTATCCTCTTCTCCACTGGAAATCAGTGGCTAGGAAAAAGGCTCATGGTCTAGATTTAGAGTTTGTACCTGACATATTATGGAACCAGAGAAAATAACTCTCCTAACTTTCCAAGAGGCTCAGAATATGAAACCCTGTGTTGCTGTCACTTGCCTATATTTAATACATTAAGTGCATTTCTTATCTCTCAAAAATCCTAACTGCTTTTTTCTCTTGTTACTGAATATACCCCTTTCTAGCCATGGTTTTTGATTGCTTTTAAATTACCAGCTTTACTTTGTGATAGATTATCCCATATTCTCTTATGGTAATGAGCACACTGGAAAACAGAGAAAGAAAATGTAGAATGACCAGGAGTTTATTGAGGTGCTAATGAAGTTTTGCACCTTGCCCACTTAAATCTCTACCACAGTTCAGCACAGAATACCTCCTCCGAGCCTTTTACAGCTTACTGATTAATCACAAAATCTCCAGTAGCTGCATTATAAATTATTGTTATTATACCCAACTTCATAAAAGCAGTGTTGGTGGGGTTTTTTTTGTTTTCATACTATATGCAAAAGTCTTTTGCAGCTCTGATAGTGTCAGCTTGTTAGGTTATCTGTCCTGACCGCGTGCAGCGAAGAGCTACGTCCGGAACGCTGTCGGCTGCAAACTTTTGCTCTTACAACGAACTGTAAGCTCCACGTTAGGTTGAAAGCACTAAAAACCAAACACACAAACCTCAGGATGGTTTCTGATGTACAGCAGCTTTCAAATGGGACAAAATACCCCACTTCATGGCCAACGTTGACATCCATTTCATCGGCTACCCGCAGCGCCAGCCGCACCGCCGTCTGCTTGTGGACCTGGGTGCAGACGACTGCGCCGTGTCGGTAGCGGGCAGAAAGGCAATGCTCAGCACACCACTGAGGGATCTGTAAGTGAATAAGAAAAGAGATGTGTTTGGTATTTTACACATTTAGCAGGGACTGTCATGCAAAAGAAGCAGAGAGCATGGAAGAACTAAATCAACCCGAGCACCCGCTGCTCATCCTGTGCCTGACTCCTGCCAGACGAGCTGCACCTAACACAGAAATTACCTGCCTTGGTGAATGTCAAGACTCAGATTCTCTGAAGTAGTCAGGAGCTGGAGTGATGACAGCCTAGAAGGCTTACCTCAACTGGACTCAGATTAGTTTGAATATATTGCAGCCAGGACAGAACTGGCCTCTTGGGAGCAGGTAACACTGGCAGTATCATTCTAAAGCATCTGCTGATTGATCCAAAGGCATTAGTGCAGTGATTATCATGGGCTTCTCAGCTGGCTCAGTGGTAAACCTGCCCCTGCTATATCATATTCAGGTACCTGACATGAGAAACATGTCCCAGCAAGAAGAGGATCTCAAACTAATGGATGCTACAGTAAGTATATGTAATTTCAGATTAATTATTCTGTAAACAAAGATAACTGAAACTGAACTGCTCCAGAAACGTATGCAGTAGCTCTCTAATGTATATATTTACAGTAGAAAATCAACACTAGAAAATACAGATGTTATTATAATGGGAAAGTACAATTACATTATAAATATTATTTTAGTGAAGTATATTTAGTATAAAGGTTTCAAATCCTTTACTTAAAATTTATAAACTAGGTACAGCAGCCACATATCATTTATTTCTGTACAGTTAGGTATAGTATTTATATGTTTATAAATTTATAATTTATGTTTATAAACCAGCCAGCAATGGGTTACATCTATGAAACTTGTTTAAGGACAATTGAAAACATAACATTTCTTAGCACGTAGTTTACTATTATACAAAGTTTGCTTTGGGTAAACTGTGGTGAGTAAGAAGGGGTAAAGGCTTTGCTCTCCAAAAAAACATTCCAAGTACCGTGTGTGTGTATCCTTTTATAAGAATATAGGAATTTTCAGTGAGAACTATGATGCCTCTTGTTCAAAATATGATCTCTAGCAGTGTCCAGCCTCAAAGTCCCTGGCAGATATGAGATGCCCTGCAGCAGTAATAATCCTGCAGTTTTACCTGCAGGGAAGTTTTCCTCTGACCCCAATCATAAACAATCATATTTTGCCTTATAACACTTGCTTGAAAATTCTTCTGTGCTTACTGAGGTAGCAGACTTAGGTGGTTTAACCATATTATGACAACAGAGCCTGATAGTCCTACTGGATATTTCTGTGTTTAGAGTCAACCAAGATCTTCAGTGAAGCCTTTTAAGATGAGTTTTGTAAAGTAATTGTGTATTCTTGGAAAAAGCATTTGCTCTTGGCTGAAGTGAGGAAAAGACCATTATTTGTCCCCAAGAAATAGCCCTACTGACTTCAATCCTTCATTCCCTGAGAACTTCTCCACTTTCTCTTATGACCTGCCTGCAAATCCACTGTGTTTCTTTCTTGATATAGGACTAATCCGAACCCAGACCCCCCTTTGAATAATACACATTGAATCCATACAGGCATTGCAGAGTTTACCATTTCCACTGGGTGTTCAATGTGATGATGGATGAAAAGAGGATAAAATGACAAGTTTAGTCATTATTAAGGAAGGAGCAATAAAAGTCTCCAAATGCACAAGATAGTAGGCAGCCAAATATAGAAGTAATGATTCAGTGATAAAATACCAAAGCTACCTGAAGTAAGTCCCAAAGTATTTTACACTGTCTAAAGACCATGGAAATAGACCTGTAATTTCAGTAGGGAAGAATTTTAGCTTTTACATTCTGTAATACACTTAAAAGTATATATTTGATTGGTGTTAAAGTAGAGAACTGATGCTGTGATCAACAAAGCAAAAGTTTACAGTGCATATACTGGTAGATATAATAAAATTTTATAGAGGAATTTTCTAAGGTTAAGTTTATATTTGGTTCTGATTTTTAAACTATAGTAGTGCATGTGGTCTTCAGAGAAAGGGCTTGATAGTTTTAAATATAGTATAAAAAAAAATTATAGTTGGGGATTTTTGTTACTTGTTTATGACACTGACAGACAGTCTGAGAAGTGCTGCTCTTCAGTGCTCAACTTACCCTGAAGCCCCAAACCATCATCAACCAAGTAAAAATGGCTTGTAACAGACAAATGCAAAGTAATTCTCAATTGTTTGTGACTATTTGAAGAAAGTTATTTAAATCTATGCTTGTATATATATACTTAATGCAGTCAAGTACAGATTTATCTTTATTTACCTTCTGTATTTTATTTTCCCTCTCTGGCCTTAATACCTCAGATTGCAACAGATGGCTGCACATCTGTTCCTACCCTGAGAACAGCTAAACTCAATACAACTCTGTGTGCCTGCAACGCAGCTGAACTCTTCAGACCTGGGTGTTACTACATTGCAATACCATACAGTATTTGGCACTGCAACAGCCTGCTGCTAACAGAAACCAGAGACTAGGATAATAAAGATCTGGGTATTGATGTGCCTACTATAAGCAAAGGGCAACAGCAGTGAATAAGAAAATCATTGCAAAAAGATTTTTTCATTTAAAAAAAAGATATCATATTAGTAAAACAGTCATAGTTACTCTGAGAAGTATACAACACTAAATGTGCTAAAAATAATAAAAAGCCCCCCAACCAAGTGTGTTGTACTGACCTGGGAGCTCTTGCCAGTCTTAGCATCTCCTGACACAATCACGATTTGGTTATGAAGCAAACTTTCCATAAATGTTCCTTTCTCTTTCCACACAGGAAGTTCTTCTCTTTCTTTCATAAGTTTATAGTAACGGGAAGAGTAAGGCAAGCCATCAAAAGGATTAAGCTCTAAATCTTCTCCACATACAAGTATTTCCTCTTCATCACCATCGCTGCAGTCAAGTAATTCTGAAAAGCAGTGAAGCTCTGGAGAAAAGGTTAAAACCTCCATTTTTCTTACGTACCTTATTCCCAGCAAAAACACATTAGTAATGGAAGGAGTCCTTTCTGTACTGATTAATCACTCGGGCCCCCTAAACCTGAGGAAATCCATTTCTGCTTTCTTCAGGATTAGTATTTCCCAGCTCTTCAGTTTCCAAGTTCAGTCTTGGGGTCCAGCTGCTGCCTCTGTGGTCTGTTTGTCACACTTCAAGTGGTTTAAGAACCCCAATGTGCCTTGAGGAAAATATATATAAAAAGTCATCCAAACTCTTCAAAACAGCAGTGATTAACCCCAAAGATATTAAACAGATGCTGAGTAGCTTTTGCACTTTAGCAGCGTGTTAAAGCCAGACCATAAGTACCAGCCCTTGTGTTTGCTCTTGTCTGCTACTGCTCGGCCAGGATGGAGAGCAATTTGGAAAGAGCAGGCTGAGCCTGACCTTTATCGCTCCCGGCTGCTGTGAATAGGAGGCTAGGGAGTGATTACTGTGAGTGTGGAGATGGTCATGTGGCCAGCTAATCCCAGCACAATGGCCTTCACCCCTGGGTGCAGCAAAAGCAGCACCAGGGCAGCGAGCCCTGTGCAGTTAGCAGGAGGTAACCACTGCGTGAAAGCATCCGCTGGGAACAGCCCCTGTGTTTATTTTGGGTTCTGTGCAGTGGTTCAGAAAGTCAGAGTAGTGAAGAGTCTTTTTATATACTCTGTGTAGTAAGTCTACTTGGAAATCTTGAGAGGCTTCGACAGCAATTGAAAATGTGAAATACACTTAATACACTAAAAAAAACCAGAGATGCCAACTCTCATCTTTCAAGGCACCAGAAGTGGCCTTGAAAGATGGGGGAAGAACAAATCACTGACGTAAAGTAACTCCAACTCTTAAGGCTCAAAAGTAGCAAAATTGAGTTTCCTAATCTTGACTGATCTGTACTGTAACACAGATATTAAATAACATTTTTTTGTTCTAGTTCCAGAGGCAAGTGTCCTGTTGAACAATGATACGGATGGTGTGTTGATGAACAGAGGATTGAGCACAATACTTGTACTCTTTTTCTGTATCAAGCTTTTTCTGCACTACAGAATGTAGTAGAACTTATTGCCTCTTCTTACAGATTTTTCTTCTTTCATAGCTTTGGACCATATTGGCTACAATGCTATTAATGCATTCTCTGATGGCAGCAGCACAGAAAACCAGCAAAGAGAAGCAGGAGAAAATCTTTTGTTCAGCAGTCCGAATATCTCTGTCCAAACAAGATAAGTCTAATTACGTGCTGCTCACAAAACAAGCTGATTATTGGCATTAGAGTGGCTGGCAGCAAAGAGCAACAGACTGCCCAGTTTGAGGGCCAAAACCAAATGCCATCTTCTGCAGGAGCGTCTCTGAAAGGCAAAAGGATCAGGTGACTTATCTTATCTCTGGCTTTACAGCACTGCAAATATGCTTTGGACTGACCACCAGTGAGGGTGTACCTGATAGGTGTAAAGATGACAGGATGACTTATCATGATACCCATGAAGGTGACAGGATCACAGAATCCCAGCATGGTAGGGGTTGGAAGGACCTCTGGAGGTCATGCGGTCTAAGCCCCCTGCTCCAGCAGAGTCACCCAGAGCAGGGGGGCAAGGATCCCGTTGTCCAGGCAGGGTTGGAATCTCTCCAGGGACTCCACAACCTCTCTGGGCAGCCTGGGCCAGAGCTCCATTATCCTCACAGTAAAGAAGTGAAGATGACAGGAGTCCAGTTTACATGTTCAGTGACACTGAATTAGCTCACATTCAGCTGAACCTGGAAAACACTTGGTGAAGCCCTTGGTATCTAATGGTTTCTCTGGTTCTCTGTTACATTTACATCTTTCCCTATTTATTATTGCAACCTCTACCACTGAGATCTCTGCCTCTCTTATATGTAGTTGAAATCACCCAATAAGGCACAAATATCATGAGGAGACTGAAATTGCAGTCCACCAGAGAACTTTTTTGGTGAAGTTCACCTTAAGATGACAGGAAGCAGACAGGTGACTTGCTATTATCCTGTACTTTATTTGCCTTTCACTTGCTCAGCAGCAGTAGCAGTCAGTATGTGATCTCTGCTTTCTTCAGTTTTCTTCAGGGCTTGTCTCCAAAACATTAGGAGTTGGACAGCAGTATTTTCTGGTTTGTTGAACAAATTTGAGTGGTCATATCACAATATTTTATTTTTTTTTTCCTCATTTTTAGTACCTCTGTGGAAGTGAGCAAATTTAAATGTTACCAAAGGAAGAATAATGTTTACTATTTGAAACCCAAATGTTATGAAACGAATTATTTCTTTCACAATTAGGAATGTTTTAACAGAACAGGTTGTTAACAGGTTTTCATTATTTATCTTTGCTAAAATGGGCCATGTAAAAGCTTTATCCTGATCTTCAGCCAGATATCTGAGTACTTTGAGCCTCTCCCTGGAGCATCAGCCCAGCAGCTTCTCTGGCAATCAAGGAGCCTAATGATCACTGCCAGACACTGGGTTAGGAGCGTGATTGAGCATTGCCTTTGCAAATTAAGACACCCAAGCAACAGCTCTTTGCTTCTGAATATGGCCTCACAGCTAAAGCTCTGCCTTTTTCTTCCAGAGCACTGGTTTCTGGCCTTGCCTCTTTTAGTCCTTGGTTTTGACCTCGCAATGTTGTCTATCCTGTCATGGTCCCTGCCACTCCACCTGCTTCCGACCATTCTGTTGGATGTCTCCTGTAATGCCACTGCAGTTGAGCTTGGCTTTGGCTTTGCTATTTAGCAACATCCCCCTCCCTTTGGAGCATTGCACCCTTTTCTGATAAGGCTCTCGATCATCTCTACTGATTGCTGTCATTATTGCAAGGCCTTAAGGATTTGCAAGATATACTTTTTAACATAATACAGAAGGATTTGATGAATTCTATTAAATAACAAACGCTCTCTGCAGATGAGTGCTTTTAGCAAATTAGGGTCTAAGCTGCTTTCAATGAGGACTTTGCTATTGATTTAAATTATGTGGTGTTGTGCAAGTGCTTATGATAATGTGCTGTAGGAAAGCAGTAAATACCACATAACACATTCTGTATCTTTAATAAAGCCTTGTTAATATAAAGGTACTCTTTGCAGCTTTGCTATTAAATCTTTCAGAGGAAGAGGATTTTCTCTGTGTAATTTACCCAGAATTTGGCTTTGTAATATCAATGGTATTATAAAGTTCTTTCTTCTCCATTCCATTTTCCTTCCCCCGTTTTGGCAGCAATCGTTTGCAATAACATTGAGAATTTAAGAGTGTCCCTTCTTTTTCTCCCTAGAAGGTTGCTTAAATAGAGGGCTTCAGATTAAATTTATAATGAAGCAAATGCAGCCTAAAATATATCACATTTTAAAAAACAAAATTATGGTTTATTCTTGTTAGATGAGAACCAGCAGATGCTGTCAGGAACCATTCCTTTTCCCATCCTATTTTCCAGCACAAAATCTTTTGATGCCAAATCCCTCCAGCATTCCCGTGCATCTCCACTGGGACATGGAACTGCATCTTTGCAAGCTGGAATTTGTAATTCCTAACCTTGAATACCATTTGTGCTGAAGGCTTTGCTAATTTTTCCTTTTAATATAAAAAAATATGTATGCTGGTAACATATTTCTAGTTGTGTGCCTGGTACAATTCCTGCAACTTTAGACCAGGAGCCATCATCTGCTTGAACTCTTTGTTGGTCTTAATGAGACCAAATGAGGGTTATTATTCAGTTCAGAAGACAGATGGCCTTCCAAAGTAGACATCCTTCTGGTTTACATACCCAGATAGCTTAGTTTATTCCCTGGGACTGGATTACCTTACTCAGCCACCTCTGCTTTCCCATGACCTGAGGCTGGTGGCCTCACCTGTGGGACTCCAGGGCCATAAACATGGTGTTGAAGTAGGAGGGTTGAGCAGTAACTGGATTTTGCCCTATGGTAAATCCTCATTTAAGAGCTTTCCTGCAATAGAAGTAGGAGAGGGGACAGGGGTTTCCTCGTGTATCATAAAAACTGGGCCAGTAACCTGCCCACATAAACCTGCTGGAGCTGATTGCAGGGGGATGCTGTGCCAAGAGCTTGTAGAACCTGGAGGTGAGAACATCACCTTGATTTATGGAGTCCTATCACTAAAAATGACACTTTAATAGTGTCTGCAGGATTTCTGTAGTTTCCCCCCCTCCCCTCGTTGCTATGAATATGAAAACTTGGTGCCTGGCCAACAGACACCAAACAAATGTGGACAAAACCCATCTGAAGACTCTGTTAGTGTCTCTGTTGGCCTACTGACAGCAACATTTAACCTTGCTTATACTGTAACTATATTACTGTTTATTGAGCAAACTGTAAAAGTAAAATAGAGAATTTCCATCATATGAGAAAGGCTGGAGCAAAACAGAGGAGTTGCACCTCTGTTGTGTTTTAATTTCCACTTAAGGTTTTGTTGCCTGGTAAAATATGATTAGTTTTACATTACTGTGCTTAAAACTACTGACAGGAGGTGATAGATTGGCTTAGAACAAAGTGTTTCAAGTCAGCAAATAATAAAGAAAAAGAGAATCTAGTTTTAACTCACTGGTTGCCCAGCAGAGAATGAGAGCTGGAATTGTACATGTGTAAGCATCAAACTTGTTTGCTTTTGAGATTCTTCATTTTCACATTTCTGTGCAAGTGAGGGGAAAATATTTGAGTTCTTGGTTTTATTTTTCTTGTTTGCTAATTGTGGATTGAAAGTGGAATTCACTTAAAACCACAATGTAATTGTTTCACATATTCCATACTATTGAAAATAATAACACAAATATAGTATTTGAAAATTCCCCTCAGATTTCTTAGGAGAAGGAAATGTGGCCAGTGACTTGAGAGGATGGTTTTGGATTAGGATAATCCTATGAGATTCAAGTCAAGGAAAGATTATCTTTTTACTTGGAGTCTCTAGTGGTCAGAAGCTGGTTTATCACTCTGGGTATGATGCAGTGACTTTGCTCAGCTCAATACTGACAACAAAAGCAAACTGCTTGAGTATTATTCCTACTGATGGGTTACAGTGAATTTGTCATAAACTGACATGAAGTTTAAGCAAGTTTTATTTTTAAAAGGAGAAAAAGTAAACTAAATATGCATTTCAGTATCCTAGTAATGGTTCAGTATCCTATCCATCCTGGATGCTGGGCAAACCTAAAGCTGCTGGAATTTTGCTGAGTCTGATGAGCAGATTCATTTCTGTGGTGGGCAGTGGGAAGAAGATAGGGTTTGAAGGAAGAGGTTGGGAGGTTACTGCCAGAACCCAGTGTCCTCAGGTCATCTCCAGGAAAGGACTGTGGGATGGACAAGGCACAGGCTGAATGCCCTTTACTTTCATTATTAAAAAAAAAAAGAGCTGAAAACAAGTTTTTCTTCTATATTACCATATTTATCACCATCATTTGCTTAGTAAAACCATTGTCTACCTCATTAGCTGTAGTATAGCTGTGTTAGGACATTACCCACAAATGCCTGTCAGCAAGGCATCAAATCTGTTTGTTTATTCTTCGAGTGATGATACGAAGAGCAAACTGGTTGCTAGATGTATCTTTTGCAAGTATTTTTTCCTGAGCTGTTTCAGAGAATGGCTTTAAGTGTTATTTAAATACCAAGACATCTTAGGAAGACAGATGATCGGAAGCCTAAATGGAATTTTATTTTATTAGTTGGTGGGGTTTTTTTGTTGTTGTTGCTTTGTTTTTCTAATGTAAGGGGATATCTTCATCTGTTTTTTATTCTCTTTACGTTATTTAGAAAAAGCAAGACCAACATCCTCTTTTCAATGCATTAATATAATATTCATGTGTATTTTAGACTTAACGCTTTCCAGAGCTGGAACAGCAGGAGGAAGAAGAAATACAGATAATTCACAGGGAAGAGAAAAAAAGGCTATTGTGAACTTGGATTTGAAATGAGATGAAGAGTCAGCTAGACGGTTTAGAGCAGTTTGTTCCAGATGACAGGAACTACAGACAAGAAGTTTGGGTAGGGGCCAAAATGTCTGTTGGGGCAGCAACAAAAACTAGTCCTGTAGCAGTGTGGGAAATAGAGAAACATCAGGCTGTTTGTCAGGGAGTGCTTTTGCTTTATAAACTAATGAAAAATCTTCTCTGAAAAGTCTCTTAGAACAAATCAGGAACTATGTTGGTGAAAATATTAGGGGGGGGGTTATATTTTTCTCTGAATGAGAAGGCTGAAATATTTTCATGGCCTGGTATAGGAATTTCTGGATTTTGGGGAGGTAAAGTGTGGAGCACAGGGAAGGGATGTTGAGCAATGAAAGAGGAAGGTGTGCAGTGTACTGTGGGCAGTGAAGCATTTACAGATTGGGGTAAATAGTGGTGGTGATAGCTTTATGGGCAGCTGACAAGGGATCAAGGGGAAGGCAAACCTTTAGTCACCCAGCAGGCAGCAGGTTTTTGCAGTTGATGAAAAGGAGCCGTGATTTAACCCAAAGAGTTTGAGGGAGAGTTATATGGGTTATTCAAACTACCTACCTCAAAATCAGAAGATGTTTCCAGCTGTAGAAGAGGTTACTGCAGAGACCAGCTGACCTGCTGTGTCAGCAGAGCTTGGATGAGCAGTTGTTTTAGGAGTTCAGAGCTTCAGTTTTCTTTACAACTTTGGCAACGGGTGCGAAACTTTTCAAGTGGTCATTGCTGCTTTGATGGATGATAGAATGAGAAGTCTCTCTAGAATTAATGTTCTGTATTCTCAGGTATTTCAACTGCCTCTTCAGGATTTGATTGATGGGGCTATTTTTATTATTTGCCTGACAAAATATATTGCACACAGACACCCCTCCCTGTGTTTTTATGTCATGGTTCTCTGCCTTTCTCTACACTGAGGTTTATTCCTTTCACTGTGGGCATGGGTTTCTAATGCTTTAGCTCATGCAGAATGGAAAAAGCATGTGTAAAGTTAACCTAGTTTATTTCTTAGTACAAAAAGAAAAAGTATTCTGGGGCTATTTGTTGTAAGTACAGATTTTATTGATTTGTTTCACATGATGGGAATTTTCATTTGTCCTTATTAACTTTTAAGGAACTTGTAAGTTAATAACTTACTTGGTGAAGCATGAGGTGTGGAAACATTGCACATTATGAATGTCTTCTGACAGACAAATTCTGTGCTCCTGCAAAACCCAGTGCAGAACAGGTTTTTTCCAGTACTGTTTGAACTGGGCTGAAGTTGATGTGGTCACAGTTACTGTCACTGGGAACTGGCAAGGATCAATGTGCTCTGAAACAAAAATTTGTTTTGTTTAGACATTAGGAGATGGTTTTCATGTGACACTGCCCTGGCTCGATGCCTCTCAGTTGCATTTGGTCACTGTCACTCCTGGGTTTCATTACAGAGCTGTTGTAATGTCATGATCATCAGTTTGAGACCCAGAAAAATCCCGTGTCATTGCTTTGGCCACCATCTTGCATTTATTTTGTCTGAGGTGTGGGGATATTCCAGATCTAATCGGGTCAGTCAGAGTTTTGTTGCAGGCATAAATGGAGTCAATCTTCATTTTCTGACTTTTACCCTAAAGTCTTTATTCAAGCCAAAATATTTGGGAAGCCAATCTGAGCTGGCATGGCTGTGCTCTGCCAACTCAAGTCCTTCATGATGTTGCATATGCCGACAATAGTATGAACGTCTGCTTCATTACAGATGCAGAACTAAATGTTTGGCCTTTGAATTTAATGGGAATTTTGCCATTGATCTAAATCAAGCCAAATTTTCCTTCAGAAAAATGTTGTTACTGGATCTGTGAGATGTGTGGTTAAATGAATTATTTAAATGTAGCTTCTTTTCTGGAGGTAGAGAACCCTTCATGTGGGGTCAAATTCGTTAGAGTTTTCAGATGCAAGCAAAACAAAATAAATGTTAGATAATGAGTCACCTCTTGATGTTCAATTTCTGTTCACCTCTGTAAGAAGAAAGCAAATATAATTTTACACGTTGACTAAGAAAAATATCTGCTTTATTATTTCCTTTCTTCATTCTCAGTAACTATGTTGCTTCTTCTGAGAAAAGTTGACCTTTTATGCCCATTAACTTTGAAAGTTTCCAGAAAGACAACTTTGACTTTTTTTGTCTGTCTGTCTGTCTGCTGTAGGTCAAATACTAAGCAGTGTGTTGTATATTCTTTCCTGCTTAATGACAAAAAAGCATATTTGATGAAATGACAGTGAAGTGAGACAACTGTGACTTGATTGAAGTGGTGGCAGGGAAAAGCTTTTCAGGAATGATAGTTAAAGCAGTAAAATCATACTCATTGAAATCTGCAGGGAGATGAGCTTTGGTTTCTTAGGTGGGGAATCCAGTGACCAGATTATGTAATAATTTGAGGTCAAAAAAACCCCAAACCTCACACTCATTTGTCAACCCCTCTCCCCACCATGATGCATGATTTCTGATCTCCAGAGCAGGAGTGATGGTGCTGCATCCAACTTACTTTGCCCTGTGCCCAAGGGCAAAATCTGATCTATGCTTGCAGAGGCTGCTGAAGAGAAAGTACCCAAAATAGACAAAAATTGACTTCTCTCTTCTGTGTTTATTATTATTCAGTGGGTTTAAAGGATAGAAAATTCTGTGACTTTCATTGTCCATGGAAAATGTGTTTTCCTTGATCAAAATGGCCAGATTCTTTTATAATGCTTGCCATTATAAATTTGCATAACATGCAAATTCTTGACTAGCAATTAAAATTGTTTTATGCATATCAATAGTTACAGGACAGCCTTTGCCATTGCTGAAATGCATTCAGTGGATGGAGATTTAGCTAAGTCACCTATTAACTATTGTCAATGAAGGGAATATTTTCTCTTCACCTAGAGAAAATGAGATTTAAGTGAGAGCAAATCATGAAAGAGAAATGGTAGCTGTATGTATAGGGTAATAGAAATGGAGTGTGTGTGTGTGCAGTATATTCCTGTACACACAAAGAGCTGCAAGTGCTTCAGGTTAATGTTGAAGAGTCTCACTCTTCTAGTAAAACTTTGCTATTCCAGACTGCAGAAAAACTGGAGTGACTGGGGGAATATAGACTTCTGATCAATCATTTCCTTATGCTGCTTCTCTCTATTCCAAAAATAAACAGATGGGATTTGAAAAGCATTCAGGAAATGTTTGGATTTCGAAGTTTCTTTGAGCAGGACCAGGTTATCTGGACACTTTGGCAGCAGAAAAATAACCATAAAACAAGGGTTGGATGATGTGATCCCCAGCTCGTTGTGATGTCTTCTTTGGCCAAAAAACTTCTCTGGATGGGTTGCTCAGTTCCTCTAGTATGAGGTTGCTCTTTTTTCTGTTAGATTGTTGTGGGGTTTTTTTGGGGGTGGTGGTGGGGTGATTCTGAAGGTGATTCCTGAAGGTAAGCCTTGAAGGCTTGTGTTTGCAAATACACCATCATCTGTCGTATGCTTCTGGAAACCACACAAATTGTAGTTGACAGTGTAAAACTATAATGGAACAGGGAGCCTAGAGGACTCTCCTTCAGATGAAATGCTGCTTCTCACCTTTGCAATGAGAGACAGCATTTCTTCAGGGAAATGAAACCATTTGATCAAAAGAGCAGGTACCTACCACACTAGATCAGGTCCTTCTAACAAGAGCCAATTTAGACACTATGATAATTCAGGCTGTGTGTTGAAAGGGAAAGTGCCCCGAAAAAGGGATGTCTTACAGAGAAAGGATGGAAAATCTTGCTCCAAGCATTTGTACCACCTGGGTGGAGAACATAAAATCAGTTAGTTCCACTGTATGGATAGTGCTGAACCTTGTTACTTACTATGTAAGCCCACTGCCTTTGGTGGTACTAAAGTGATAGAAGTTTTACAACCAAGGGGTATAATTAACTAATAACATGTTAGGAATATATTTGTAAGGGATTTTTGTCATAGGAGAATTAGTTGAGTTGACATTGAGCTTACGTAGGCTTAAATGGAATGAATGTGAATGCAGAATAGTGGGAATCAGAGGGAGAATAAATAATGAGTGGGTTTGGTTAAATCCAACAGGATTTATGTCGCTCATTGGCTTAAAAAAATACAGTAGTCACACTGTTCTGGTACAGAGTAGTATAGCTCACAAAAACCACTACTGGCTTTCTCATAGTAGTTACCAATTGGTAAGTGGATCTTACAATGTTTTAAAACATAACTGAAAAGCAATTTAAATTATTTTAAATAATTTAAATTTGCTGTAAATGGAAGCTTCTTAAGGAAACCTAGCAATATTTTGATGGAGTTCAGGTAATATTTATGATACTAACAGCTGTAGAGTCTGCTTTTTTCCCCTTTCTGAAAGGAAATTTCTGTAAAAATAACTTTTTTAGGACTCTGTTGCAAGTGGTGATATCATTGGGCATCCCAGCTCCTCAGGGCTAGGGGTGTGTTGTCAGAGCTTGGCTCTTTTATGTGCTTTCTTTTTGAGAAATGCTCCTTCCCAGCCTGTCAGACATCCTCATCATTTGCAAAATCAAAGGTTTTCTTCATCTTATCAGTAGCAATACATTGTCCACTCTTCTGCCATACTTATGGCATCTTGTTTTCCCTGAAGATCTAGAATGCCAAATTCTCTTGTCTCTCTTCACCGTTTGCAGAGATTTATTTCCTCATTTATGTGTTTATATTCATGCTTAGCAAGGCTCACATCTTGTTTTCAAAGTTATCTTTCTTACATCCAGATTTTTGTTATGGGAAGTAATTTAACCAGAAACAAAAATGTTGATTGGGTTTTAAAATTGCTGAATATGTCTTGCCTAATTTAAAATTCCAGCATAAGGATTTTTGGTGTCCTCACTTTTGGGGTGTATTGTTGCATGTGTTTTATCATCCAGGATATAAGAGCAGGATTTTTTTTGTTTTGTTTCCTAGATTTGCTTACTTTGTGACTCAAGCTGCTATATTAAATTGTTTTGGGCCCCAGAGGAAGCAGCAGATGGAAGAGGATCATAAGGATGATGGTTATAATATCCAGGTGGAAAAAGGAGAACCAGTGTTGCATGCTTATGGACTCTCAGACACGTAGGTGCAAAGTTTATGTGGTATTGTCTTCAGATTTGTAAAGTAATGGTTGGACTTGATGATCTTAAAGGTCTTTTCCAACCATAACAATTCTAGCTGTGATTCTGTGGAAGCATTTTAAAGCTGAGTGTGATTCAAATGCTGAACAGTTGCAGTAAATGTATCTTTTGCACAAATAAAATGCAATATTAGAATTTTGCATGATATTATTAAGATTTAAAGTTATTTATTGAATAAATATCTTGAATAATGTAATTTTTACTGTAGATATTATCAAGGAATATTTTTCTACTCTGCTGAATGTGTTGGTTTTGTTGATTTGTTTGTGGTTTTGTTTGTTTGTTTGTTTTTCAGAAAGGCACATTGCAAGTGCTGGGTAATTTTAGAGCTATTGCACTCCTAGGACTCTATCATGTCTTCCTTCTCCTGATCTCTCCTGGTGTGATTTCTTCTAGAGAGGAGTCAGTTCATGGAGGGATAACATGCACAGTTCTGAAGTGACTTGTAACAGACCAATACTTTCTATTTGCTTAGATGCCCCATCCCTGGCACCATCCCAGGTCAGGTTGGATGGGGCTCTGAGCACCCTGCTCTGGTTGCAGATGGCCCTGCTCCCTTCAGGGGGTTGGACTGGATGCCCTTGAAAGGTCCTTTCCAAATCAAATCAGTTTATGATTCTATGATTCTATAACATACTGACTTCTTAGGTACTGTCACAGTCCCTTTCCTTTGAAGTCAATATGAAGTGGTGGTGGTAGTAAAATGTGGTGTTTGCTGGGCTGGTTGAAATCACTGCACACTGTTCCTACAGATGATTGTATTTTCTAGTGACCTGTAGTAATGTCCTTCCAAAATTTACAGTGGAAAGTTTGTCACTAGGTGGCAGAATTAGACTATATTAGTACTGACATTATTTATTTTTTTATGATTTGTCCAGTGGGCTTCTTCCTATTCCATAAATGCCTCTTTGACAACACAGAGCACTGAAAAAAATCTGTATGTTAAAAAGAATTCTAATAATGCAGCTTTTTGGAAGGAGTGGGTTGGGTTTTTTTTAAAAAAAATAGCCAGGATAGTATGCTGGACTTTAGAATTGTTGTAAATATTTGATTAATCCTTCACTTATGAATTGTGATTAAATCTACTTTTCTTTTGAAATCTTCACTCCCACACTTTAGAAGTATTTTAGTATTTCAATCTGTAGATGATCTGTAAATGAAAGCATGTTGGTGTTTTCCAAAGATGCATAATATTCAGCTACTGCTTTAACTAATGTGGAGGTAAGGTATTTACATGTGAAAATGTTTTTTCTTGTCTGTAAATGCCATTTTTCACATGAGCACAGCTCTTCTAGAGGCACCGTTGAGGTTACTTTACAAAATTTTCCCTGTGTGGGACAATTTAAAATGTTTTTAGTCTGGGCCATAAGCAAAAAGCTCTGCTTTTATTAGAAAATCAGTGATTATAGAATTCGTATTCTGGTTTTAATTTATGATTTAGCTGATATTGAAAAAAATAATTGTGTTCCAAGATAGATGATATCCTAGATTTGACAGACGCATCAGTACGGGAGCAGTGATGCAGAACTTGACATTTTATTTTGGTAATGCTTGTGTTTAGAAAACATTGCAGAAACATTTCTGATCACTTGGTATGTGCTGAATTGTTTGGGATATTTGAAAGAGCATAGGAGAGTTTCTCTTCTTTTCAGGAGATGTGCTGCACAGCACATCATGCATGGCTGTGAGCCAAAAATGTCCTCCAGGTATCGATTAGAGGTCATTGGCCCCAAAGGAGCTTTTGCTCATAGTTGAGTTATCTCTGTGTTCCCTACCAGAAAGTAGTACAGATTTCAGATCATAATGATGTGACTGATTCAAGGACTCGTTTGACAGGTTAAAAAAATAAAAATAAAGAAGAAGAAAAAGAATTGCTGATAAAAAAAGTCTTTTCTTAGCAGACATCAGGGAAATCACAGAATTTTTTACTTTAATACTCAGATTACCTGATATGGACCAAAGTTATTCTGTAGATTAAATTATAGCTACCATAGTCTCTAGAGTGATCCCTAACATCATTTTGAAAATGAAGAATAAAACATTACTTGAATTCCATCTTCCTTTTTTTCTGAATTGTGTTTTAAAATCTTTATTCTTTTGTATTCGTTGATCAAGGTAAGAAGGTGGAAAAGCAGCTGTGTACTTTGTGTCTAATCCATGCCTCCTGGATTTAGGAGGAATATGATTATGATAGCAGAAATCTTTCTGTCAGTGAAAGTGTAGGCTGCAGTGTTCTTTCCTGACTTAGATGGCAATTTTTATTGAGAATGTCAGTTGCATTTCTCTTCAGGTGTTGGAGACATCAGGCATTGAATATGTTGCCTTGAACATGTTGTAGTTCTGAAGTCGTTAAAACTGCTGTTGGAGATCCCAGTGGGATGAGACCAACTACAGAGAGGGTGTTCTTAAAAAGACAAAAGCAAAAGTAACTTCTGTAACTGGCAGATGTTCAGCTATAATGAGAATAATACACTAATCATTAATGATGACAAGAATGAATAGTGGGGTTTTCTTTTGTTTCCCCCTAACAAACATTCTCAGGCTTGAATAATGTCTGCTTGCAATCAGGCAACTCATTTTCAAGTTCTTCAGAAGTTCCAGCTTTGCATATTTTCAGCTAACACCTGAAATGACTTCAAGAATGAGTTTTTTACCACCAGCCTCTCTTCAAGCTGGCTTTGCAGATGTGTTTTCCCCAGTGAAGGAGAGCTCTCCTAAAATATGAACGTATGTTTTTCTAGAAGTTGTTGATGTTTAAATCTGATGTTGTTTAGAATATTTGAGAGATTTCCATGCAGTAAAGAAAGCTTAAACAGATTCATTTGTTTCAAAGCAGATCTTCCAAGGCTGAGAGTTATTTCTTCATGCATTTGTAATAAACATTCAGCTTTTCAAGTAATTTTTTAGTTGAAAACTATTACTGTACAATTGGGCCAGATCGTTACAGGCAGCATCTTATCTCTGGCATATCCTAACAATAGGATTTTCTTTTCCAATCCTTGCTCATGGCTGAACTGGAGTAAGTGTGGAGATTCCAGTACTGTTGTGTTAAATTCTTCCAGAGATGAGTTACCCCTGTTTAAAAAGTACCCCTTGTTTCTGGTGTATGCCTCCTTAGTTTCAGCCTCCAGTCAATGCATCCTATGACTCTACCTTTGCCTACTACTTGAAAAAGCTGTGATGTCATCATCAGTTTTTCCTCCTTGTTTAGATACTTTCTGACAGTCGAGCTTTTCTATTTCATAACTGCACAAAGCAGAAATCTCTGAGGAGTTCTGCTGTAGGTTGGTTGCTGATTAGACCGTGCTGGTTCATAGCAGTCCTCTTTAATTCTACCACATTGGCTCCTACTGTCTAACACACCTTCCTATATATATATAAACCAGACACAAGTGTGTTTGTGTGTGTACCTGTGGACTAAATAGAAAAGGAGCTATAGTTTCAGTCCTAAAGAACTTGGTACCCCATTTTTTGTTACAGACTTGTATCTCATTATCATTCAGAATATTTTAACTGACTCTTCAAATGGTGTCTGCCTGGTACACACAACAAACCAGAGTAGGTTTCTAATTTGTATTAGTCTGGAAAGATGTTCAATAAATCAGAAAAGAAACTACTCTATTTGAAAGAATTTTTCTCTTGCCCTTTGGTAAAGTACAAGAGAATTCTGCTTAAATGAAGCATGCAATTTTAATCAATTGTACCCTAAGAAAAGAAGACAAACAGCTGCTGCTTGTTAATTGGTGAATGTCTTCACCAATGGGCTCATCATTTATTCCCTGCTTTTGGTGCAGCCTGAAATTCTGTAAATAAAGGTGTTATCACCATGGATATGACTGCCTGCACATTTGCAACTGAGCAGCTCGGATAATATATGAAGAATTTATTTCAGAAGATGAATACGTGACCTTCACCCTCACAGATTCATTGTTTTCATCTAATAATCACATTTGCTGTGAAAGGTCAGATCTCTTGTGTGAAACCAAGGGAAAAACATATTTAATCTCCCTAGCTAAAAGATTCATTTCTTGTTAAAAATTATACCCAACTGTAAAGATTTCCCCACTCTGAAAAAGAGTTCTTGTGTAGAACCACAGACTCTTGTGGGTTGGAAAGGACCCACAGAGGTCATCCAGTCCAGACTTTTGCTCTCATCAGAGCTACAGCAGGTTCCTCGAGGCCTTGATCAAGTGAATTTTGAAGGTTTCCAAGGATGGAAATCCCACAGATTCTCTGTTCCATTGTTTTACCACCTCATGGTATAATAGTTTCCTTAGATCAAGCCAGAATTTCCCATCATCCCAGGTCAGTGTGTTACCACCCGTCCTTCCACTGTGCACCAAGAGGAGTCTCTTCACCTTCTCTGCACCCTCTGTTCAGTAGCTGAAGGCAGCCATTTCCCCTTCTCCATAGTTCTCCATGGAGTTGTGTTTATTTTCCACTAGCTCTCTGTTACTTTAATTTATTACTCCTCTTTTGGGTTGAGATTTTGTCCTTCTCCCTCTTTCTGACTGCTCATCTGCAAGTTTGCAGTGGACTTGCAAGGTTTTCCAGGGCAGTATAACAGTGACTTTTCAGACTTTGATTCAACTTGACTCGTTTATTTTCCTCTTCTTTCCTCCCTGTTCGTTCATACTTATTCTCTCTTGTCCTCTTCCCTTCTCTATCTCCTCTTTTCCTCCTCCTAGCAAGTAATTTCTGCAGCTCAGCACTGTCACCGTGCTCAGTTGTTACGTTCTTATCTTTTGCTTTGCCCTTGCCTCTAGGTTTGTTCTTTGTACAATTTGTTTCTTTCAGCCTTTATTATCCTTGTTTCCCTGCTTCGTACGTTGAGTGGCTGTTAGGGGCCTCTTTATGTGATGCTGGGACTATTCCACTGTTATGTGTTTCCCTGAAAAATATTTGGTTTGGGTTACCTAGCTAAGAAACAAAAGAACTATAAAAATGCAAAATCCAAACGTAAGCTCTCTTTTTGTTTTAATGAAAAGAATTTACAATTAATTAGCAAGCAAAAGGATACAAACTCTGCATATGATCCTATTTTGTTTCCTTTAGAAGGAATTTTTACTACAGACTCTCAAGCCCCCCCCAAAGCCATATCCACAATATTTTGGCATATGAATATCAGATCATATCCCATCTTTGAATAATATACTACATGAAGCATAGCTAACTCTAAATCTTGATATGGGTGCTGCTCTTGGAGTAAGTAAACTGGAGACTAAAAGATGTCAGAACTTTGTATTATGAAATGTGAAGGTTAATCACCTGCCAGCAGTACTTTAATACTATGAGACTAAAATGCATTGAGACTAAAATGCATGTGACCAACTAGTTTTTGGAAATAGATGCTTTGTGTTCTACTTTCTGTAGGAGACCCAGGGAATGGAGGACAATTCCATTGGCTGTTTGTGTAAATGATGTACAGGAGGTTTTTACATTCTTCAGGGAGGGTAAGAAAACGTTCTGGTCTAAAAGAACAGATTTAGAAGTGTGAAATAGCATTATTATGTTATTTAAATGTTTTAATAATGATGTTATGCAATGGTCTGTAAATGTTATTTACATTATAATTGCCATTATAATGGTCTAGTACCATAAATGACATGCTATTGTACTTTCAAAATTCAATTATCAGTGTATCTTCTTTTACATCAGGCTTAGCTGCTATAGTTGCACATTTTTAGCTAAAGCTTATTCTGCAAGCATTCATATTGAAACAAAAAGGGACAGAAGAATGGAAGTGAAAAAGACAGGTATAGCATGAATATATTTTCTATATGATGCAGACAGACTATGGAACATACAAACACTGCTGTGTGTATCTAGAACAATCTCAATCTCAATATTAAAATATGTCATGTGGTTTGCATGCCACTGCTTTTTGATATCTGGGGATTGTGATTTGTAATCTAGTTTAGGTCTCAGTTAAAAAAAAAATATCTTGTTCATTTTTGTCCTGAGTTGTCTGGTATTCTGCAGATTTTGCTCTATGTGTTGAAGGTGAGAACAATTAAGTGCTCACCCAGATCCCTGGCTGGAGGTTACCACTCCCTTAGCCCGTGCTTGGCATTGTGCAGGTTCTTGTCTGCTTAGTTTAAGCCACTTAGTTTAATATCCAGTGAATATGGAGGGAGGTGGTTGAACTGGCGCTGAAGCCGATTAGTGCTCGCTTACGGACTCTCTGGAGGGGATGGAGGTTTCCAGCCAGAGAACTGGGCTCGAGCAGCTGAGGGATAACAGCAACAGCCCTGTAGCTGTGTCTGGCACAACTGGGTGTCTCTTCCTTCACGTCCGTGTTGTTCAGGAAACTGGGGGGGCTTTGATAATTTGCTTTTGTCTCCGTTCTGAGCACTGAACATTGTAGGTCAGAACTGATGCCTTTGAGATGGGATCTAAAGAGAGGAAACTTTTGCTGTATGTGTTCTTTATGTGCTACTGAAGCTCTGTATGCACTTGACTCCAACCAGTGGTGATTTTTTTTTTCCCCCTTCACTCGACCATTCTTATTCATTCTTAGATTTGCCAAGAAAGAAATCAAAGCAAACTAATATCTTTATTTAAAAGGTATGTCCCAAGTGAAACTCTAGCAGACTTGCACATAACACAGGAGCACTACCAGATAATCAGCAGGCATCTTTTTCTGTGTCAGCCTTCTCCACTTCATGTACATTTTGTGAGGGAGTTGCTTAAGGAAAACCTGTTTCTCCATATTCAGAAGCAAAGAATTGCTCTACATCACTGTACACTGTGCACTGTGTCCTACTGATTTTTGTCCTTTGTAGTCTGAAAGTAGTATTATGCCATTTTCCCTGAAAAGCCAATATGTAGTCAGAAATGCCAGTTTCTGTTTGTTGTAGGGTCAGGTTTTAAGTCCCTTTTACTGAAGGATTAAAAAGCTGCTGTTAAGTAGCTCAGGCAGGTGAGTTCAGTGTGTGCTGGATGTGCAGAAGTGCTGTTTAAAAGCATAATGCTGAAGAAAGAGGAAGGTAGCCCTGAATTAAAGGAATCTGCATTAGGCACTGCTCTTCACTTGCAGTATATAAGGAATTTTCTGTAGACGATTCATGCAATGTCACTTTAGGGCCAGGGTTCTGGAGGTGGGTAATTATGCCATTAATTTCTAGGCTGTTACCAAACACCATCTCCATTCTGTGTGTTAAAAGGGCCTCTGCCCAGGTAGTCCAATAGCTAAACTGACAGAACCTCAGCAGAAAGGCTGCTTTTGGGATTCTGCAGATGTTCCTTAGTTAAACTGTAAATCCATAAAAGCCCTTGTGTGCTGATTGCTGCATTGTTTGACACCTACTCGGCCCTGATGGTTGGCAATCACAGAACTGATGATCCTGGGGAGGCTGATAAAATTGTTGTGAGCCTCCAGCAATCCTATGCTTAAAGCCTCTATTTCTCATGATGGATTCTGTTAACAAGCTTGGCTTTTTCTTCCCTGGGTTCTGGATATCCACAGCATTTATTTTTCCTAACTGTAGCTTGGTACTCTTTAGTGACTAACTCATGTGCATATCCTTGCAGTGTTGTCATGTTTAGTTATCTGGGGGGACAGCCACCCTACTTCTGTAGGTCTTTCCTTTGGAGCATCTATGTGTCTGTCAACTGCCTCCTGCTGATTTTATTATTTTTATTATTTTAGTAAACAGTGCTGGTTTTACTGGGCAGCTTTATGGCCCACGTGCAGCTGTGCTGTGCTGCAAGGAGTGGTGTTGCTGGGTTTCTTTCATGGCCTGCCCACCATTCTTGGAATGCTTAAGATGTTTCAAGGGCTGGTGGGCTCACACTCTTGTATAGATGAGAAAAAACCAGACACGGTTGGAGTCGACGGTCTTAAAGGTCTCTTCCAACCAAAATAGTTCCATGATTCTATGTATTTTTTCTTACACATAGAGGCCCAAAGATTTGAAGCTTTCTTCTGCATTCATGGAAGAAGTGTATGGTTTACTGTCTTGTCTTGAAAAAACACCACCAAAACCTTGTGTCACATCTTCGTCTGTCAAAGTCCATATTTGTAACCAATGGGGTTTGAAAACTTTCTGAGCTTGTGAAGTATTCAAGGTTTTCTAGCTAAAATCTCTGCTCAACTGCACTGAATGGATATGGGGTGTTGTAAAATGGGACAGTAACTTTCATAGAATTGTTTTGGTTGGAAGAGACCTTTGAGCTCATCCAGTCCAACCATTCCCCCAGCACTGCCAGGGCACCACTAAACTGTCCCTCAGCACCACAGCTCCACAGGGGGCTTGGAAACCCCTCCAGGGGTCACGGGGACTCCACCACTGCCCTGGGCAGCCTGGGCCAGCCCTGGCCAGCCCTTGCAGGGAAGACATCGTCTCTCACTGAGACAATGCTTTTAGATTACATATCTGAATTGTGAGCTGTGTTTAGTCACTCAGCCAGCTTGTTTAAGTGGGATACGTGATGTGCTTTCAGCACTGTCCCATCTGCAGTTCTCTCTGCCAAGCCATTTTCTGCAGTATCAGCTTGACTGGGACTCTGTGGCCGACTGAGGATGATCGACAGTGATCACGCTTGCATTCCCCTTTTGGCTTAATTTGCTTTATTTACATTTTTACTACATATTTAGTAACTGTATTGAAGTGTTGTAGAGTTGTTATATCAGTGGTGGGGTAAACCAGCATAATACTGGGTTTTGAATCACATTACACATTGCTATACCTGAAACAACAAGCTGTTTAATATGAATTTAACCATAGTGTAGCTGATGCTTTGCATATTCATTTCCATGGCAGTTGGTCTGCTTACTAGGGGGATAAATACATCCTAGTTCTTGGAAAAGTACTGTGATAAATATAAATGATTTGTCATTCAGAAATGAAAAAAAAAACAACCACCCAAACCCAGAAAATTTCAACTATTGGTAACTGGAACTTGGTTTTGATGTGATTGACACAGAAGTGTTATTTGGCCAAGCAGTGTGCTGAAGACTCGTTAGTTAAGAGAGTCCTACAGTTTTGTTAATTATAACCTCTGAAAGAAAAATACAGATAATTAATCACCAATCAGATTTGGGTTTGACTGTGACACACAGAACTGAACAAGATAACTGTCTCAGTAAAAAAAAGAAGTTTTTCTCCATCAGCAGAGTGAGATTTTTGGAATAGCTGTCCAGCTAGCAGGGGAAATGGAGGAACGGGTAGCCCAGAGGGGTTCTACCCAGTCTTCATCCCTCAAGGTTTTTAGGACTGAACTGGATAAATCCCTGAGCAACTCAGTCTGACTTCAGAGCCAACCCTGCTTTGAGCAGGAGTCAGACTAGAGACCTCCTGAGTTCCTTGCCAGTTTTTATGATCCTATGATTAAGGCAATTCTAGATCTTCACTGAAGCAAAGGTGCAGAGATTAAGATCTTACCATTTGTGCTGGAGGTTAATGCTGAACTAGAGAGGTGTTGGAGATGTTGAACAGCTGCTGGAAGCTCTTCCAGGCACACACACTTGACTGTACTGAAGTGTGCAAACACCACTCAGAGACACACATCTGCTGGTTCTACTGGTTCATGCCACTGACCACCAGCAACAGGTGATGTAGAAATGTAGTAACAAACCTCTGGAGAATAAAAGCATCTTAAATACTTTCTTCTTTCAAGGATGAAAAGGGTGTTTCAAGAATTTCCCCAAAGAGAAAGATGACTATTTTCAGAGCCCCACTTTGTCTCTTTTGGAATAGAGGTATGCCCAGGTCTTTAGGATTCAAGAGTTTCCAGCTGATATCTAGAAATGTAAAGTTTCATGGAAACTTATTTGCCTGAAAGGATGATGACAGTGGCACAGATGCAGAACAAGGAACTGTGAAAACAACCCAGAATGTGTAGATGTGGATAAAGCCCTACTAATATCATATCAACAGATAATAGAATAGCAATAGAATAACCTCCAAGTCTTCAGGACAGTGATGCTTCCATTGCAGTGGTTTTGTAGTTAGATCTCTCTGCTTTAGCTATATTTAATTAATGCAAAAATAGCAGTTCCTTAATAGGAAACAGGGAGTAAGGAAATTTTCTCATTAGTAGTTGATACAGGATATAATAGGGAACCTTTCTTGCCCATAATTGTACATTTTTAGTTTAAATAGTAATAATAACAATGATGTTTTGTGTTATTTGCAGGTTTCCATGGAACAGGAGAGAGGCAGGATTGTCTGGCTTGGGTTTCACATCACAAAGAGGCACAAACATACATTAGCAAACAACATTGGACATATTTAGTAATGGCTCAGTAAATATTAGCAAATGGATGGTATAATTTAATCAACATGGTTGCACTTGATAAGGTGATGGAAAGCTCTGATGAAGACTGCTGGGAGGCTAAATGAAAACCTGAAGATTCCGAGATAAGGATTGATGGATATAATGTTATTCTAATTGAGAATAGTGGAGAACCTAAAGCACTGAGAAATTAAATTGGGGACCTCTAAACCAAGCTTAGATTAGGGAAAAAATCCCCAACAGATTGATAGAGGCTCCTGCAGGAATGCAGACAGAGCAAGGGGCAAGAGAAGGACAGGTATGTGTTGGATAAGCTTAAGTTTTGCCTGATGGTTTTCTTAAAGATAGTCAGGATAATTTGTGATATAATAGCATAGATTTCACTCAAAACTTGTGCACTGTGGGATAGAATTTAGCCTGGTATTCCTTGCAGAGAATTGAGAGTGAGGCTGGGTGCTGGTTCTTCCCTCCCCTTACAAATCCCCTTTCTTCCCAGTGCTGTCTCATTCCGGACCTGTGAGTTGTGATGAGGTTCTCAGTCCCCCAGCTCACATCACTCTGCTCTCACTGCTAACCTGAGTCCATGGTTACTCAGTTCTGGCAGTTCACTGGGGTGAGGTGAAAATGCTGCTTGACTGCCTTTGGAAGAGGGTAGGAAGCTACAAAACGGAGATTTAGTGCGTGTAGCAATGACCCAGCTCTGGAGAGCAGGATGGAAAAGAGCACCCTTGTTATGTACTGAGTATTATTGTCTCAGCATCAGTTGGTTCCCAGAGATTCTGTCTCAATAGCATTTGTGCTGCTGGATATCTGTCATACTAGTCATTTGATGGCTAAGGTGCTTGCAATTCTGTAATTCTTACTACTTAATGTATTTGTAATGCTGCACAGTACAATGTGCCATTCATGCTTATGGTCTGATGCTTCTAGAGGAGTAGGAAGGAGAAGTTATTGACTGGGAACTGCAGCTCTCCAAGAGGCATTGCCCCTGGACATGTTTTTCTGAGGGTGAACACCTCTTGAGAGGAGAAGTTTGGAAAACTTTCTGTTTAGTAGTAGCTGCTGAGAGGCATTTGTCTTGACTTTTTTTTCCATGCTGTTTCCTGAGTATAAAGGGCAGTAATGTTGTTTTGTTCCTCAAAAGACAAGAGACTTTGAAGAGGAGGGGCAAGATGCAGGATGGTGCCTCTCCAAGAACTCTACTGACTGGGAAACATTCTTTCTTCTTTAAGCATTTGCCCATTTTCTTGTTGTACTGTGGTTGACTCAGGGCTGCTATTGGAGATGAATATCAATTGGAAAACTACCAAATTCAACACATTCTCTGGAACTTCCTTGCAGCCATAATGTTTTTATTGTTGCATTTCTCCATCCTCAGTACTTTCAATAGGCACATTCTGTAAGAAGGCACTGAAGTTGCTTGGTGTCTGATGAGATGAGCAGTGCTCACCATTAATAAAATTGCTGAACCCACTTTCTGTCTGTACTTAAAGCATTCTGAGACTCCAGTGACCATGTAGTAGCTCAGTATAGAGATTATTATAACTTCTGATTTTCAGCCTGGCTATGTCATGGACTTCCATGGAAAAGTTGGTCCTTATTTTGTGGTGTGGAATGCCTGTAGCTGTACCCATTCTGCTGGAGTTAGAGGGTGTTTAGTTTGCTTGGATGAGTGACTGATAGCAGTAACTGAGCCCACAGGGAGACCTTGTCCACACAAACCCCCCCAGTTGAAAGCATTGTTATTAGACCTTGTTGCTGGGGAAAGCACTGGCTTTGTAATACTGCAGTTGTTTGGACAGAGGGAATTGTCAGTGTCGTCATTGGCTGCAGTGGTGAAATAAATGAAGATTGAATTAAAGTTCCAGCAGTATCCAGACCTCTCATTGGAAAACAAAAGTTCTGGTTACAGGCTTCAGAAACTTCAGTACATTTGAGATGGGGGGAATGCAAACAGTCAGGGATGAGATTGTTTTCAGGTGCAGCTTCAGAAAATGAAGAAACAAGGGCTCAGGGCATTTCAATCGTCTGGAAAAGTCAAAGCTGTAGGAGAAGAGAAATCTCAGATGTGAGCATATTTAGAGTATAATTCATCTATTCCAATCAATCCATTTAACTGTCTTTCCTGCTATTTATGATAGTGCTTCTGGAGATTGTCAGTGTAGGTTGCAAAGCTTCATGGCAGAAACAAGAGACAAAGAGAAGGGGGAAGAATAAAATGATCTCTTAAGGGAGGCTGGTATAAGAAATTCCTTTGTAATCACCTTCAGATTTGGGATTGGCTTGAAGGACTGAAAAAAAAAATCTGCCAAGAGAATTGTGCCCTGACAAAATTTGCACGGCCGTACTCTGGAGCTGAAAGCTGACACTGGGAATTACTCAAGTAGTAAATCTGGAATTTGGCTTTCTACTCTGGCCTGGCATAGGAAATGAGCTGTACCCACAGCAAGTGTCTCGGGACCTGGGGTTCTCCTCACTTACAGAAATACCACATGTGCCCATCTGAGCCAGGCACTGTGCCACCGTGGGAACCACTGGAGTCTGCATGCCTCGGAAAAACAAAGATAATGCTCAAAAGACAGGCCTGGCTGGAATAAGAAAGGCAAAAGAAGCTCATTCAGCTAAAGGATTTAGATAAAATTGGCTAGGGAAGCTGCAAGTCTGTCAGACAGACAACAGAGCACAAAGAGGATCCGACAAAGCGAAGGAATGACTGACAGGAGAAGACCCCAAAATGAGGGAATATGTGAAGAAAGGCCACGCTGGATGTGGAAGGGCCAAGNCCAATCAGTGGTTTCTGTACCAGTCTAAGGACTCTGCACTGCACCCTTATGTGGGTTCAAAGTAGCAATGCAGGGATTAAAGTGCTTTGGTACTTTATGCTTTGTTAAAACTTCAGCCCACACTTTAATGCCAAACTTTCTTGGGCATTCCCCAGAGGATATTGCAAGTTGCCTTTAACCTGCTGGAAATTAAATGCTGAATGAGTTGTTTGGGTTTTTTTTCTTTATTGCTTCCCTCTCTTCTTCAGGACCTTTTTTCACTTTCATGGCTGTCTTTTTAGTAAACAAAAAATCAGTGTCTTTTACCCAACCTAGTTAACACTCATCTAAATTCTCCAAAGGGATGCTTCTTTAAATCATGAGCACAGTGCTTGGGCAGCTAATTTAGCTTCATCTCTACAAGTGAAGAATATGTTCAAAGTGTTAGGGCATCTAATATGATTTCAGGGAAGTGTAGTAGGCTACAACTATCCTGCTATGTCTTTGTAAATAAATAAATATACTTTAGCTTTTGGCTTTCAGAATTGAAAAATAATTCACAACTTTAATAGTAAAATAATCTGATCTAAATGACCTGAGTTCTTTTCAGACCTGTGTGACAGTGACACTGATGGGAAGGTAAAAATGAATTGCTACTGTTCAGTTCAACTGAGGAAAAGATGCACCTCCCTTTAAAGATGTAAAACCTTTATATCTGCATTTGACTCAGCCTGCTATTAAATACTGCCATAATTTCCTTTAAATCCCTGCATTATTATGTGCAGAGTGCTATCGTATGTAGCCTGCTCGAAAGAGTCATTGAACAAAACCTGAGAGGAGCTGGTATTTTATATTAACAATGGTATTTTTATATTAAAACTTTAGATTTTTTAGCAGGAGCCCCAGTCAATTGTACAGAAAGAAAGAAATGGTGGTGAACTCCTTTAAATGTTTGTATTTTAATACAAATTGCATTAAATTTTCACAGTTAGAAGGGAATAGCACACTGTAAACTTTGAGAACAGAAATTACATGTTAACTCATCTTAATCACAGCCAGTATCTGGTGCTTCTCTGCTTATGACAGCATGAAATATGCCCAGACACGCATTTCAAACAGTGCTTATGTTGTTCTAAATGCACTGGGTTTCTTTCCAGGGTGTAAAATGAAATGTTATAGTGCTGTCTGGTACTTGCTTTGCTTTGAAACATCCATGCTGCCCAGCACTCCAGGTGTACAGACTTAAGGGTAACTGTCAAAATACAAAGTTTACTCCAAGAAGATGGAACTTTAACTTTTTTTTTTCTTAATATTTGTAACCTTTTGTGATAATGAAAAGCACAATGTGGCTTTCTCTTCCCTTCTTGTTGATTATATTTTTCCCAAAGATGCTGATAATCCTCAAAGCATCACTTTAAGCCATGATGTGGACAAGCTTCCAGAACAAATGCATTCCCAGAGAATTGCTATTGAAAATCAAAAGTGGAAACTAAAATATGATTAAAAAAAAAAAAGTTTGTAAGTCACCTGAACACTTAACAAGAAGAAAGCTTCTAGAATTGTTGCAGAAGCATTTGACTTTATTAAGGACATACTAGTATCTCCCTGTGTTATTGCTTTACTGTCTGCTTCTAATGTAGAGATTCCTCTGGAAAAAGGACCATATTTCTAGGATATGCTTTCATCTATTCCTTTTTTTATTTTTTTTAGGTTATTTTTGCAATTCAAAGGCATTTCTAGCATTCCTTCTTCTTCAAGATACTATCTGCAAGGAAAACTCTTAACTGCATTTTATAAACAACTACCAGAACCTTCCAAAGAAGCCTCAGCAAATGATGAAGCCTGGTTTGCTGTTAATTCTTCTTTATATGATGCAGGTTTTGAAACTATAGCAGTTGTCAGAGCAACCTGGCCATGGAGAAAGGAGAGGAATTTCACCAAAGTAGGAAATGGAAGGAAACACATCGGGAGGATGAGTGGGATTAGAAACCTGCTGCCTGGGAACTGGGAATGGCAGGTAAAGAGGCATGGACTCAGTCCTGGAGATCAGGAAGGAGTCAGAAAAGACACTCTGTGATGGAGCTGAGGTGCAGGATTCTGTGGGCTGCTGCTGACAGCAAGCATCTGACAGCAAGCATTTGCCTTCCACCTGATGCTGCTTCTGGAAGCCCATCTCTTGCTGCTAATTATTAGAAAAAGGTAGAGTCAGCCATGCCCCGAGTGGACAGTTCCTGGGGTTTTGAGGTTTAGATGTCTTTATATCTCTACATCAGCCTTAGATGTCTTTATATCAAGTAACATGAAGACTGCAAAGTCAAGCATTGAAAACTGCACAATTAAAGTTGCTTTTTAGAAAAAAAAATACAGTCTTTCCTCCAAGTAAAGCACAATCTAATATAGAGCATAATCAGGTATGTGTATTTTCCCCACGGGATCATTCACATACAGAATATAAAATAAAAGTAGTAGTATGTACACACTGCTTACATTTCCTGCAGTGGAAAGGGTCTGTGGGTAATGATTCCCCTACTCTTGCAAATTTGCCAAAACCTGCAGGGGAGAGAGTTGGAAGGTTTTGGGTTTTTTTTTAAATTGCTGGCATGAAACACAGCTAATGTGAGGCCATTCAATGCCATCCACTTCAAATCCTGAGAAGTGACCTGTCTGGGGTACTTGCCCAAAGCTCATTCTGGCCCGTGGAGAAGCAGGTAAGGTAATTCTGCAGTACAAAATCTCTCTGCTCTGTAATCACCTGAACAAAGGCTGCTGTGTGAGACTTTCTGCCTAATGGTGGGCACTTTATACCCCGTGTCTCTACCACAGGCTCTGTCTGCACTCAGCTCTTTCGGTGGTTCCAGTTTGCAGGGCTTTTATTTAGCAACTCTCTCCTTTCTCAGTTCTGTTTCAGAGGAGGAAAATGTCCTTGGGAATATTCACACACATAAACATCAGTGCCACACCAGTGACAGGTACGTAGGAGAGCTACACACAAGAGCAAGGTGATTTCTTGTGTAGCCTTTTCATTGTTATTTTTGATACAGGTACTGGAAGCAGTGAGAATGCAGATGCAGAGAGATGCCCTTTTTCCTTAGCATGTTGGTTTCATGGCATGGTCTTAACCATTTGGGTGATTACATAGGCTAAAATATAATTAAGAACCTGTTAATTGAGAGATAGTGCTTGAGAATGAGCAGCTAGTTTGCCTGTCAGATTGCCTGACTGTGTTTGCTTGAAGCACCTTGAAGTGGAAGACTCTGCTGGAAATGCCCGTGTGTTACAACCTGCTGCACTGGTTAAAATTGCTACATCCTAGCATAGGGTATAAAAAGTTTAGCAAACTGAAGCTTAACTGAAAGATTGTAAATCATAAAAATGATACTTTGGTCTCTCTGTGTTCATATGAAACAATTAATTACCACACCTATAATTGCTTTTACAAGAGACCTTTGCAATCAATATTGTCAAAGCCTTTCTCTATTTTTAGATAGCCTGCCTTAAAGGTTTTCAATGTTTCTGTTCCTTCTCATAGCCTGATTACAATCACAGAAAACACTTTGCAATGGTATATTTAAAAATATAGAATAGTATTCTGCTGCTGATGCCATGCACCAGAAAGTTGTGTAGTCCCAAGTAAATTAAAGGATATAACTCTAGGTCTGTAGCAAAGCATTACAAATCTATTATTCAAGTGTACAGAGAAACACCTGCACATTGCTTCAAAAAAACCCAAAGAAATTAAAAAGTATAATGGAAAAGAATCAAATCTTTGTCATAATGATAATACTGGGTTTGATTTCTGAGTGAACAGAATTCCAAGAGTTCAAAGCTTTGAGCCCTAGGTTTTTAATGCTTCTCTCTTAACAGTAGGATGTGCCTGTAGGTGTGTGGGGCAGCTTCACCTTTTGGCAACGTGTGGTGTAGTTACAGGAAGGTTGGTGGCTCTGGGTGCAGAAGGAGCTTTGGCATCACTGAGTTGAGAAGATCATGTGTTGGAGAATGCTCATGAGATCAAGGCTGAATTTATTTACTGTTACATGGTAATTTCTAGTTAAATTTTAAAAATGCTGTCATTTGATAGGAAGTTAATAAAAGAGAATTAATATTGTATAATCAAATGATCAGAAGAAATCTGAACTGAAGCTAAGAACAAAGCCATGTATCTGTTGGGTTTTTTTCCTAAGCAGTTGGAAGGGCTCTCAAGACATTCCATGAAAGTAAAAAAACCTAACCCCAAGTCTTGCTACTCTGACAACTGATAGCTTTTAAAAGAAATCTAGGCACATTAAACCCAAGAGATCTGATGAGGAGAAAGAGGGTAAATGTGCAATTTTCTTTTTGTTTACTGCGTATTTATTCATTTTCTTTGATGCTGTTTGGTACTTACTGTTCTGTTGATTAGCATAATAGCAGCATTGTCATGCAGTGCTTTAGGGAGAGCACATGATGTTCTTGCCTTGCCTCTGGAAAGGGGACTTGTCTGTCTCATGGTGAGTAGGGAGGAGGCTGGAATGTGGGTATGGAAGAACAGGACAGAAGGGAAGAGCTGGCACCAGCGTGGTCTGTTCACAAAATCTCACCCAGGAGGACAAATGGAACATTAAAACCCTGAGGATTTAAGGGATGATGTATTTATCTCAATTATTCAAGGTGATTTACTAGTTAAAGTTTGCTGAGCAGAGCAGTAGATGAATATATTATGAAAGGACCTAAAGCCTGTGCTGACAGGTTTTCTTTGAAACCAGATACTCCAGGTCCACACACTGAGCAGCTACCACAGAGCAGGAAATGCTGAATTGCACATCCTGGTGTATCCTGTGGTAATTAGTTTTCTTACACTGTCCTTAGGAATATAAACCCATTGATCTGGTTTTCACAATGGAATTTGACATGACATCTGCGTGTCTAATCATCAAGACAGGAATTTGGTGTGAAAACATCACCCAGCCAGCTACTACTCACATCCTGGGGGGAAAAAAGCTGCACCAAAACAAAAGGATTCTCTGACAGCTTGTTTGGTTCCCCCCCACCTGCTCCAAAAGCTACAGATCCTTTTCTGCCTGTAGTATTTTGCATCTGAATATGTATAAATCTATTTGTGTATCTTCTAATTGGAAGGAATCAGATTATCATCAATTAATGTCTAGCAATCTGTGACATGGTTGAGCTGATGTCATGGTGTTGGGTCATAGGCTGGACTTGATGACCTTGGAGGTCTGTTCCAGCCTCAGTAATTCTGTGATTCCATCTCTAGCTTTAGTTGTGGCCAATGTAAGACAGTAACTCCATTAGATAATATCTAGGTATCCTCATGAACTCCAAACTGTAAGGCTGTATTTCTTGTCATAAGGTACATATGCTTCAGCTGCTTGCTTTAGTAAAGTGCTAATTGTTAATAATTAGGATATTTGCTTTTCTGCTAACTCATCTGCTTGGTTCACAGTTTGTTTAAACATACTTTTCCCCATCTTTCTCTCAGTGAACTGTTTAAGGCAGTAAAAGTTATGACATCAATGCTCATCTCCAGAAGCCAAAGATGTCCTCTCACACCACATCTGTGATGAGTGGCTGGGCTTTGCCTCCCTCTAGCAACAGCAGATGTGACAGCGGGCAGTGGATGTTGATGCTTGTGCTGTTCATCAGCCCAGGAATACACTAACAACAGGGTATGGAGCTCTTTGAGGGACAAAAGCCAGCAAGAGCAGTCAGACGCTTTCACCCAAACAACTCCACAGTGCTGGGACTGGGGACACCCAGCAGTGTCCTTGTCAGCATTCTTCTGCTGTCCTCCTCCATACATGAAAGAGTGTTTGTCTGGTTTTGTTCCTCTAAGGGTGAAGAGGTGCTCAGCTCTATGTCCAACAGGTTCTCAGCATCACCTGAGGAACTGCTCTGGGCTCAGCTCCCAGACAGTCTGTGGGTTATTCTGGACTCAGCCCTGGTGACGTGGCTGCCTGCAATTACAGAGCTAGGACTGGCTGCCCTGGGGGGATAGTCCTGGTCCTGTCCTTGTCAGACTGAAGAGGAAGGTCACACTTGTTTCAAACCTGAAGGTTACTTTAAAGCTTTAAGTTTTCACATGTGCTGTCTTACCTAATAAATTCAGATGTTAGAACTTCTGATGTAAACTTTTCAGTCGTTTAATTTCACCTTCTTCTTTCCCTCCTTAAGAGTTTGATCTTATGTTCTTCAGCAGTTACCAGAAACATTCTGATAGAGCAGGATGACTTCTCATTCTAAACAGGGAGCTTTCAAACAAGCAAACTGACATCATGTGTCTGCTGCAAATCGTGATGGCTCCCCCATCACCCCAGTTTTAGATTAAGAGTTACCCTTGATGGGAAGAAATGAGTGTTTTAAATACAAAATATGTTAAATACAGGAAAAGCATTTGAGTTTCAACCACACTGCTGGGACTAGGCTAAGTTAGCATCCTGCTGTTGCAGTGATTCTCCAGACCTAAAACCCTGTTGCTGCCATTAGAGATGCTTTAGGAATTTAAATGCTTCCATGAAACATTTCCTTCACTATTCAACATCAAACTAAAGTACAGTTTATTGGGATTTATTTAGTTTGTCAATAAACACAACTGCTATATTGCCACAGTCAGGAATAGCCAGGGAGATGAAATACAATTACACTTACTGCAGGAGATCCAAGTTTCTATCAATGCTTTTATTTTTTGCTTAAAGAAACCAAAACTACAAGCAATGAGGGAACTACACAAGGTAGTAGTTCCTTCTCCCTCTATTTCAACTGATATTTGGAATTGGTTTTATTACAGCATAGGTGAAACCGTATTCAGCAGTGCTACTGAGAAGGTATGGAAGAGATCAGGTGTGATGTTACTACAAAGTAAAGAGATGAATTATTTTTTCCCCATGTCTTAGGATAACCAAAGTCTAATGTTTTAAAATATGCATTTGGATTTGAAAATTAAGAAACCCAGAAGACTATTTTAGAAGTTAAATACAGTAGTAAATATGCAAAATACAGTTGATAAGCAGAGCGACGAGGCAAAAAGAAAGAAGTATACTAGTTGATTCTTAAAATGGAATTCTTCATAATGCTTGGCTTCCCCTCTACCCCACATCTGGAAAGTGTTGTCTGTCTGAAGAGGACAGCTGGGTACCACGGAGATGGTACCACCATGCACAGTGTCGTTTGAATTACCAGAGCATCAAAAAGAGGCCTGATATCTGCATTAACATGGACTAAGCATCTCGTGTTTGAGGAACTGAGGTTACAAACCATGGTATACAGTACTTCTTCAGGAAGAGGACTTGCCCAAAGAGAAGACATCCTCTTTCTCAATGATTTCAAACAGTAATGTGAGTGTTGAAATTACAGTACGACTGCCAGCACCGAGTGAGCCTGTGGTTAAATACAGCTGAGTGCAGATATTGGGCATTTCACCGTGTTCCAGAAGTGAGTTGTTGGTTGGTTTGGGTTTGGTTTTTTGTTTGATGGGTTTTTTTGCTTGTTTGGGTTTTTTCTTTGTTTTGTTTTGTTTTTTACCCTGACGTATTTATCCAAAAGTTTGCTATGAACCATTAAGCTTGAGTTGTTCTTACATTTGATTGATCTGTGGGTATCAGCACTCCTTAAAGAATAGATCAAAACTAAAAAACCTCTACATAGGACCAATAGAGCAGAATTATTCAAGTTCAGTGAAATATTACAAACAACAACAACAAAAAAAGCTTCCTTTTTAGGAAAACTCAGCTATGGTAAAAATATCTACTACAGTGCACTGCACTGTAATAAATATTCAACATAAATTAATAATTTACAAGTACCTGAGCAAGTAGACAGAGCACCATAGCACAGCACAGCACCAAAGGCAGTAGCTCAGAATTCTTAAAAATAATGCTGTTTTAAACATTAAAAATTCTAAGTATTGTCATAAAAATGAACTCCAGCTGGAGTTTAAAGATAGTGCAAACTTCTGTCTTCACTTTTTAAAATAAAGGTGTCAGATTTTCGAGTCATTTCACATCAGCAGTGCTGCTGGACCTGGATACCTGTGGTGGATGCTTAGGAGCAGGTCTGTGGGAAAGAAAGAAAAGAGCAACTTGTTATTTAAACTTTTGTTAGTTCCCACAGCCAGCATCGTGCTTGAGGCGTGAAGGGGAATGGTAAAACCTCTTGGAAAGAGTTCTCCAAGTTAACTTCAGACAGGTAGCATGGCACTGTCACCCTGGGATAAGATCAGACATGTTACACAAGTCTAAATGATACCAGCAGGCTCCTTTCTTTACAGTTCATATTGTACTTGCTGCCTGGCCATGGTACAACCTTGTTCAGTGTTTCAGGAGGTGTTCTTTAAACTTTATTTGCTTTTGAGTGCCCAACAATCTTGCACCAGTACGAAAATGTTACTTAATGGTGTAGAGTAGCAGTGGGTTTCAAAGAGGTGTAGTCATCAGCTTGAAATCAAATTCCTTTAAGAGTATCTTACTAGAGTGGGCAGCCAAGAGCTTAAGCAAAGTGCACTCTTGTGGCCTTTTTGCTGGCATTATTATGAAACTAACTTGATTCCATTTTTAATTTTTCTGACCAATCACTGCTAGAATTCCTGTAACTTAAAATGCTAATTTTAGCTTCCTTCAAGCAAGCTTTTTATTCATAGGAAACTGAAGAGTATTTGGTAAGAAAATATCACTGACCGTGGTCATTAACACTCAGCAGAATTATTTCACTTCCAGATTATTTTTCTCAACATCCTTTTTTTAAAGTGTATAATTTCTGGATGTTTGGGGTGTTATTTTTAGATTATAAAAATCGATGGTCTGTTGTGAAATGGGTGAATGTAAAATTGCTTTTATTGGTGGTTGCTCTTAACAGCATTCAGTCCTCAGCCAAATTCTGTAGGTGGTCTGAGTAGGAATTTCTCCTCTGCAAGAGCTTTGTTCCTCTTCTAATTGCTGCTTATAAGCTCCCTCCTTTTGCAAGGGGTTGTATTTACTGGCCAGTTCTTTAAATGTCCACTGGGTGCTTACAGTCACCCCTTCACACCCAGTAGAAATTCTTGTCCTGGTGAGGAAGCCAATGCAATTGTGCTGATGTACTCCCAGGGAGAATCAGTCCGTGCTGCCTCCTTGTAGATAAGCAAATAGAAAGCAGTTGTTGCGTACCTGAGACATTTTGGACCTGTCATTGAACAAAGTGCTCTAAGTCAGGACATTCTGATCACAACTAACCTTGCAGGAGTAACGTGAGGCAGAGCTTTTGTGCGTCCAGGAGCTGCTGTGCAGGTGCTGGTACAGCGGGCTTTGGTCAGAGGGTCTGCTGGAAGAGGCTTCCGAGGAGGGTTGGGTTTGTTGCTTTCCTATTAGAAAACAACCTCATGTTAGTCTTTGGAGTTGGCATAACAACATGGCAACAGCTGAGGTAAACTGAAGGTGAGTTTGGAGTAGCTGTGAGCAGATATGATGAGTAAGCCGTAAGTTATCCTTAACAAACCAGGGTTTAATATCATTTTTTAATGATTTTGTTCCTTTTGATTCTTTACTCTAGAAATCCTGGGTGCACCTATGCCTGAGTGGATGATTAATTGGTGCTAAATGAAAACAACAGAGACTGAATACATAACATTGTAAAAAATAGTTATCTAGAAAGATGGAAATACTAGAAGTAACCTTAAATTGCAAATTCAGATGGCCCCCAAAGCAACTGCTCAAGTCCAGTTTGAATTGGTAGCATCTGTGGATTTTTTTTAGTTTTTTTTTCAGAGATGCTGCTGTTCTTTCATTCTGTGGAATTAAATGATTCATTAATAAAGAACAGAAGTCATCTGCTGTCAGGCATGAGCTAATGTCTCTTCTGTGTGGTCCTTGAAACACTGCAAACATGGTAACATGTCTATTTGTGGTCTTCATTAAAAAGAACTGGGATAGATTAAGTGACTTGCTCAGGGCACAGAAAACCTCACCAATACATCCAAAAACTCACTTCAGATCCTTCTACTATTTGACCTGCAGAATCATGATTTTTTTCTAAGTAATTTTACTCTTTATTAAGTAGTTTGCCATCACTATCATTAGTAAAGTTAAGCTAAAAGAAACAAGCAGAGCTTACAGGTATGATCTACTTAAAGATCCCCTGAAAGATGTAAGCAAAGCAAGCCATCAGAGGCATGAATTGCTCATGAATAAAGTAGAACTTTTCATTATTAGTTTTGAGCATCCATTTCTGTTCTTACTTTTCATGGCAAACATTTGCTGTTTCAAGAAGGAAATGCAGGTTAACTGTCAGTAGGTGTCTTGATAAGGACAAACATATGAGAACTTAAGTAAACACCAAGAGAGGAGAACTGTCCTTGTTTATGGGTTTGTGCTTATTAGCTGTGTCCTAAGTCGAGCCACCACCTGAGTGTAGGGACAGGTTGAGTTTCTGAGAAGCTCAGAGCAGCTCAGTACCAACGGGACCTGATCTGTAAATTGGGCTTTTCCCCTCTTTTTGCAGCAGAAATGGGCTGAACTGGCTAATCCAGGTGTGCTCATCTAGAGCAGTTCTTCAGCTGTGGAGTGAGCATCTTCTCATGGCTCAGAATTAAAATCATCTTTGATGCCTAAGCTAAACTAGTTCTTTAGGCCCTCTAAAGATGTGAGAAAGAATGTTGAAAGCGAATTAGTCTACAATAAATATAACTCTGAGGGGTGCACAAGCCCAACACTTTATTTCTTCATATTTTTTTTCTCTTCAGATCTTGTAAAAATGTGATCCTTGAGTTAATATCCTTAAGGAAGAAGCAGCAATGTGGCTTGGCAGAAAGTCTAATGTCACAAGCTGGTGAGAAAGGGTAAAAGAAGGAAAAAAAAAACAAAGAAAAAAGGAGGAGGGAATTAGGGAATTCAGATAAAAATGGAGATGGAGAATATAAAATGGCTGAGATNGTGCTAAATGAAAACAACAGAGACTGAATACATAACATTGTAAAAATAGTTATATAGAAAGATGGAAATACTAGAAGTAACCTTAAATTGCAAATTCAGATGGCCCCCAAAGCAACTGCTCAAGTCCAGTTTGAATTGGTAGCATCTGTGGATTTTTTTTAGTTTTTTTTTCAGAGATGCTGCTGTTCTTTCATTCTGTGGAATTAAATGATTCATTAATAAAGAACAGAAGTCATCTGCTGTCAGGCATGAGCTAATGTCTCTTCTGTGTGGTCCTTGAAACACTGCAAACATGGTAACATGTCTATTTGTGGTCTTCATTAAAAAGAACTGGGATAGATTAAGTGACTTGCTCAGGGCATAGAAAACCTCACCAATACATCCAAAAACTCACTTCAGATCCTTCTACTATTTGACCTGCAGAATCATGATTTTTTTCTAAGTAATTTTACTCTTTATTAAGTAGTTTGCCATCACTATCATTAGTAAAGTTAAGCTAAAAGAAACAAGCAGAGCTTACAGGTATGATCTACTTAAAGATCCCCTGAAAGACGTAAGCAAAGCAAGCCATCAGAGGCATGAATTGCTCATGAATAAAGTAGAACTTTTCATTATTAGTTTTGAGCATCCATTTCTGTTCTTACTTTTCATGGCAAACATTTGCTGTTTCAAGAAGGAAATGCAGGTTAACTGTCAGTAGGTGTCTTGATAAGGACAAACATATGAGAACTTAAGTAAAATTTATGTCTGGTCATTTCAAATTTACCACAAACTACATTTTAAAGCTGTACATAATGTCCTTTTTCTTTTTCACTCTTCACATAGCACCTAGTAGCTCTTGAGTGAATCAGAAAGATGACAAAAATGTTCCTGTTTTATTATTACAGCCAAATCTCATATTCAGTATAAAAATCAACCTTGGCTGTCACCCAGAGGAATTTACCCTATGAACTGAGATAACATTTTCTTGCTATAAGAAGTTAGCCTGTGAGCTCTGAGTTTGGGGGTATAAAATAAATGCAAATGCTCTTGAAAATGCTGAAATAAAGAGCATGCTTGTAAATAGCCTAGGTAGCTTTATCTACCCTGTGGGAAGTCACAGATTTCAATGAAACAGCAGCAAAGGAAGTTCTTCAAATGATAGTAATTTCCCTTATTACAGAACTAGAACCTTGAAACTATTAAGAGAAGAAATCTTACCACCAGGATTTCTTAACCAGAGTTTGGGACAAGTTAGAACACAGTAGAAACTGATACTTTTCAATAACTGAATGATATCCACAGTGAAATAGAAGTTTAAGTTGCCTTTGTAATAATTAAATCCATCAAGTTTATTCAATAGGAGAATATGTGCATCATCACCTCGAGTGGGACAGTTGTAACCAACATGCAAACATCAGCATTCTAAAGACAGCAAACGTCAAATGCCTCTTGGAACACCACAAAACCTTTATTCCCTTGAGTGCCTTGAGAGAAGTGGCCTTTTCCCTCAAGTGGTTTTATGTGATTAATGCAGTGAAGCAGCCTGATGGAAGGAACGTTCAGCCGTGTGCTCGGTCAGTCCCCAAGTACTATCGCATGAGTTGTAGTTACTCTTCAACTGGCTTGGGCACCATAATTGGGAAGAAGAACTGATTCAGGCTGAGCAGTCTAGAGAAACAAACTCCTGAGGAGCTTAAGAGCAGGTAAGGATGGATAAACACCAAGAGAGAACTGTCCTTGTTTATTGGTTTGTGCTTATTAGCTGTGTCCTAAGTCGAGCCACCACCCGAGTGTAGGGACAGGTTGAGTTTCTGAGAAGCTCAGAGCAGCTCAGTACCAATGGGACCTGCTCTGTAAGTTGGGCTTTTCCCCTCTTTTTGCAGCAGAAATGGGCTGAACTGGCTAATCCAGGTGTGCTCATCTAGAGCAGTTCTTCAGCTGTGGAGTGAGCATCTTCTCATGGCTCAGAATTAAAATCATCTTTGATGCCTAAGCTAAACTAGTTCTTTAGGCCCTCTAAAGATGTGAGAAAGTCTAATGTCACAAGCTGGTGAGAAAGGGTAAAAGAAGGAAAAAAATCAAAGAAAAAAGGAGGAGGGAATTAGGGAATTTAGATAAAAATGGAGAATATAAAATGGCTGAGATGAAGCAAAATGGAAATAGAAAGGAGATGGCAGCACAGGAAAATGCCACCAGGAAAACATACATCCTTGGAAGTGAAGAAAAGTTCTTTGAATATATAAATCCCACTCATCCATACAGAGTTTCTGGATGGATTTCTTTGTCCAGTTTTATATCAACAGCTTAGCATTTCATGTATCCCATTTCTGTATTTGGGAAAGTGTTGTTTTAAATCTCATCATGGTCTGTTTTTACAGCTCTGCTAGGAAGAAAAGCATATTTCTCATATTGACTAGATACAAAGCTTTATTTTTTTTTTAACATTTTTTTTTCACTGATGTTTAAATAAGCAGCTGGAATAAGACTCTTGCCTGAAGTGCAGTGAAGTTTAGATGGGAACTTAGTTTATGTTAGCCCTCAGTGTCTAAAGCCAGTCTCAGGTGTCACAGAATCATCAGGGTTGGAAGGGACCTTACAGATCATCTGGTTCCAACCCCTTTGCCCTAGGCAGGGACATCTTCCACTGGAGCAGGTTGCTCAGAGCCCCATCCAGCCTGGCTGTGAACACTTCCAGGGATGGGGCTTCCACCACCTCTCTGGGCAACCTGTGCCAGTGCCTCACCACCCTCATGCTGAAGAGCTTCTAACATCCAGTCTGAATTGACCCATCTCTCTCTAGCTTTAATCCACTGCCTGTGGATTAAATCCACTACCCAACATGTCACAGGAGAGGTGTTCAGAGGAACAACTGGCTGGATGAGCAGGAGGTGAGCCCAGCTCCATTTCACTAGGGGAGAAGTAAAAATACCAAGCTATATTTCCTATAATAAAGATGACCTATAAAATCTGAGATATGCTTTGGTAATAAGATGATGATAGTATCAGAGGCTCCAACTGCATGCTAACAGTTACAAAGTCAGTGATCAAATCCAAATGCGTGGACTGAACCCAGGGTTAGTAGGAGCCTGCACTGTTCCCTTGATTTCAGTGGTGCTGTGCTGATTTATACTGACTGTGAATCTGGCCCATAAATAAAGTATGTGTGCCTCACGAGAGCATCTGAAGGAAGAAAAAGCTGTTTATCAGTCAAGATTAAATATTAATCTTGGCAACACTTCATCTCCTAAATGTTTTTGAGTGTTCAGTTTGTTCTGTTTTTTTTTCTGTTGTTGCGGCTCGCTTTTTTTTTCTTTACTATTTAACTTCCATCTGAAAAGAAACTTTACAGCACAATAATAATCCATTCATAGTTGTCTCAAGAGCCACTAGAGGGGAAAAGAGTTGTCTTAAGATCCACTTAGTGTGTCGTGCCTTAGCTATCCACTCCTGGAAGCCCAGAGGCAGCAGGGAAGAAGCTCGTGCCTAAATATGCTTCTCAGAAGGAGGCAGCTGTGGAGCCATAGAAAGAGTGAATGGTTTCAGATCCTCTTCAGCACTATGCTGCAGTATTGGGCATCTGGATGATATTATGAGTATAGCAATGATTTTTTAAGTGCTTCCTCTTGATGACCTGATGGATGTAGTTCTAAGAGAGTGCTGAAGCAAGACATTAAGTAGTATCTCTATAAACTAGACCTAAACTATTCTCCAGTTAATTTACTTCTTCCAAGCTTTGAGGAAGTAAAATTGTTCTCTTAAGAAGAAAAGATTTTCTTCCCATCCAGTGTTTTCAGTGTCCCTAGGATATAAGAAGTAGCTATTTCTGACAGCACTGAATTGATGTTATTGGATATAATTTTGAAAGAAGCCACACTTGCTTATTCATTAGGTTGCCTTGACCTGATCCCTGCTTTGTCCTACTTCTGTTCGATGCGGCAACTGAAAATTAAAACCAGCAATATTTTGTTTGATGGAGTAACTGTCACAATTCATTGGAGCTGCCAAACTGAAAAGCTTTTTTGGCAGTTTCAGATCTGTCAGTCTTTGGTAATGATAGTCCTAGAGATCTGGTCTTCAACCTTGCACTTCCTCTGGGAATTGAAGGGGAGAGTGCTGAGGAACGTGGGTTGCAGTGGTGGATCGGCTGCTTTGACGTGCAATGACAGGCTGGGGCACCAGCAGAATGAGAAATGGTTACTTGTTCTTGGAAAGCCTTTTCTCCATCTGTCTTCTGCTACTGGGAGACAATGTGCACTTCTAAGTTGCTAGATAAGAAGAAATACAAGACATTTCTCCTTTTTTTTTTTTTTAATGCAAACATTTGATTAAGAAACAGAAAGGTGCTTGCACTTAAAATCTTAACTTTGACCACTGTGAAATATGCAGAACATTTTAAGGAATGAGAGAAAATAAACAACAAACCTATTTGCACTAAAGACAAAAGCAACACAAATCAAACTTCAGGTTTCCTATAAGACTGATTTTAGAAAGGGTTGGTGTTTCCATTCCCATGAAAAGGAAAATAAATGACTAACAAGGTGGAAAAGGGAAGAAGAAAAAGCTCTGAAAGCAATTGGCCACATTTATAAAAGTCTGTCTCACCTGAATGATTCGATGTCCAGACTTAGACAAAATTAAAGCTAGACCCATTTTTTGTGCTGTCATAACACACAAGTGTCAGGAGGATGGGACCAGTCATTTGTCAGTGGTGCCCCGTGACAGGGCAGCAGGTAACAGACACAAAAGTCAACATAGGATGTTCCATCTAAACACAAGGACTAACTTCTGTACTTCTGAGGGTGACAGAGCCTGGAACAGGCTGCCCAGAGAGGTGGTGGAGTCTCTGTCACAGCCCCAGCTGCCATAAACTGATATATCCATACTGCATTTCTAAACCTCTACAATGTGTAAAAGAATTACCATAGAAAAAGGCCAGTGGGAAAGATGAGAAAGCATTTCATGCCTCCACCACATGCAGATGCTCACACACTAAATAATATATAGAAGAAAAGCTCAAAGAAAATCAGTGGTTACCTGGGCGAACCTCAGCGCAGGGTGGGCTGGCAAGGGTCTTTCAGGCACAGCTTGGTGACATGGCAGCTGGGGGAGGGGTGGTAGGACTCGCTGTGGTGTTTTTGACTGCAGCAAATCGTGTGTCTTCACGGGGTTACTGATGTCAGTCACCTGGTAGGGCAGTGGTCTTCTTGGAGCATCTCTCTATAAAAGCAACCCCAAACAACAGTTATGAACTGAAGCTGCCATCTCTTCCCATTTTATGTATTTGTTCTACTTGATATAGAATCATAGAATGGGTTGGAAGGGACCTTAAAGATCATCTCGTTCCAACCCCCCTGCCATGGACACCTCCCACTGGACCAGGCTGCTCAAAGCCTCAATCAGCCTGGTCTTAAATACTTCCAGGGATGAAGTGTTCACAACTTCTCTGAGCAACCTCTTCCAGCATCTCAACACCCTCACAGTACAGGACTTCTTCCTAATGTCCAATCTAGATCCACCCTGCTGTAGTTTAAAACCATCACCCCATGTCCTGTCACCACAAGTGTCCTGTCACTTACAAAAAGTCCCTCCCCAGCTTTCTTGTAGACCCCTTCAGGTACTAGAAGGCCACAAGAAGGTCTCCCCAGACCCTTCTCTTCTCCAGGCTGGACAGACCCAACTCCTTCAGCCTCTCCTCATAGGAGAAGTGCTCCAGCCCTCTGATCACCTTTTGTTGCCCTCCTTTGGACCCTCTCCAACAGGCCCATGTCCTTGTGTTGGGGGCTCCAGAGCTGGATGTAGTACTCAGGTGGGGTCTCAAGAGCAGAGTTAAGGGCATTATTAAGACCACGTAATAACAGTGTTATGATAAATTACTTAAATGAGATCCAAATTATATGATATGGGTTTTTTGGTGTTGTTTTGATGGGTTTTTTTAAAACCATTTAGGACTCACTTTTTGTATGTTTGTGTTTTGTGGCTTCATGATGAGGTTTTTACTCAGGGACGTGGTAGGAACATGATTAGGCTCAGATGAACTGGAAGGTCTTGCTGGACTCACAGACCTGCATTAGAAACAAAGATTTATTGAACTCAACCTTCTGCTTTACAACTGGTTTTTTTGAAACAGTAGCCTCTTCTCAACATGATTTTTGCAAAGACTTTCTGACTTTTTTACTATATAAAGTAAAAATTTTCTACTATTCCTGCAAGAATAAAAATAAATATTGATTTTTTTCCTTTTTTTTTGAAGCCAGTAGTCTGTTAAATTAGCTTCTGCAATCTGTGGCAATGCAGCTTTGTAACACCCAAGAGACTATTCTAATGAGTCCAGCATTTAAACAGTAATGACCTCAAATATGAAAGTTTCAGCTCACTCGACTAAGCTTAGATAAAAGGCCACGCAAGGTAATGAAACTATTTTAGGCAAACAAAAATAAAGCTGCTACTTCCTTCACTTCTTAATTTATTTTATTTTAATCACAAAAGAAAAGAAGTATATCCTCAGACCAAAACATTATTTACTGACAGCCAAGAGTTGAACCAAACTGTGGACAACACTGCTCTTAATACTTGGTGAATATTTCTAGGGCTGCCTCTCTCTAACATGCCCTCACTGCTCTGTGATGAATGTCAAGATGCCATGTTTACAGCTACTAATATCTACGAGGGTATAATCAGGGAGAATGATCATACCTTAGTTTCTCTATTGTGGTCTTTTTACTTGTAAACAACCATTTCATGAAAGTCTTCCTTTTGAGGTACATGATTGATCCAGCAAACAGAAGGCACAGGATGGTTATCAACACTCCTACAGTTAAACTCTTATTATCTGCAACAAAACACATAGAGTTAAATTCCATCAAGAGCCACCTTTGCTGAAATGTGTTGTGTCTGTGGAGCAGGACATTGCTGCCTGGCCCAGATTTCTAACTGCCGTGCTGGTGAAGTGGATAAACCATGAATTTAAGACTAATAAATGCTTATTTCTTCTAGCCTGATGCTTGAATCATGGCTTGTTTCAAAGTAATTTCTTTAAAATTAGTTAAAATATGACACTGTAGATGCCTTCCAACTGAACGATCCCATTCTAGTCAGGTATCTAGGTGAAAACATCTCCATGTGCTCTCTTTGCACCTATGTTCAGGTCCTGCTTAGGCTGACATCTGCAAATGGGGCCATAACATACACGGGCTGTTGGCCTCACCCAGGCACCCAGAGGCAGCAATGCTGCCTGGCACCTTCTTCAGGGGCTGCTGCTTCCAGGGTGGAAGGGAGCCAGAGGGGACAGATATGCCTAGATAGTGGTTCAGTAAAGGGCAAAATGTTGAATGTTCTGTCCCTCAAACATAAGTGGTAAGCTTAGCTCTTTTCTAGCAATATTTTAAGGGTGTCATTGTGCTTCAACACTGGGCAAAAAGCCTGCAATGTGGGCAGCTATGGTCCAGCCCACATGGCTGTCAAGTTGAATCTGGAGGCAGGCAAAGGAAAGCCTTCAGCAATGGTGTTGTGTGCTCTCAGAGGGATACTCTGCTTAGCACAGGGCTGTGGCCTTCTGCACTTACTCAAGTTTTCAGAGTGCTTTAAGCTGCTTTAAATACCTTGCTGGGACCTAAGTGAGGCACAGTGGTGAGATGAACCCTGACTAGATGACTTGCAGCTGAAAGAAAGCCTTATTTTTTGGAAGAGGTAAAGCAGCAGCTCTGATGGTTACGGGTATGTGATATGATCATTGCCTGGAGCAGAGGATGTTGTGGTTCTTCAGGAGTGCTGACCTAAAAAATGCACATTGCACAGTAGGAGAGACATCTTTAGTCTTTGCTCTGGTGACCTATCATCACTGTCTTAGTCTTACCCTGATTGATACTCAGCCAGCTGGCTCTGGTCTGCTGGCCTAAGGTCACTCGGATGCTGGTGAACAGTCAGCAGCATTGACTGAACCAACTAGACATGGGGCTCAGTGGGGTGTGAAGTGCCCTGCACTGCAGAATACCAAATCTCTCACCATCTCTAAAAGATTAATAAAATTAATTAGGTAAGATTATGCAATTTAATTAACTTCTCTACCCAACAAAGACTTAAGGCTTCTAAGAAAAATAGACTGTCAAACACACAGGTTTCCTCTAACTCAGCTGGGTAAAATCAGTTACTAACCACTAATGAGTCCGTGTGCCTTGTTTGACTAAGATGGAACTGTTTTATTGAGCTAATCCTTCTGTAATTTGATTTAGAGATGTGCAAACTCCTCAGATCATAATCCACCCCCTCCATCAAATATTCGTATTTAAATCCAAGTGCCAGCATCAGAAAATGAGGTCCTCTAGCATTTTCCATATTTGTTTATTCCCAGTATTACTAAACGTAGCACTGTCTTCAGGGAAAAATGGGGAAACTACCACACTAGTTTAACCTATTGTTAAAACAATTTCCTGTTAAACTGAAGAAGTGTTGGCTTCCAAAAGACAAAATGCAAGAATTCTCCAAGATGTCCTCTATTTGTCTTCTCCAGTTAGTGTTGCCTGTGCAGCACGTTATTATAATGGATTTTGTAGCTCCCCAGATACTTAGCTTTCAGGTAAGCTAAAAAAGGACTGTAAAGCTTTAGAACAAATCTTAAAAAGAAAACATTTAGCACACAAGTAATCACACTTGTTCAGTGCCCGAGCACAGTTTCTTTGCTATCTTAGACACTGGAAGGTATTCAAAAAATAAGATCTTTCACCAGTGAAACCATCACATGAAGCTTTGTCATGGAAATGACTGTGATATCATAAATCCAGCAAGCAACTCACTGCAGGATCTGGCATGTAGAGAATACAATCCATTTTGGTTTGGAATAATATTATTCATATGAAAAACACGCAGATCATTTTCCAGCAAGTTTTAGTTTTATACAAGCAGCTGTGAGTAGACTGCTTGTCCTGTCACGTACTCAGACATAAATCAGAAACAGCTTTGTGGAAGTCCCTAAAGTTACAGTACTCTGGAGAAAAATTGGCATGTGATGATTATCAAATCCTATAAAATTCACAATGTGTAGAAATAATTCTTCCTGAGGTTGGCCAAAGGTGAAGTAAGATACTATAGCAAATGTTCTGCAGACTGAACAAGGGGAAATTGAGATACGAAGTATAGTAAATGGACATCTACTTCTATCATGTGTGAGGGCAACTTCTGGTAAATCTGTGGAAGTTATCTATAAAGTGGAGCTTTAATCTGACACGGTCCAAAATGTGCTATTTTTCACAATACAGAGAATTCTCCTTGGAAGAACAGTATCAGATATATTTCTGATTGTTGATTATGAAATATTTTTGCATTTATAAGCATTGCAATATCCATTCTTCATTAGAGCAGGTCGTGGGTACAGTAAGGTATTTCTGTCCTGATGCACTCAGTGGAGAACACTGGAGCTTGGCATATCTCAAGGTGAATCCAAGAGGACTGCAACATTCATCTACCATGGCAACAGGATTAGCTCAAGTGTGGGAGTTAGCTCCTCATCCTCAGCTTAAATCAATACCATTTCCTACTTAGTGCAGTGAGCTACTAAACTTGACCACAGAGCTTGAGAGAAAAAAAATAAGGGGGGTTGGGGAGGATTAAAAAATGCACCAGGAGCACTGTGCCTTTAGTTATGCAAGAAAATTGATGCATTCAGTTGGTCACTAAATGGCTTTGCATCACTCAGTTATCACTTTGGCACCATCACATCTGGACTGAACTATTTGATTTACTGATTTATTCCCCAACCTTGCAAGCTCATTCCTTACAACACGACACTTTCTATTTCCACTCTTTGTCATGGAAACAACAGGTAAAGTGTGAATTGCCACTAACCTGCTTGCCTGATGGGTCCACTGTCCACGCTGCCACCAAACCCTGGCTTGTCACAGTATGGGGGGGCCCAGTCAGCCTCACAGTGACAGTTCTTTTTATTGTTGCAGACCTGCAGAACAAGACAAATGGCTTAACATGAAAAGGATGACCCTCTACACCTGAGAGCGGCTGATAAAGCCTCCTAATCAGATCATGACACAGCTGAAAGAACTAAAATTTACAGAAGAAAAGAGATGCACTTGTATCTGCCTGTTGGCACAACTAAGACAGCACAGAGCAAGACACTGTCAAGAAACAGGGATCCTAAAAAAGCATTATTTATTTGGCAGATAATCATTTGAATTGCACCAGCTGACAGCCTCAATAATATAAAGATAATTGCACAGCTCTTAAGTCTTAGTCTCTCTTTGCCTCCAGAAGCTTTCTAACTTCTGCTCCTTCTGCCTTCACAGGAACAGGAGTCCCTCTTTGCTGTTAAGGCTGTAAAGCTTTGTCAGCTCACTTGAATGCTCCTATCCATCAAGGGCTTGCATTAGCCAGCTCAAAGATGACCCATTTGCTAGAAGAACTCATGAAACTGGAAACAGAGCTAAGGAAGCCCTCCCTTTGATACCACACCTGCACTGCCTAGAAGGATACAGTCCTCAGTGTTCTGGTGGTTTTAAGGTGAGTTAAGGAAGGACTAGCACGATCTGATGTACCAAATGCTCCCTGCAGAACAAGAGAGCCCCAAAGGTCTGGAGCCCATCATTATCAGCCTGTTCCTGCTGCACAGAGCAGATGGAGCTGGTGGACTTGTGGCTTTGAAGGGACGAGGTCCCACAGTTCCTAGCACTCATCAAAAGAAGGGCTGCTTTTTTAATTTCCTTTTGATACCATCCAAGCAGTGTCTACATTCCTAACAGAGAGGCTAAAGCTCTGTGCTATGGACAGAATACAGAAACTGAATGGGTACAGGGTGGAGATGGCACAATCACATGTAGATCACAGAATGGTAGGGGCTGGAAGGGACCTCTGGAGATCATCTCATCGAAACCCAAGCTGATTTTGAAACAAAATTTTGGGCCTAGGGCTAGTTGTCAATATGGTGCTAAACATTTTGCTAACACTGATCTACCACCACCATGGAGAAACCACACAAGAGATGAATAAATGGGTTTCTCAGCAAGATGCTAGTTAGTTCACAGGACTTTGCAAACAGGCATTTTTGGAGCAAGGTCATTTTTAGCTGACAGGCTTTTCAAAAAGACTACCCTGGTTGTGTCTGCAGAGTATTAAAGTATCATTCACATGGCTTAGGCTGGCTATGGTCAAGTGGAATGCAAAACAAGAAAAGATTTTCTTCTCAAAGGCACTGAGATAATTAAAAATACCAATCATTAAGCATTATTTTTTCAATTAAAGCACTGCAGGACTCCCCATCTACAATGCCACGGTGTCATTTTTTTGCTACTCAGGGTGACCAGAGGTTCTCTGTCCTACAGACATCAAGATGCCAGTGGAGGTCGATGCTCCTTCCAGCACAAGGGTAACAGGCAGCACCATCAACACTGCTCCCTTTTCCAAAGGTGGGGTAATAAAGTCAGTTAAAGCAACCCAAAAGCCCTTCTCAGAAGAGCTCCCTGTCTCTTCCAATGTGATTGCCACAGCTCTTCACAGAAGCAACCAGATCAGCAGCAAATCAAGGTTAATTAGGCATAGCTTGAAATAATTAAGATTTTTTGCAATACAAACTCGGTTTCGAAACACTTTGGTGTTATTAACTGATAGCATCACATTTTTTCATCCTGCACCACTTTCATACCATGAAACTCATCAATGTGGTTTTACTTGATTTTAATTCTTTTGGAAATGCTTTTCCATTTGACTGTCAATTCACATGCATATTTTAACTTCTCTGTATCCACAGAGAAACTCTATTTCTTGAAATGTTAATGGGAATTCTTCATGAAGGAAGGTTAGACTTAAAATTGCTTTGAAGATGACAAAATTCCTTTTTATCAAAGACTGCTAATTAAGAACAAGATAATTACTACTTGATAAATATTTCTTTGTTAACAATAATTTCATTTCTTGCAGTTCCTAGAAGGGACACTGAAAATGGAAATGCAGAAGTAAAAAAAACTCTTGCAGTGACTTTGATATATTACAAACAATCGTAGATCCCAAAGCTATTACGTAAAATGATTTCTTGTCCAGTGTTAATGGACTGATTGCAAAAGAAATGTTCCTATAATGCTTACTCCACGTCCATGGCACTTTGTTGCACATTTGTGTACACCAAAAACACTTGTGTTCTGGCACCGGCGATTAAGGCAAATCTGCAAAAGAAGAGAAAAGGAGTTTTAATAGGGACAGAACTGATGGCGCTCGAGGCATCGTGTCCATCTCTGCACATCTGCTCTGGTTCCACACATGCATCAAGTTTTCCCAGTACACGTGCTGGGTTGACAATGTTAGACTGACACAAAGATAAGGCCACCACGATTAGGTGTATTGCTGTTGTTATTATTATGCCTTTGTCAGCCTTTTAGGTCCAAATCTGTGGCAGCTGAATTCTGCTCTCGATCGGCATCCTGGCCCACGCTGCATTTCAGCCATAGTTTGTATTTGGTTGATATGCTCAGCTTGTGTAAATAAACACTCAAGTTTTCACTGAAGTGGAACTCGTGGTGAGCTGCTGGGGCTTGGGGTTTTTTTAAGCCAATTTAAAACCCAGTAATTTACATTTTTTGAGGTCTAGGAATGCACTGAGCAGGAGGCTTCCATGTACCCAGGCTGGCTGCATTCATGTCTTCACAGCAGCAGATGATTCCTCGAGGAAAGGTTCAGGTTCCCTTGTGACATAAATTGGCATAGTTCTGTTTGTATCAACATTTTCATGCTAGTACAGAACTTGGACCCAGGACAGCCTGAATATTTCACCGAGTTCCTTGATTTATGTGGGCTCATCATTGTTCCTCAGCAAAACTGTCGCTTCTCTAAGAGTTTTCCCAAGCTAAACAATTATTTTTTGGCATTGAATATAAATAAACCATACTTGAAGTGGAATAATGATCTTATGGGAAACAGAAGTAAACAGCATGCATATGCAAAAGAATAAAATGCAATTTTTTGGTTTTGTTTTCCAGTTGTTACAGGTAAACTTTGTCTATGCAGCTGAAAATTGAGGTAAAGCCAGATTAGTACCATCTAATAATACTGTAAAACAATCAGATGACTGCTGAAAATGTCAGCAATGAGAAGTTATCCTACTCAAAACTGAAAAAAAAGAATAAAGTAGGACTGGAATAACTGTTACTTTGCTATGTTCACTGAAAAAGAAACCCAAAACCAAATCAAAAATAAAATAAAAAAAAAAATCACAGCACAATTTTGCTCATGTTTAACTGCAGCTGAATTCAGTAGCACTAAAAGTCAGTCACCATAATTAGCATTAAGCAGGGAATAGTGTGGAAGGAGAGGACAGGGATTCTTAATCAGGGCACTTATGCCCTGGGGAGAAGGAAAAATGGAAAGGAAATTAGAGTGAATTGGCATCAACATGCACGCATGTAGAGAATATGGTCTGATTACAGCAGTATTCACAATTCAAATATTCACAGTGCAGCAGCACACAGAATTTTGATCACATTAAAATGGCTGCATTTCAAATTGCCTATCTTCGGCTTAGAAAACTCAAGAATATTTAAATTCATATTCTTAATCCATAATACAAACGCACTAATGTCCTCCAAGTAAAACATACAATTTGGTAAGTATTAGCCTGTGTATTCTATAGAGTGTATGTATATGATTAGATAGATTAGAAAGATTAAATACTCATTAGTAAAACATAATAGGGCGCTTTCCCAGCCCTGAATTTTCTTTGAAAAGACATTTTGTAACAGATTGACTTAGAAATGTTGAAAGGGTTGTTTTCCTGTAACAGAACAGTAATTTCACTAGGGATGTATTTTAAAACCTGTTCCCAACGCAGTGTGAAAATCCAACATCACTCAAAAGCATTTAGAATTTCAGAGGCTTTCTTGACTTTATGACAAATTATCAAAGCACTTTCTTTGTTCTTTTTTGCAAGTAATCCAGGGTGGGTATGGAAATCTCCTTCATTTCAATAGTTCTTGGACCCCTTTCCATTCCTCAACTCCCCTGTGAACTCATGGTCATCTCCCATCTTTCTCTGTTCCTCTTCTCACAAAGGCAAACGAAGAACAAGTCAGCCATATGGCAGCTGGACTACGTTCACATCCCATAACTCACAAAGTTTGCAAAGTGGGATGGCAAAAAGCAGTTTTGGTGGCTGAACAACAGTGGGTTTAGATTTTGCCAATAGTGAATGCAGAGAGAACTTTTGCTGCACGGGAGAGGGCAGAGGGGAGCCATCATCAGCAGATGTAATAAATTTTGAAGCCTAAACTGAAGTTAATGACAATTTCACAATGCCATAGACGTTGGGGAAGTGAATACACTGAGCTCTTCAGAGCTTCATTAACAAGCCTGTAATGTGTTTTGCTGCAGGAAACCTCTATGCGTGCACAGATACTTGGGACTGGCCTCAAAAAATCAGTTGCAAACTTAAACCAACTTGCATTGCAGCTGCAGAACTGTAACCCAGAGCCGTGGCCAAAAGGAGAAGGGAGTGAAAGCTCTGACTCAGTGTGAGCATGAGAAAAAAAGTTCTTTAGTGGGGAAAAAAAACACATTATCCTAAAGCAAACCCCAGTGAGTTTAGGACAAAATACTTGGCAGCAGGAGGGTAGAGATGTTCTCCTTCTTTGGGAGTGTTTCAGACCCTTACTTTTCCATCTTCACACTTGGTTCCTGACAGCACAAGACCAGGATCAGGCATATCATCACCCAAATACACGTGGGTACCACGACACAGAATCTTGCCACCTTCCTGAAGCGGGATATTAGTTTCTATGGAAACAGCATTGGTACCAATTACAGGTCGATTTGCTCCTCCTTGACACTGGATTTTTCCACATTTAGCATCTCTGAAGGATATAAACGAAAGGAAAGATGAGTTAAATAACTTGAAATGCTTTAAGCCCTCTCCCGCCACCCCTGCAGCTGTTGTTGTGCTTGTAGGGAGAGACCCTACCTGGGTTCACATTTAGCAAAGGAGCTCTTGGAGTCTTTGCCACAGTTGCCATACGGATCACCTGCAGAATTGACTCTCTCAAAGCAGATCCCAGGAGCAGGTTTTGCACCTGAAACAAAACCTAATCAGAACTTTCATCTCAGACAAGGTGTTTTTAATAATTTTCTTTGAGCTCCACTGATGCCTTAGGGGAAGGTAGGATGTGATCTGCATATGGATGGAGCACAACAAAACAGTCGTGCTGGATCAGCATGCTAATTGAAGAGCCTGGATGTGTGGGGTATCTACTGTTAGTTGTCTCTCTTGGCAATGCTGAGCAATAGACAATGCAGAACTCATTCCCCTTCAGAATTTCTCTAGATTACAGAATCAGAGAATGGTGGGGGTTGGAGGGGCCTCTGGAGATGCTCTGGGGCCACCCCCCTGCTCCATCCAGCAGGGGCACCCAGAGCAGGGGGCCCAGCAGCGCAGGGTCCAGGAGGGTTGGGAATCTCTCCAGAGCAGGAGACTCCACAGCCTCTCTGGGCAGCCTGGCACAGGCTCCCACCCCCTCACACCAAAGAACTTTCTCCTCCTGTTCAGATGGAACCTCCTGGGGTCCAGTTTGTTCCCGGTGTCCCTTGTCCTGTCACTGGGCACCACTGAAAAGAGTCTGGCTCCATCGTCTTGACCCCTGCCCTTTAGATATTGATAAACAGTGATAAGATCCCACAGACAATATCATGAAACCTCCTAGGACATAAAAACTTTTAGCAAATTCTAAATCCAGTTTGGTGAAGAAAGACAAGGGCCAGCTGGTGAGTTAACCCCCCCTTCTTTTTACAGTACTCCATGGGGTTCCAGTGAGACCGCAAGAGCTGAAACCAAACAAAATACTTTTCAAGAAAGTGCAATTCTGAACAAGAAGAAACCAGGAAAAAAAAAAATCCAGTTGCAAACTAGAGTGCTACGTGCCTGTAAAAACATGAGCACATGATGTGGCAAAGAGAATATGCTGCTGTTAGCTCAAGATGATGTACTGGGGAGAAGAAGGGAACTCATCCCCTCCTCAATCCTCAATAAATCCACTCCTGAGAGGAAAGACTGGCTTGAAAGAAGGGTTGTTTCTGACGTGGTGGTAGAAGTAGGAATCTGGGAAGACAGGCAGCATCTGGTTCTTATCTACTCTGGTCTTTTATGATGGAGACATATCCTAATGGCAAAGGAACTTCCCTGGTGGGAGTAGTGCTGGAAATATTTGTGCAGACAGATTAGTCATCCCTACATTTTAGAAGTTAAAAGGTGCTATTAGAACATCTATTCTAATGTCATACAGACAACCTCCTGCCCATTTTTTCCTCAGATCATGACCGATAGCTTCTAGGGGAAGATACATGTGTTCAGCTGAACTGCCTAAGTGGCTGGAGGACCTACTTCCCTGGCTTGACTGTTGCAACAAATTAGACCATGTATTAGAATTTAATCCCTTTGTTCTATCGTGATGTGTGGCTTTTATTTCCAGCCAGTGATTGCTGCTCCTTGCAATAGCAAGAGACCCTTTGCTTGGGCTCTTCACTGTCCTGTATTTTCTTTCCATGAAGATAACAAACAGCACAATCAAGTAATTGCCACCTTTCCACCTACTGCCAACACACAGGCTTGCTCTGTGGAGATGAGGTGGTAAGGAGTTACACTGGCTACAGCTCCTAACAGATACCTGCTAGATGCACTTTTGTACTTTTGATAGATTAGCCAAACTAAACCAAAAAGAACTGGCAGCAAATGAGGTGATAGCCTAAAGGCTGACAATTTACCACTTCTACAGCTCTCCTTGAGTTTTAGCAGAGACAGAATAGCTGAGTTAATGTTACTTTTTTTTTCCCCCCAAGTTTTTTTCTTTTCAAATGTTTTGAGTGTGTATCCCTCCAACTGTGGGTAAAACATACCATTTATCATGAAGATTTCATTTGAAAGCCTTCAAGAAGGAAAAAAGGGTGGTTGTTTTTTTTGTTTGTGGGGTTTTTTTGTCTGTTTGGGTTTTGTTTTGTTTTAGTTTTGTTTTATTTGTGTGTTGTTGGGTTTGGTTTTGGTGTGGTTTAGTTTTTTTGAGAGGGGTGTTGTTGTTGCTGTTGTTTTTTTTAAAAAAGGGGTCAAATTCCTGGAGAAGAAAATACAAATATGACTGTAAAACTTCCAGTTACTGTGAATCTTTTCACTAATAACTCAGAGATTAAAGCCTCAATTAATTATCTGCATTTCACAGTTGGAAGCTTGACTAATACTATATACTGCTGAACAGCAATCTAATGCTATTAAGGACAAAATATTAACACTTGGAGTGGCTTAAGATAGCACCCTCTTTTCCTTCTAACATTTTTACATACTGAAACTGGAAAACTCAGAAAGAAAGACACAGAAGGAACAGAATATGAGCTGTTGGTTCCCTGGAGAGCAGGACAAGAGCTTGAAATTCTTTGGAAGATTATGATCAAGCTTGCTGAGTTCACAATTTTACTCCAATCTGGAACTATTAAAAGGGACTCACACAGGATTCTTTCACCTCTTTTCATTAAGCCACAAGCAATAATCAAAAAATCAACAAATGCATCCAGACGAGGCACTGTGCAAAAAGCAAAAGTAAAAATTTCCATTTGTATCATACAGATTCCTCCCCGTCCTTCCAGGGCAGGGCCATGAGCTATTCAGCTTGATACGATCATTAACATCCCATGTCCTATGCCAGCTTCAGAAGGGAAGGGGAAGGAAGGGAAAAAACCCAGTGCTGTGAGCAAGAGGCCCAGTAAAACTGCTTTTTCTACACGTCTGCAGATGGACCTGCTCGCCCTACCTCACCAAAGCAATCAGCCACTCCACATGTCTGCCACAGAATCATAGACTGGTAGGGGCTGGAAGGGACCTCTGGAGATCATGGAGTCCAACCCCCCTGCCAGAGCAGGGTCACCCAGGGCAGCCCACACAGGAACAGATCCAGGTGGGGCTGGAAAGTCTCCAGAGCAGAAGACTCCACAACCTCTCTGGGCAGCCTGGGCCAGGCTCCGTGACCCTCACAGCAAAGAAGTTTCTCCTCAAGTTGAGGTAGAACTTCCTATGTTCTCACTTATACCCATTATTCCTTGTCTTATTACTGGGCACCATGGAAAAGAGACTGGCCCCTTCCACTTGACACCCACCCCTCAGATATTTACAGACATTAATAAGAATCCCTCTCAGCCTTCTCAAGACTAAACAGCCCNGCCCCAGTTCTATCAGCCTTACTTCATAGGAGAGA
>VWZY01004646.1:0-14306 GCA_013399075.1 Chloroceryle aenea
GGTGTCCTTAACACCTCTCCTTGCTGTTAGCCTCGTGGGATTTCCTACATGAATGTTGTGACTTCACCCCAGTTGGCAACTGAACACCACACGGTCCTTCCCTCACTCTCTGCCCCAGTTGGGATTGGGGAGAGAATTGGACAAATGGAAACTTGTGAGTTGAGATAAAGACAGTTTAACAGGGAAAGCAAAAGCCACGCTCACGAGCAAACCAAAATGAGGGATTAATTCAGCACATCCCCTCGTCAGGCAGGTGTTCCAGGAAAGCAGGGCTCCGTCACATGTAATGGTTACTTGGGAAGACAAANGTAATGGTTACTTGGGAAGACAAATGGCATCACTCCAGACATCTCCTCCTTCTCTCTCCTTCCCCTGGCTTTGTATGCTGAGTATGATATTGTGTGGTCTGGAATACCCTTTGGCCAGTTGGGCTCAGCTGTCCTGGCTGTGTCCTTTCCCAGCTTCTGGTGCATCCCCCACCTGCTCATTGGTGGGATGGGGTGAGAAGCAGAAAAGGTCTGGACTCTGTGTAAGCCTTGCTCAGCAATAACAAAAACATCCCTGAATTACTAATGCTGTTTTCAGTACAGATCCACAACACAGCCCATACCAGCTGCTGTGAAGAAAATTCACTCCATCCCAGCCAAAACCAGTACAATGAACCTGTTTCTGATACCAGTAGCTGGGGCTTGCTATGGATAGGTTTGCCCAATTAGGACTTACCATCCAAACTGATTATCTCAGTTTTATGCTGCTTTCTGTGTGAAGTTGCTAAGATTACAGCTTTTGCTTTTCTCCTCCCAGAATGTATCTTCCTTAAGCCACAGGAGCTAGCGGGTAAGAAGGCAGAACTGAAACTCAACTCCTCTTTTTTCAATCTTGAATTTTACAGGTAAAGCAGTGTTGGGGATTTTTTTTTCAATATATGTATATATTTAATTTTTTGTAATTTTTAACTTTGTCCTTTCATATGAATATGGTGGATTGTGAATTGTGCAGTTTCCTTGCTTTGTGTGTATTTTTGTCTGTATTGAGGTGTATATAAATAATATTGAATGAGATATATAATGAAATGTGAAAATATGTATTTGATATTTATATATAGTTTGATATTTATACTTTTTTATTATTATTTCTTTTATAAACATTCAGGCTGATCCAGGTTGAGATCTCCTTCAAGCTGAAAGGCATTGCTCTGCAGACAATCCATGCCCGTGAACTGCCCGACTGCTATGCATTTCAAAATACTGTGAGTGAATCTGGGGCACTTCCAATACTCTATACATGACAAGAACTCAAGCTAAGGCACAGTCATCATCCTTACATTTAGACTGCAAGGAAAAAGCAGTTGATCATGTCCTGGTCCTCACCCCTCCCCCAACCCAAGAGTTGCTGAAATGGTGTTGCCATGGAACAATATTATTTTTTATTGTATTCCAGCTGGTAACATCATAACCTGAGAAGAAGATGAGGAACTGTTAGTCTTTTAAAGGTTAAACTTGAAGTTTTGCTTCTTGGAATACTGCTTTTTATGCTCCACGTGATATATTCTCAATATGAAATTCCATCTAGTCTTGTTTCTGATACACACTTTTGTTTCCAGATAACTTTCAATAATAGAGCCCACAGTGGAAAAATCAAGATCTATTTTGATAGCGACACTGATATTCAAGAATGTAAAGACTGGCACATATTTGGCTCTGGTAAGTAGGGTGTAATGTGCATGATAGCAGTGTTACACATCTCCCAGCATTTCCCCTCTTCCATACTAGCCTGTCTAGCAAGACATTCCTCATCCTGCTCATCAACAGCTATGAGTAAGCCAAAGAAAACGCCTGATTTGGGTTCACATGATGGCTTATAAATCTGTGTGGGTGAATAGAATACAGTACAGAAAGCCAAGTGAGTTTCTGACTGTGTTCTGATTTGGTCATGGAATGAGAAATGGGGTGGGATTTTTTGGTTTGGTTTGGGCTTTTTTTTTTAGTTTGGTTTTAATTTAAGAATGTTGCTATGGGCCAAAAATCTTAATTTCTTTTACCCTGTGTAATTGTAACACTTTTGGATGGATAGATAACAGTGCAAAAAGGGGACACTTGTTTTTTAAAATACCCATTTTTGGGTTTATTTTGAAGAACTTTAACATGCTTCTCACTCTTGTGGCCTTATCTCTTTAGTTGAAGAACTTCTTATAACTCTTCTATTTATGGAGTAAGAGTGTGTGAATGCAAAATATATGACATTTTATAATGGTTTTATTGCTCCGAGAGATGTGAAGAGACTAACTCTACTTCCTTTTGTTGACTCCTTACAGTTCTCCAGAAGAACACTCAGTATATTCTAATCTTTGATGGATTTGTCATTTTAAGTTGCCTTGCTTCTCTCATCCTCTGCTCACGATCCATTGTTCTTGCCTTGAGACTACAAAAAGTAAGTGCAGTGATTATAATCTCAGTGCTTATGTTGTCTTTGTCTTGTTTGCTGCTAGTCCTGTCAAGTGATAACAATTTCAAATGTTGGGTAATATTTCTCCTGCAGGAAGTTGCTCTCTCACTGTATCTCCATCTCTAGAAAGATGTGTAGATGTCTGTGGTGAGCAGTTGCCAACAGAACAGATTTTCACTTCTGTTTCTGTAGTGCTGTAATACAAAGTATATTGGTTTATCTCTCGAGGGCAAAAGCAGGGGACTTTATTTGTTTTTCTTTGGCTAGGGCTTAGTTTTGTCCAGGTTTTCTGCAAAGAATCTTCTGAGTCTGCTGCTAAGAGCCAAGGCATCTTGCACCTTCAGAACATGAATTCTTCCTTCCCTGGCTTCAGAGTTGAATTCCAGTAGAGGTCTTGTCATAAATTCATGCTTTAATGAACATCCCTCAAAGCCAGCTCTAACTGGAGAAAATGTAAAGCATAGCATATAGTCTAACTCTGGCCTTTCTGGGGCTGGAACTGCCCTTTCTCAATTCTTTCCTTCTCCCTCCACAATCCTTGATCACCATCTGCTGTCATCTTCTTCCCTGCTCACCTTCCTTTGCAGACCAAGACTGGCCCTGTCTGACTTAAGCTGCTTGCAGAGCTTCACATGAGCAGGCTTAGCTCTTCTGCTCCAAACACTGATGCAAAAACCCAGGCTGGACCCTGTGATGTGCCAGCTTATAACCATTAATTGGTGCAATCTTTGCAAGAGTCTGGTTTAGGAGAGTTGGAAGAGGAGTTCGGGATAGGTAGGGTGTGGAAGAACAGACACTTGTTGATCTTGTTCAATATATCCTTTTTGGTAGCTTGTAAAGAAGGGTGAAGAGAACACAATTCAACAAAGCCATTGTCAAACCACTGTCACGACCAGGGGCATCAGCCTTTTATTCATGAGCAAAAAGAGCAAGTGAAAGCAGGAAGGCAGTGGTGGGTGTGGGAAGTGATCTTATGGGCTCTGTTGAAAACAAGAACTCTTGCCTTGTTATTTGAGTTATTAATTCTCTTTTTTCACTCCTTGAATTGGGTGGCCTTGCTGTGTTGGGGGTAGATAGAAAAAGGGGAGGACAAGCTCATGGTTAGGATAGGAGGAGATTAGTTAGGAAGTCAGCTGTTCTATGGGAAGTTGATTTTCACTGGCCTAAACCTATCTTTTTTGTTTTTTTCCCCTGTTTATTTCTTGCTACTGAGAATGAGTTTTAAGCTATTATTTCAGAAAATAGTGTAATAAAAGGGTATATGTGAAACTTCAGCATTGCTATACTACTGGGCCATCTGTGTATATTTTTTCATCCAAGGTGACCTGTAACTAAACATCTAAATGCTTGTCAATAGAGATTTGTGAACTACTTCTTGGAGAAATACAAACGGCACGTCTGTCACGCTGATCGCCTGGAGTTCATAAATGGGTGGTATGTCCTGGTCATTATCAGTGATGTGATGACAATCATTGGATCAATCCTAAAAATGGAAATAAAAGCCAAGGTGAGAGTTTGCAGGTAAAATGCTAGGCTTGTCAGAACCAAGTTGGGCACAAATGGAAGTGAGCTATCCTAATCACTTGTGATCTTGTTTACTCTCACTAGTTCTTACTGCTTCATTTCCTAGTGCTAGTTGGACTGATAACCCTTTTCACCAGTCTTTCAGTAAGGCCATATAAGCTATTTAAACATCTTATTGCCACAATAAGGTGTTGATGGCTTGCTTGCCTGGCCAACTACAGGCACAGACACTGTCACCTGCTAGTCCTTGACCTCCCAGTGTGGACTTGCTGAAGTCAGAGTGTTTTGTCCAGCTGGCAGCTCTTCAGGGTTTTGGTTTGGTTTGGTTTTCTTTCATTTTTTTTCTTATGGTTTTGTTTGTTTGGGTTTTATTTTTTTTCTTCTGGTGGTATGGGGGTTGGATTTTTTTTTTGTTCTGTTTGTTTTGTTTTGTTTTCTTTTCTTCAGTAGAGCTCTCTGTCAACAATTCATGTGTTCACAAAACTTTGTATTCTGGGAAAAATGGGGCAGGTACAGTGCTGCTCCTGCTTTGTGTGTACTAAGGCTCAAAGGGCAAGTGGCCTTCAGAGGAAGCACTGGAGAACCAGCTCCCACTGTATGGCAAGGAGGAGGGATGAGGGTAGGAAATCTTGAGCTTAGGTGGTTATCTTGTGCTTATTGTCACCAATTCTAGCATTCTAAAGTAAAATATAAGTAGAATTTGTTATAAACTTCACCAGTAGCAAAACTGTTGATCAAGCTCTGAACATCTGGCAGCCTGGTCAGAGATGACAGTGTGTACAGCATGGAAAGGGTCATAGTCCTGAGGCTCACTTCTCATTGACTAAATACTCACGTTTTACTAAAGAGTGAACGAGAGCTTGTTTGCCAAGCCATAGCATTTATTAACCTTCTTCTTTTTAAATACAGAAATTTGGAGATATTCAATCTAATATTAAAAAAAAATGTCCTAACCAAGTTAAAGGCTTTATTTCCTCGTGCAAAACTACAGGAGTATCAGTGTAAATGTGCTTTTGTTTTCATTTGGGTGACCTCATTAAATAACTGCAGTTCACTTTGGTCTGATTTTTATGATGTAGCAACATCCTTTCAGTATTGGACTGCCCTGCTTTGTTTGTTTGAACTGCTGGAACTTGAGTAGCTGTCAAGCTGATATGACTACTGCTTTGTAACTTGACCACGTGCTCTGTTTGGATCCCTCAGAACCTCACAAGTTACGATGTCTGCAGCATTTTACTCGGAACATCAACTTTGTTTGTCTGGGTTGGAGTCATCAGATACCTGGGATATTTTCAAACCTACAACGTAAGGCAGGAGTCAAATAGTCAACAATTTAAAGCATGCATTTGTCACTTTTACTTTAGGTCTCATTAATGTTTGGCTTTTTTTTCCCTTCTCCTTTCTTCCACCCTGACATGTAGGTGCTCATTTTAACAATGCAGGCATCGTTGCCCAAAGTGCTACGGTTTTGTTGTTGTGCTGGGATGATTTATCTTGGCTATACCTTCTGTGGCTGGATTGTTCTGGGACCTTACCATGAAAAGGTATGTACCCCTCTTCTTGATCTAACTAGCTGTGTGTGTCTAGTTCCAGAAAAAAGGTCTTAAATTCATCTTTGGGCTTTTTCTTGAAAGCTCTTACCTTGAACACAGGAGTGTTTCTCCTTCATCTGTACCTCTTGCCACCTGCTCTTTTAACAAAATAACAGGATTCTTCCTTTCCCCATGTGCTTGAACTCGAAATAATCTCAGACATAAAGCTGTGGTTGTGATGAGTGGATGGTTTGGTCTGCTATCTCTTTCGCCCTCTTCTGGCAATCCCAGTCCCACTGGGTTAGAGAGGCACTGGTTCACCGTCACCATTTCTGAGAGTCTCCTTGACTTTTTGTTTTTCCAAATCTTTCCTGGGCCATGTAACTTCAGCTCCTAAATCTTGGCTCACAAAGGGGTGGATGAATGCTGGTCTTGTTTATTTGCTTCCTGCGTGTGGGCATGTTGTGGGATTTTGTTTGGGGTTGGATTTTTTTTGGTGGGTGGAGTTTTTTGGGTTGTTTCTTTTATGTGTGTTTTGGGTTTTTTTTTTTTCTTTGTTTGGTTTTATTTGGTTGGTTTTCTTGTTTGTTTTGTGTTTTGGGGGTTTTTTTTGAGGTTCATACTGGTGTGTGCCCAGTATGTTGTCTTGTCAGAAACCAGGGTACAGCAGCAAGGCTTTGTATATTCCAAAACACAAGCAAGAAAAAAACTGGAAACAAACTAAAACCTCAAAGCTTGTCTGGTTTTATTTAATTGGCAGATGCTCTGTGTGACAGTCTGACAAAAGGCAAATTCCTGTTGTGATAAATTCTATCTGTCTGTTTATCAGTAACAGATGCAGGACTTCACAACTTCTGGTTGTGCAGAGCATATATTGGAACAGAGCCACAGATGCAGTGGTGCTTCCTTCAGCTTCTTGCACCCCTAGAGCTTGGATTCCTGTAACATAATGTAATCCTCTCCTCTTGAGAAATGTAGGTGTTGAGTCTGCAGATGTTTGAAGTTTTAAGTCAACACATTTCTCAGTGGGGTGCTGGATGCTGTGGGATGCTCAGTCATACCTGAGAGTCAATTGTTTCTAACAGGCACAGCATAAATACTGGTGTAGCTTCAGTGCAAGCAAGCAGCTCATCATCTGAGCAAAAGGAAGCACAGTCAATAATCTGCTTATCTATAAAAATGTTACCTCTTGCTAAATATCCCAGGGATCAGTGTCGAGGAGGGAGGCTGTAGCTGTGTGGGGTTTCTTGTTTGACAGCTCCCCAGTGCCCACTGGAAGGCAGTGTGGCACCGCGCAGAGCAGGAGAGCCAGGGTAAGGAAACTCACCCTGGTAAGCAATGGGGAGAGGTTTTCCTTGCTGAGCAGGGACATGGAGAGGTCTCTTTTGAAGCTTTAGCTCAAAAACTTAGCAATATGTATGTTACTTGGTTTTTTTTTCTCCTTCCACCACAGCAAGAGTCAGGATTTTGTTATGTCAATCCAGGGGCTTATAGCTGAGCAGCCCTTAGCATGTTTTTCTCTGTACACACACATCCAAATTTGTGGGTGATCCAAGAATTACCCATGCCATGCACACCTTCTCAGAAAATGTGCTACTGGCTCTAATATTTGCTTTACAAATAAATAAAAATAATAATAATAAACAAGGTAAAAGCAGACCTGCTGTTCCTGTGCAAACAGCATGTTCTTACAAGCACGTGCCTCTTGTCATCTTGTTTTCAATATAGGACTGCAGTTTGAATGAGTGTAGTCATGTTATTTTGTTCTAATAGCTATATTTTTGCATTAATTCCTATTATCCAATAAAGTAGAGCTACCAAATCCAGTTATTTGGAGGGGCAGGATGATGGTGGGAAGTGTGCTTACCTGGTTGCTGAGTGGAATTTAGCCTCAGAGTACGTTCCAGTTTGGGGAAATGGAGTTAGGAATGTAAGAAGAGATCCTTAAAATGAAACAATTATTTTTGTCCAGGGTATGCTTAGTAGCTTCATAGTACAGCTATAGCTTTTACCTACAGCTCAGGGTTTTCTGAATGACAGATAGATGATGTTATCACCAGACAAATCTCATTAGACCATTTGAGCTCTAAAGGCTGGATGTTGTCTGTAACTTCTTAATACAATATTGATTAATCACCCCTATTCCAGTAGTGCTTGTAGAGCTGGTAACCAGAGGATGTGGATTCTGTTCCTGGCATATCACTGCTGATATGTGGTATAGATTCTGTGAAACCACTTTATATGATTTGGAGAACAGAACAATATTGTCCTGCAAGTCTAAAATAGCTTAAAATTCAGTAACTTCAACTTTCTGTGATGGTCAGTTGCTGGCTATTTTACCCATCGAGCATCACAACCTTATTTCTTGATAATAAATCTTATTTCTGATGTCAGTTTATAATCCTCAGCCAAGATTAGATTCCTACATGGTTCTATAACTGACGTGGGTGTTTTGGTCTGAATCTGTAGGAAAGAAAGTGTGGTAGAATTTGATTGATTGGGTTGGCTTTTTCTTTTCTTCTGCAATGAGTAAAACTATAAAATCAAAAGTAATTTTATTAAAACACTTCACACTTTCCCTCTAATCTGTCTGATTGATCTGCACATTCTATTCACAATTTGTACTCCTTATTTTCCAGTTTGAAGACCTGAACACGGTGGCCGAGTGCCTGTTTTCTTTGGTCAACGGTGATGACATGTTTGCAACATTTGCTCAAATCCAGCAGAAGAGCATGCTGGTGTGGGTGTTCAGTCGCTTGTACCTCTACTCCTTCATCAGCCTGTTTATATACATGATCCTTAGCCTTTTTATTGCACTCATTACTGACTCCTATGACACCATCAAGGTAAACTTTTGGGTTTCCTCGTTGCAATTCTAATCAGGTTTTTAATTCATTCTTGTTAATCACTCAACACCATCAGCACTAGTCCTGATGACTGCTGAGACTATTAAAAAGCTTTTAGGTTAGCTGGGTAGTCCATCCAAATGATGAATCCATGATTTGTATGGAAAAATCATCATTAGTGTGCATCCTTGTTTTGTGTATTCTGCTGTTTCACCTGGCTTCTTTAAAAAGGAAGTGGAAAATAGAAGTGGAAAAAGTAAAAACTGAAATATAGTTACACAGAGCCAGGTAAGTCTTGCTTGGAGTGAATATTTCTCCTTCTGACACCAGAAGATGAGGTCAGGGAGGGTTTGCTGGCATTTCAGAGAATATCCCCTTGGCAGGAGTGTGGCAAGGACTGAGTAGATAATTCTAAACTCATTTAGATGTCCAGGCTTGCTTAATGTGCTGCTTGGAAATGTGTGCTTAAAAGGAAAGGTCTTCTGAAAGACACACTGCTTCTCGTTCAGGTTAAAATTGCTCCATCCATTTCCAGTATAAACTGGCTGGAAGTGAGCTGAAGTTTTTGGTCATTGCATTTTGTTCTTATCCTTTAGTGCTGTCTCTCCTCTGTGCTCTTGGTGGCTACAGCAGCTTGTGGGAAGGCAATGGGAATCACACTCTAGCTCTTGGCCCTTTGTCCTCATGTTGGATAAAGAGGGCAGCAGATTAAGCCTAGTTTGATGTGAACCACAACTTCCAGACTGAGCAGGAGCTCGACTTCAAAGCATTTCAAAATATAACAACTGCTTTTTGCTTCTGAATTTATTGGATGGTCTGACTTGCAAAACAGTGTTTTACTGTTATCTTCCCTCCGAGCGCTTCCCGTGGATCAAGGGGGGACCATTTCAGTGTGAACTGGTGTTTTGCAGAGCACATCTTCAGCATGCCAGTGCTGAATGCCACTGTTAGTGCCCTTCAAAGCATTGGGCTTCCCAGGGGAAATGAGCCCAGAGCACTCACCGTGAGCACAACAGCTTGTGTGAGCAAGGGAGGATCATTGCCACCGTGACTTGTGATCACTTGCTCAGTCTTACAGACAGCAAACAAAGTGTAAGAGAACCTGTGAACAAAATTTTTTGTCACTTGGATGGCTTTGTTTCACCAACTGCATATGTGGTGCATATAGGATGCTTCATGCCCAGTAACTTCTCATTGAGTTACAAATAAAATGCTTTTCCTTTCAGAAATACCAACAAAGTGGATTTCCAGTAACAGATCTACATGAATTTCTCAAAGACCATGGCAGTGTTGGCTACAAGAAAGAACAGACTTCCATGTCAGTCATCTGCTGCTGTAGGAGGTCAGGAGGGTGTTTTTAATGAGTGCTTTTCTCAGAAGTACACCAGTTGTCTTCTTACTGCAAAGTGTTGCTTCACAACTGCTGGAGCATCCAGAATTTAGCCCGTGGAATATTTGGACTCTGTTTTCTTGTGCTTTACTTGGTGTTAGGTCTTTAGTCTGGTGAAGGGATGGGAATTCTGAGTTTAAATGCATGTTTTCAGTGTTTTGATCATATGAAAACTACCATGCAGAAAGTGGTGGAAGTCAATGGGGGACTGGAGAGTATAGCATGGGACTGCCAAGGAGTCGAGAGCAAGCTAAGCCTCTGCTTCTTAGGGTTTTGCAGGTCATCTGTTTCTAAGAAACCTTCTTCACTGGGCTAGGAGTAGTAGCAGAAAGCAAGAGAATGTGATGCATCCAGGGAGCAGTACTTAATCCCAAAGCTGTGCTATGTCAATGAGGCAAAGTGGTTCAATGCCATCTGTTGGAATTTGGGGAACACTTGTCAACGTCTGGTTGCCACCAGAACTTAAGCCTTTGGAGGTTTTAGCAGTGGTTGTTTTTAAGCTGGTGTTGGTGAGATATGAACATCTCACCTGGTGCTTGCTGGTCTGGAAGTCACTAGGTGATAAGGTACAGCTTTGGGTTTTGCATCCAAGTCATTGTGCAGAATAAGAGATTTTTGTTTTCTTGAGCACAGAAAATACATTTAATATGCAGCAGTCTTGTAGCTGGGAGTGCAAATCTAGAGCTCTTTGCTACAGTAACAGTTTTTGTCCCAGTGCAGATGTTGGAGCTGTATCTTGAAATGGGAGACCACAGAGCAGAGGGAGCAAAGCTCAGCTTTGTTTTGCACGGGTAAAAAGTTTCCTATTGCATTTCTTGCTGAATGAAAAATTGTGAATTCCTTTTTTCTTTTGCAGACAGCAAAGCGATGACAACTTGATACTTATTAATTGATGATCACACACTGAAATGCACCACTAATACATGCTGAGAAAGCAGAGCTGGATGGAGAGCAGCTCTCCAAATTGCAATGAAACCTACGATCTGGACCTGCCTCATTGTGAACAGACTAAATGTTACCTGTTGAGGAGGGAAAAAGAGCTGCTAATGTGACATCAGCTGGAGCAGAGCCCAGAAGCTGCATCTGAAGGAGAGCTGTGGAGACCTCTGTATTCTCACCCCAAGTTCTGTCATGTTAAAGACGACTGATCCTTGAGCAGTGGCTGTGGGAGCTTTGTTTGCTAATCACCTCTAGAAGGAAGGAAAGTGGCCCTGAACAAACTGTTCTTGTTAAGAAGAAGAAATTTGTGGAAATATTTTTTTTAAAAGAATCCCATGCTAAAAAATATTAAATAAAAAGCAGTCAGGAGAAGGGAGGAGTTTTTCACCTAGTGATGCATTCAGCATTTCTACTGGCTGCAATTAATTTCCTTGAAATAAATTTATGTAAAGCTACAGAGCTGCCCACAAATGCAAATTAATTGCTCTTCTCCATTTTTCTATGTAATTTTACCTCAAACCATTGATAGATAATCATTTCTTTACCAGCTTTATTGAAAACAAAAGCAGTTCATTGGATGTTTTGGGGTGGGTGGGGTTTTTTGGGGTTTGGGTTTTGGCTTTGAGTCTTTTCTATTAGCAATATTTGATACTGTCTCCAAATTAAACTTGCTACTTCAGCTATAGGTAAATACTTCATTGCATGGTTGGACAATTCCATAGCAAGCATCATGTGGAAGATGACAAAAGATTATTGTGTTGTGGGGTTTATTTGTTTGTGGGGTTTGGGGTTTTTTTTACATGCTGCACTGTGTGTTGCCATAACCTGGAAGAGAAATTTGGGCAAAAACAATGCCAGGGAGTTGATTTGTCTAATTCTGTTTCAAGCACTTCCTAAGTGGAAGAAAATACATAACAACTGAGTGTGGCAGTTGGTTTCTTCAGTTGATTGACTAGGTTTCTTTAGAGAGGACCATCCCAATATACTGGAAAAAGTTCCTTTCCCTTTGACCTTCATCATTTTTTCTTTATTTATATTTTTTTCCACTGAGAACAGATCACTTCCCATAGCTAAAGCCCTTCCAGTATACGAGCACCGGGTAACAACTGAAGACTTTGAGTGGTACTGACTGCCCCTGGGGTTGGGTGAACTACTCTGAGGTGCTCTATGTAGACTACAAGTAAATTGTCCATAGAAGATGATGTCCACTTCAGAGTTTGTAGGCTAGGACTTGGTCTTCATACATATCCTTAACTATTAATGATGGACTTTGTGCAAGTTCTGACTTGTGCTGTTTCAGATTGAAAAAGGTGATTGAAATGGTGCCCTTGTGTGAAGAAGGTGGGTGGCAGCTTAGTTTGGGGTGAGGAGATGATGCTGATAAATCTGGAACAAGATTCCAACTTCCTGAAAGATGTTCTTGGAGAAGACTTCCCAAAACACTGCATTATGTCCCACTGAAATCTGGTCTAAAGACTACCAGAGGGGTTTCCATCCTTCAACAGCAGCTAGGGAAATGATGGTCAGAAACTACAACTTGGAAAATTCATGCTTTGATGCTGTCACGTGGTCAGGAGAACAAAAAAAAACAACCCAAACTGTTAAAAAAGGAAGGACTTGATGATAATAACATTGCTCAAAGTATATCTTGTTAATGGAGCTACAATTTTACCTGCAGCCCTAGATAGAAACCCCTGACTTGTGGTTCTGGAGCTACTGGAAGCTCCCAGGACCATCTCAGACCTTCAGTAGCACTCCTGTGAAGCCAGCAGTGGGCAGATTTTAGAAGAATCCAATGCAGCTGTAGCATTCTGAGCTGTGCAGATGCAGCAGTTTGTTGTAATGTGGACTGGATTGAATATGATCTAAAGGGCAAGAGAGAAAAGAATTGATTCTTGAATTAAATGTGAATAAATTCTTTCCCAAAGAACAGCAGCAAAATAGACCAGATTTTCCTTTTCTTTTTTTTTTTTTCCCCTTTTCTTTTCTTCCTGTCCCTCCTGGAAAACTGGGTAGTGGCTACAGGGGCAAAACCAGTGCTGGATTCACACCTTTTTTGGTAGGTTGAAGATCATTCTTTTTAACACATCTGTCTTATTTCTCTGCCTCTCCTCGGGGATGCCTAAAGAAAGGTTAATAACTGCAGCTTCTCCAGCAGCAATTCTGGCCATCAGGTAAGAGCAGTGCTTGGAATTTGCCTTGCTGACAATGAATACCTCTAATGTTGGAGATTTCCTGCTATTTTTGTCTTGCTTAGGCTGCAGCTACGTGCCTAGAAGAGATGGTTTTCACATCAGTGTTTCTGTACATCCAGACTCTGCAGATTTTTGCCAAAATGTTTTGGGGACAGAGAATCTTCTTTCCATCCCAGCCTGAGCAATGCTTTGCTGTGGCCTCAGCTGTCCCTACAGCTTGGTAAAAATGAAGCTGCTACCAATAACCAAGACTTATTACTGTTGGCAAAGGTTTTATGTAACTGTATTCTTATCAAACAGATGCCAGTTGAGTGATCTAGACCAGAGGATTACTGTCTTCCACTTGGGACAGAAGAGTTACAGGAATCTTAGGTTAGAGACTTGAATGTAGAAGAAGCAGGTAATTAATGCTTGTTAGTGGCTAGGTAGTCATATAACATATTTAGTATGTGTTGCCCTGATAGGGCATAGAAATAACACTGGACAATACATGGCTTCCACAGGCTCTTGCTTGAGCCTGTGAGTTCTGCATCTCTTGGGATCGTGGGATGTTACTTCTGGTGATGAGGAACAGCCAACACCTCAAGCAGGGCAAGTCCTTGGGCTTAGATATAAATACCCTTTGATCTCTTTATTTCTGTTTGTTTGTGTGTGTGTGTTTGTTTCCCTTGGAAAAGTGGAGAGAGAGGCAGTGAGAAGGTTGCATTAGAAAGAAGCAGGTGGGAAGGAGGAGAAGAAAACTTCCTAAGACTTCTTCAAGGTGAGCGTTGAGATGACAGGGACAGGGTGGATAAGATTTTCGACTCTTGGGACCTTCCATTTGTGTGTAAAACAGGAAGAAGCTGCTGGAGTGGAGGCTGTTTGGCATTTCATGTATAATGTTCATGTGCTAGGCTCCACCTAGTCTTTAACACTGCCTAGGCTTCACCCTGTCATCATTACCAGGGTTTCTGCAGTGATTTTTCTTCTGTAAGTGAGAAGCCCTGGGAGTAGCTTGGGATTTCTTGGCTATGTGCCTGGTCTCGATAAATGGTTCAGGTAGGTAACAATGGATCAGATTCATCTGATAGTAATCTTCACATAAATCAGATTCATTTTTTATTTGTACCAACTCCTCCATTTAACTTTGTCTTGTCCTCCATGGCAGAGCCCCGTGTGCTCCATCCTGCCCTTTGGAGCTGACACAAGCCTCGAGGTTTCTGTATCCCCGTGTTTGTTGGGTGGTTTGTGTTTGCTTTTTCTACTGTGTTTAAAAAAGCAGCTACCTGTGATGCTGGAAAGAAGTGGCACATACTGGAGTGTCCCGATTTACTCCCGGAGGTGACTGCTGGTTTATTTGCAGTTTGCTTTTTTATTTACCCGAAAAAGCTGAAAGAGGAGGAACTTTCTGATGGGCTCTCCGGGCAACACAACCTTTTAGTGGCGGAGCGGAGCG
>VWZY01004646.1:16683-45545 GCA_013399075.1 Chloroceryle aenea
TTTCTTGGCTATGTGCCTGGTCTCGATAAATGGTTCAGGTAGGTAACAATGGATCAGATTCATCTGATAGTAATCTTCACATAAATCAGATTCATTTTTTATTTGTACCAACTCCTCCATTTAACTTTGTCTTGTCCTCCGTGGCAGAGCCCCGTGTGCTCCATCCTGCCCTTTGGAGCTGACACAAGCCTCGAGGTTTCTGTATCCCCGTGTTTGTTGGGTGGTTTGTGTTTGCTTTTTCTACTGTGTTTAAAAAAGCAGCTACTTGTGATGCTGGAAAGAAGTGCCACATACTGGAGTGTCCCGATTTACTCCCGGAGGTGACTGCTGGTTTATTTGCAGTTTGCTTTTTTATTTACCCGAAAAAGCTGAAAGAGGAGGAACTTTCTGATGGGCTCTCCAGGCAACACAACCTTTTAGTGGCGGAGAGGAGNTGTGCCTCTCGGTGTATGTTAATATATATTCGATCTCTCTAGATAATGCAGATGTAAAAAGATAGACGCTTGTGATGTGTACACGCGTGAGTGTCTGCACTTTCCAAACTTCTTTTGTGCATCTCTGGATTGGTGCCTGTCTCCTGTCCTGCTGCGGTGCTGGTAGTGAGGGTAGAGCTCATGAGGGGCTGCCACAGATTCTTTTCTGAAGTGTTTTTTATAAGGTGTTGACTTAACCTATGTGATATACTGAAAACTATATTCATTTGTATAATATCTTTTGCCTTAAGGGGGGAAAAAAGGGGGGGGGTGAAGCACACTTCTGTACCTTTGTTTCCAGAGGTCATGTAGGTAGAAGGTCTGTTCTCCTCCTTTCTATAACATGAATCTTAAAAGACATTTTTGGTTATGGTTTGGTAAGGTGTGTTGTGGTACCTTTGTTCTTTAAGCTGTTTGGTAATAGGTGGTTTCTTGCATGTTGTGATGGTCTTCCAAAAGGTGCAGTAGGAGGCAGAACTTAAATCTGGTTGCTGGTGAAAAAAACCTCTCTGATTTCACTAAGATTCACTAAAGATTTCACTCAATGCATACGTCCTCTGATGCAGTCTTTATGGCTAGAGATAATGAAATCAAACCTCTGAAGTATAGGGTTTGACAGCATAGAAAATATATTCCTCATGAGTATGAGTCTTAAAGATTCACATACCTGGATTCTACTTTAAAATTCACTTTTAAGCTCCTCTTCTTCTAAGCTATTAAGTCCACTTTGATGTCTCCAGCAAATATTTCTTGGAGCCCAGAATTTCTACCAATTCTGCTGAAATATTTGCTTGCAAACCATGGCTTTATATCTGTTAGCCGATCAGATACAGGCAGGTGACTTGTTTTAATCAGCAATGGCATGCTTCAGGTCCCCATCAAGCTGTGTGCTGAAATAATAGAAGTTCACTTGCTTGTGCCTGTGCTGAAATATTCTCTATTCACATTCTGTAGGATTTGTGAAAGAAAGCTGATTTGTTGACCTGTAAAATGGAGCTGATAGTGATCAATGAATGGACCTGGAAGTTCTGCAGAAATCAAAACCTTAGTTTAGAATAAGAACAGGTATTTTCTTCTAAGCTTGTTTCACAGTGTACAGGCTGTTTGAATGGCTTTTAAATACTTTAAATGCTGTGTCTGTCCCTGCATTATAGGATGACCTGCCAGCTCCTGCCAGAACCACACTTAAAAGAGGCTAAATGAAAGCTTTGCAGTGAAGTTTTTAGTTTGAACTCCATATATAGATTTAGTAAACCATAATTTCAGAAAGTCTTAAATTACCAAAGTCTGAAGTCTAAGCTTGTGGTAACTAGTAAGTTACTTAGTATCTCTCCCTAACAACTTTTTGCAGTGGATCAGAGCTTTAAAAAGCAATTTAGTGCAGTAGAGCAGCTAGGTACTAAAGGGATTTTTGGGAGCTGGAGCCTTGAGCTGTGGTAATACCTGGGTGTAGGTGCCCTTGTATCTCTGTGCTTCACACCCTGCCTGTGCCAGTCTGCAGCAGCTGGCTGAGGAACAGCACTGTTGCACACATGCACAGGGTGACACTGATTTTTTTAATCACTGACAGTGATTTTTAAGCCTCTTATCAGTCTGTGTGCATGGAGCGCTGTCATCTCTAGCCAGCGGTGCTTCCTCTCTCTTCACCTTAAATATTTACTCTTGAGGTTCCACAGTTTTTGTAAGTCTAATAGTTTTCTTCTTAAGACCCTTTTTTTTAATCATATAGCCTTGGTATTTTATGCAGGCTATATGATAAATAATAAAACTTTAGATGATTCCATCACTGCTATATGATAAATAATAAAACTTTAGATGATTCCATCACTGACATGTAAGAGTTGATTCCCTTCATCCCCATCCCTTCCCTTTTCATTCCAAAAGACAATGCCATTAAAATGAACTAATAACCAGACCCACGGTGGAAGTGTGAGTGCTGCTGTAGTTTCCATCCAGTTAACATTACGTAGATGAAGCAGGCTTGGAGGAGAGGATTTTTTTAATTATCACTCTTCTAATTCAAAAAGCACCAAAGACCAAGATAATGGGCTAATGCTGCTTGCGAGTGCTTGATGTGAGTTCATCCAATTACTTGAAACTGGGGATACTTAAGTGACAAAGAAAACTTAGCCAAACACAACTGGAAGTAGATTCCCTTGCTAATAAATGAAGTCTCTGGATTAGAAACTTACTCACTGAGCCTTATTGTTATTTAATAATAATTTCTTTTGGTTTCCACTTGGTAAAGCTGAAAAAATGGCTTTTTCAAAAGTATTTTCCCTCAAGTGGAGCATGCAGCATGCTGTTCCCAGCACAGGCAGTGCCCACAGAATTTTCTTGAAAGACAAAATGTAAAATGGTTACTTCTGAGATAAATTGTCTCTGTAAAACCTGTGAAATGAATGCCAGCCTCTGTTGCATCCCCTAACCAGTGGTGGGGGGAAGCTTTAGTTTAGATTAAGGTATTTGCACATAACTTCGTGTTCTTGATGTGCTTCCTTGCAGTTTGCTTCTCTGAGTTTAGTGTTGTTGTAATATGAATTAACTGCTAAAGACAATTAAAAGTAAACTACAGTCCTTACCTCACCAAACTCCTTCTTACAGTTACATATTAACATTTTTGGCCTCTGTTGTGTTACACACCCTTTTCTGCACTGGTATTTCTTTCTAAGCTGAGGTAACCTGAATGGGTTTCTTGGGTTACTGTGCAATCACTTGGCTGTGTTTTCCTCCGTGGCCATACATGTATGCAGGGTGTGGAGAGGAACAAGGAACCAATTCCCTTTCTGAACTGGTACTACTTGTATGTATAGCTTGGCTGCCCAGTGCCCCTGTCTCTCTTCTTCTGCCTGTGCCTTCCTCTGGGAGTGAGGTGAGAGAGAGGATTTTTTTAATTATCATTATTTTCAGTAACTGAAAAATAAAGCAGCACCATTTATTTCTCCCGAAGAAGAGGAAGGGATGGAAGGTGTTTGCATCTGCCTGTGGTACAGGCTGGGGGGGTTAAGCAAGAGCATTGCTGGGGGGAGCCTTTGCTGAGGGCTGCGTAGTCTGCAAGCCTCCAGACCCTCCTTTTTGTGGTACTGTATCAAGGGCCATCTGCTGCTTTTAGGAACCATTTAAAAAGCCTAAGCAGTGTGTGCAGAGAGGCAATTGCTGCTGCTTAATGTTTCTTTGCACTAAGTTTGAATGTAAAAGGTATTTCAAGCGACTTGCTCCTTGCTCTGCCAGCAGTGCCTGTGACCGGTCAGCACGATAAACTCTGCTTGTGAAGAGCAACTTCTACAATGAGTTTTCAATGTCTTAGAGATCTGTATTTAATTCCTCATCTTTGCTAATGGACAAGGGGAAGCAGGGAGCTGAGTGCTCCAGCACAAGCTGGCGGTCTGCCTGCTCTGCAGTCCGAGCCTGGGCACTGCTCTCTGCTCTGCACTGCCTCATGCACCTGCCCGGACTCTGCCTCCTTTGCTTCCCCTTCTCCTGTCCCATTTTTCCAGGGTGTAACATTTTGGGTGCTGAACCACCCCGGATTTCTGCACAGAAATCCCCATACCAGCTCAGGACAAACAGTGGTAAACTAGGCTGAGGTTGTGCCTGGGCCAAATTCCCCTGCATCTCACTCAAGCTATAGCTCGTTTCACCTCTATGCTTTCAGTCCTGCTCTGTGGACTTTGCAGTCCAATCCTAACTCAGCCTGTGTCCTCTCACAGCATCTCCCTGTGCCATCCCAGGCACTGATGCTTCATCCCTGAGGCACGTACATGGGAGCAGGACAGAAGCCATCAGAACCCCAGACAGACACCAGCCCTTCAATAATGTTGTGGGCAGTGCACTGAAAGAACTTGGGTTTTAATGGATGGGAAAGAGGCAGAAAACCCATGGGGTGTGCCAGGAATCACATTATGGCTTGCAGGCTAAATTTTGTAAGTGACTTTCTCATTAAAATGCTGTTTGAGTTTTCCTTCAGAAATGTCTGTGTTAATCAACTTCAGAGCTGATTTAGTTTAGCCAAATTCAGTTTGGAGACAAAGTGACTTAAAAGGGGATTTTAATCACAGTTCAACTCAGTAAAATTCTTGGTTTAAATAACTGATACTAAATTTTACTAAAAATCTCTATATTTATAATAACTTTCTTGATGCAAAGGAGCTTCTAATTGAATAAAAACTATTAAAGCATGTTTGCTTGCTTGAAGCTTTTGTCCCAAATATTATCTAGGTGTTTTTATCTCACTAACTCTTCATTTTGGTAGCTAGTGTAATTACATTCCTATATCCTCATGCACATTCTTGACTTCTGAGAATGGAAGAACATATTCTGACATAGGAGTTGCACTTACATAGGGGAGTTTAAAATCAATTCAAATATTCAAGCTGCCTTTAAGACAAAGGGAGCTCAAGAGGTGCTGTACTGGGAAGAATTCTTAATGCGTGCTTTTGCATTTGAAAGCAGTTTAACTGAACCCAATCCTTGGAGATTTTTGGACCAGATGATTTCTCCCACTCAAAGCTTATGCTCGCTCGGAGTGGTAGGGGAAAATGCACTTCACAGTCCATCAGTTTCTGCTCTTTGCAGCCACTATTGGTTGAACTGTGGTAATTAAATTGATTGAAATAAGGAAAAGAACCTTTTTGTCAATGGTGTGCTTTAGGCACTTGCAAAGTTTTGATGTATTTGCTTGTGAGTTACTTGTGGCAAGCTAATAGCTCAGCTGTGGAAGATGCAATATGTGGTTACTGCTGTCAAGCTTTTGGAGGTCTATACAAGAGGCTCTAAAATACCAAGTGGCATAGAAGAGGCCTGTGGAAATTATCTGCTCTCCTTCCCTATAAAATTGCAAAAAGCATCAAGCAGCTTTTGAAGCAAAAGGCAATTCTTCATCACATGAGTAGCAGACCTGGGGAGCTCTCTGCTCCAGACACTAGAAGACTCTGTTGCCTTCATAAGGCTGGGCTGATCAGTTTAGCTGGTTTTCTAAGATCTCTATTATTTTTAAAACTTTGCCAAACAAAATTCTGCCAGATTCTTCAAATTCGTGTTTGTTTAATAAACAAATCTGTAAAATCACATATTTATGGATGGATTTTGTTCTTGGTTTGGTTTGCTTTCTTTTGTTTTCTCTTTTTTATTATTATTATTAAGTTTAAACCTGCCCTAATTAAGATAAACATCTTTGATTTGGCTGCAGAAGAGAAGACCTGGAGAATAAAGTCCCGTGATGCGTTAAACCCAACAAAGATGGGATATCCTATCGTGCATCTCTCCTGCCTGGTGTGGACTGGGGCAGGACCATGGAAGATAGCAGCTGCATAGCTTTGTCACAGCTGAATGGCTTATGTTCTGCTGGGAGGACTTCAAATAAAATGAAGGTGTGAATTAAACCACTGTCTGGAAGGACCCTGGTGTGACAAGTGGTACAGAGAGCCTCTGCTCTGAAGGACTGGGATGCAAGCTAGCTCCAATTCAGCTATTGATTTGACCCAGCTTCCATTTGGACACCTCCAGAGTCTGCCCTGAGACCTCAGCTGGATGCTTTACTACTCCCTTCTGCCTTACCTCAACTGGTCAAGACATCTCTTTCAAAATCATTTGTCGTTTGAGCTCTGCTGTGTGACAGTGAGTGTTTGTAGTGTGATTTAATCTGGTGGAGTATTATAGATGTGTGGGTTTTGGCTTGTTTTTTTCAGGTACTACTTCAAACTACTTCAGGTGATGATATCTCAATAAGCTGAAGTATTTAGAATAAATACATAGCTGATATTTTATATTTCCTTAAGCTTGTTCTCTAGGGGAGATTGAAAATGTACATGCAGATCTCTTCACTACCACTGCAAGTCAAAGAGATTCGTCTGTGAGATGATTACATAGGAAAATACAACATGCTCAGAAAACCTCCCCTATAATTTTGACAGGTGGTTTTGGTCTTGTTGTTGGGGTTCCTTTTTGTTGTCCCTGCCATTCCTGTCCAAAATACTCCTTCTGTTTGCTGACCTTTGGCTGTTCTGTAAAAGCTTCTTGTCAAGCCCAGCAAGTCCTTGACCATCTTGGTGGGCAAGAGCAAGCCCTCAGCTGACTGAGGAGCTGTTGCCTGCAAACTCCTCAGGGACTGCTGGTCACTTCCAGACTTAATTTGTCTCTGGTGTACTTCCTGCAGGAGAATGGGGCATGTCTGTCCATCTGTCCAGCTGACAGACTGACTGTCCAGCTCTACCGCAGTGCCCTGAACAGGGAGCAGTGGATGTTGAATTCTGGTTGACTCCTTATGGTTCATCTGAGCTGCTGATACAGTTTTATTTTCAGATGAAGGGATGCCCTGTAATGGTCCAGCACAAGGGGTGGCTTACTTGTTTCCTTCCACTTCTTGTCCTTAAGTAATGGTTCTTAGTTGTGACTATGTACTTGAATTGGGTACTTTTATAAAAGAATATATTACTTAAAGAAGTAGCTGCCTAGGTTCTGGAGGGTGATAGAATGGACAGCAGTGCCAAGTGGCCTGCTTTCACCTTGCCTATTTGATGTAGGGTGGGAATCAAGAAAAAAAGGCCAAGAGCCTAGTTCAGAAAAAAAGAAGTATAAATACAAAGAAACAAAAAAAAATCAAACCAAAACTACTAAACAAAAACAAACAAAACAAAAATGACACCAAAAAAAACACACACACACAAAAATCCCAAACCACAACCCCCTCCCCACCAAACGTTGCTGAAAATATTTATCATGGAATAGTACAAGTTGATTTAAGATTAGATAGTGCAGATATTGTGTAAGAGAAATAACAGAAGCAGTATCACTCAAATGATGAAAGATGAACCTTTTATCTTAAACCCCAGAAGGAACCTTTAATATCACTGTGGCTTGTTAGCCAGCCTGCTGGGGATTGCTTAATTTGCTTCCAAGTCCCTGGTGAGATGAGATATAACTGTTAAGTAACCACAGGGTAATAATAATAGACTGAGCAAACCTGATATTTATCTGTGATCAATTTTAGCTGCAGATGAGAAAAACATAGGCTTTTTTTTTTTGTATCTTCCTGCCTGTAACCTCTCCTAGGGTTTGGTTTTTTTTCCTCTTTTCAGTCCTATTCAGGCTGCCACGAGTGGGTAGATGGAGGGTCACAAGGAGGTTTACAAGAGCTATTAGCATTGCTGCCTCTCCTGCAGCTTTGTATCCCAGTTCTTCCTCCTTTCTTTCCTGAGTCAGGCATGGGTTCACCACGCTGTGTCACATTTAACGTGATTAGGATCTTGTGCCGAGGTTGGGTTCCTAAGTTTTGCTAGAACTATACAATAGCTATTAATGAAGTCATTGTTAAACACCTCCTTCAGATAGGAACAGCAAATGTGAGGGCTGGTGATGATCAGACACAAACTCCCTGCTAGGCTGAGAGACCCTGCGCGGGGTCTGGTCACCACCAGTAATTGCTCTCGGAGCTGCCGGTGTGAATTAGTTCAAGTTCAGTTTGGTTCATAATAAAGGCAGTAAAATTGCCAAGGCAGCTGACATTGACCTCACCAGAGTGGCTAAGTGTGATGTAATCTGGAACACAGACTACCCCTTCCATCATGTTTAATAGCCCTGTGTCCAAAATAGTGCTGAGTGGATATAAGAGGGGGGAAAAAAAAAGCCCCAGCACTACTGCTGTTTTAAACTCCAGCTTCCTTTATCCTGTGGTTGGGTAGAGAACTCTGTTTTGGTTTTGAAGATAATTGGGCTGTGTGGTGCTCGTGGAGCTCTGGGTCGACAGCCCAATAAAATAATCCCTGGCTTTACAGTAGTTAAATATGTAGAACACATTTTTCCCTTTTCAGCACAATGACTTCAGTTCTGGAGCAGCAAATAACAGGCATGTGCTCAGAGTTTGTGTGCCTGGAGCATCTTATATACATACATGTTTACATTTATTAATATAGAATTGGAAAAAACAAACAATTTTTTTCCCCTAATAGGCCTTTTATTGCTTAGTCAGTAAAGTGGAAGATTTGTGCTTCGTGTCCTGACGGGATACATTGAGAAATGGAAATAATGATGGGGCTGTGGCTCCATCCTGGGATTTCACAGCAAGAATGGCTTGGCTGCTGCTCAGATTTTCTGGGTGACCTCCAGATAGTCACTTTTAACCTCTTAACTTCCCCTCTCTTGCCTGTGCAGTATGACCACTAGTGCAAAGGGACTGTGCTGGGTTTTGGTAAGGGGGCAACTCTTGAAAAGTCCAGGTTCATTAAAGCATCATGAGCTGCAGTCCTCCTGAGTGTCATCTCCTGCTTCAGCTCTGCTCAATGTGAAATTTTACTTAAGATCTTTCTATATGTAACCTCTCATATTTCTGTCTTGCCCCCAGAAAAAGAAAGATGTTGGGTTGGTGATTGAAGAAAGGATCAATAGCTGATTTTTAATCTTTCTTTTTTTTTTTTCTTTCTTCCCTCTGCCTTCCACTCTTCCTAGGATGCAGGGGCTTTAATCCAGGATGAACGAATGCTACTATGATAAGCGCATGGACTTCTTTTATAACAAGACCAACACTGACACAGTAGATGAATGGACAGGGCCAAAGCTTATCGTTGTTCTGTGTTTTGGGACGTTTTTCTGCCTCTTCATTTTCATTTCCAATTCCTTGGTCATAGCAGCTGTGGTCAAGAACAAGAAGTTTCATTTTCCATTTTATTATCTTCTGGCCAATTTAGCTGCTGCAGACTTTTTTGCTGGAATTGCATATGTCTTCTTGATGTTCAACACCGGCCCGGTGTCTAAAACATTAACTGTTAACCGCTGGTTTTTGCGGCAGGGTCTTCTAGACACCAGCCTGACTGCTTCCCTGGTGAACCTCCTCGTCATAGCTGTCGAGCGGCACATGTCGATAATGAGAATGAAGATCCACAGTAATCTCACAAAGAAGAGAGTCACCTTTTTAATTATATCAATTTGGGCCATTGCTATTTTCATGGGTGCTGTTCCTACCCTGGGTTGGAACTGCCTCTGTGACATTACTGCCTGCTCATCCCTGGCACCTATTTACAGCAGAAGTTACCTGGTCTTCTGGAGCATCTTAAATCTAGTTGTCTTCTTCATTATGGTGGTGGTTTACATCAGGATCTACATGTACGTCCAGAGGAAAACTAACGTCTTGTCGTCGCACACCAGTGGGTCCATCAGCCGTAGGAGGACCCCTGTGAAGCTTATGAAGACTGTCATGACTGTCTTAGGTAAGAGACTGCAAACTGTTGTCTGCAAGGCTGGCAGTAAACAGAACCAAAAAGACAACACCCCTCAGAGAAACCCCTCATCATATTTATATGTGCTGGAGTCATTTAGTCTTCTGCCTGCTGTAGGTAATGAAGTTGGACAAAGTAGAAATGCAAAGTAGAGGACCAGTCAATGTCAAGAAAAGTGTCTGTGTTTGGTAGGAAGTTTGTAACCAAATATGAGGTAACTACAGTTTGTTGTGGGGGGAATTACAGAATGTTAGGTGTTGGAAGGGGCCTCTGGGGGTCATCGAGTCCAACCCCCCTGCCAGAGCAGGGTCACCCAGGGCAGCCCACACAGGAACAGAGCCAGGGGGGGCTGGAAAGTCTCCAGAGCAGGAGACTCCACACCCTCTCTGGGCAGCCTTTTCCAGTGGAAGGTGACAAGAATACAAAATCACTTTGGAGGGAAGCTTGTGAAGATTCACAGCTACCTAACAGAACACTTTCAAAATAATGTTCTTTAATATCTACTCAAGGCAATGAATCTGATGGGTATGGGCATGATTTTCTTTGCCCTTCTTTCTCTTGGCAGTTACCTAAACACATTAACTTCTTCCCCTTGGAAACCCTTTTCCGTGGGGAAAGTGGAGGATGCCTGGTGGGTCTGTGATTTATGTCAAAGATTTGCTTTGTAATGGGAGAATTCGCCCTCATTCTGTGCAGACTGCAGAGTGCAAAATACTTTCAGATGATGATAGAGTATGGCCTTGCATCTCTAGATCGTGACCTGGATTCTGCTCTAGAGACACTGTTGATAGTTGGACAGCTCGGATCAGAGGTGCACAAAGCAGATGATCGATTGGAACAAAATATTACCTGTAGCAGTCAATTTTCCCTGGGAAGACTTGAATCTGAGCGAGATGTTTTAGGTGGAAGCCAGGTATTGTGTGAGCACAGCTCGTGCAGCTTGCTGTGGGTGGAACTGGGGGACACTGGCACAGTTGTGAAGCTGGCCTCAGGTGGTGGTGGGGCTCTAAAACCACAAACAGAGCTTTACTGCTCTGATGATTGTCCTGATAGGCCAGCATGGGAAAGCAGGTGTCCATGTAGGCCAGCAGATAAAGAGAGGTGATTCTACTGCTCTACTCTGCTCTGGGCAGACCTCACCTGGAATCTTGTGTCCAGCTCTGGAGCCCTCAGCACAGGAGGTACAGGGACCTGATGGAGCAGGGCCAGAGGAGGCCATGAAGATGATCGGGGGCTGGAGCACCTCTCCTAGGAGGACAGGCTGAGGGAGCTGGGGTTGTTCAGTCTGGAGAAGAGAAGGCTCCAGGGAGACCCAACAGCCACCTTCCAGTGCCTGAAGGGAGCTGACAAACAGAGTGGGGAGGGCCTGGTTACAAAGACCTGGAGTGAAAGGATGAGGGGCAATGGTTTTAAATTAGAAAGGAGTGGATTTAGATTAGAAATAAGGAGGAAGCTCTTTACCACAAGAGAGGTGGAGTATGGGAACAGGGTGCTCAGGGAGGTGGTTGAGGCCCCATCCCTGGAGACATTCAAGGTGGGGCTGACAGAGCTCTGAGCACCCTGCTCTAGGTGAGGATGTCCCTGCTCTCCTCAGGCTGGTTGGACTGGATGGCCTCTGGAGGTCATTTCTATGTATACCTGGGACAGGGCTGTGTGGTACTGCAGCCTGGCAGTACTAGAGAGCTCAGGGAGAAGGAGGTAGGAAGTTCAGGCTGAGGACGCTGTCTTTTTGTGTCCTATGGAGGTTGTTTGCATAGTATCAGATTCTCTTTCTTCTCTTTTTTAATAACAGTGCCATAGTCCATAACCCCTTTGTCTACTAAATGATGTCTTAAATGACTTTAGAAACTGAGATTGGTTAAACTTTACAGTACCTGACCTTGGAAAAGAAAGTAGACTGATGGTTTGAACAAGTACAAGATTCTCACTTATCCTCCTGCATCTTCTGAAGTTGCCTTGTCCACCAACAGAGCCTTTCCCTTCTAAATCCCTCCCCAGTTGTCCTTCCTTTTTTTTTTCCCTTTGGTTTCATGGCACCTTAGAGAGACAATGTGGTGGTTGTTCCTGTTCCTCCCCCCGACCTTGAAGGAGCAAGATCTGATCTTTTGCTCCCCCTGAAGCTCTCATGCAGTGAAACTTAAACCACCCAACTGGGAGAAGCAAATTCCTACAGAGAATCTCTGAATTTCTCCAAACAGGATGGTACCCTAAAGCATAAACATCACCAGGTGGACTTTACTTGAATGCTGTGTTGGAAAAAAGCAAAAAGCAATCAGTTGGCCAAGCATTTCTATGCAAGGCAGAACTGCAGGCTGCTTTCTGGGAAATCATGCAAATAAATCATTGTGCAGAGCCTTTATCTAATTTATCTAAGAAACCCCACTCTAAACTTCATTTTCAACTTCTTTCTTTTGCTAGGGAGAGAGGTCATAGGAATATGGGTTGATTTAAAGATCAGCATTAGCTTTCCCTTACAGGATATGGCTTTTCAGCCACCAGATTAAGCTATAATTCAGGCAGAGCATTTAATGATATTGTGTGCTGAGCCAGGCAAATTTAACTTCGAAAACCTGAGTGCTACTTTAGAGATCATAATTTTGTCTATTTACTTGGTCAGTCAGAAACAAAACCAAAACAGAGCCTGCTTCTAAGGAAGTCAAATGTGTTGCTCAGTGCAAGATCTACCCCGACCTCCTGCGTTAGAGGAAATCTATCTTGGCACGTTCCTTTGTATTAACTCTTCAAATTTTGACTCTGAGAGGTTTGGGTTTTTTCCTAAATCTTTCTTTCTAGGGATGAGAATTTTATTTTTTTAAAACTGTTTGAAAAGTACCTTCCTGGCCAAGTCATTTGAGTACAGTGTGCAAAATACATTAGGAACTGAATAACCACATTCTCTGGTCTTTCTGATAACCAAAGGAGTCACTAAGTGATGAAATGGATACTTCTAAAACTCCCTTTCCATTCACTGATGCAACAATTTATAGCTATATGCAGCCTCTGGATTTTGCCAAAGACAGTTTATTTTTAATGGCTTGTTCCAAAACATCTGAAGATGCTTTTGGAGTACGTGCTTAATCTGGCCTTAACTAAAAGCAGTTCCAAGATGCTCTGTGGCTGGATGTGGCATGATGAGAACCAGAATCTCTGTTAATCTGCTCTGCTGGTTTTATGGGAGGTTCAGGACAAAGTCCTGCTGCTGTGTAGGAGGAGGCTCCATGCATCCATCCGGGTGCTGCTGGTGTGCTGCTCCTCCCATCTGCCTCCATCTCTCTTTCTGGGAAGGCTGGGCCTGTGGCCAGCTGTCCCTTCAGTGAAAAAACCCCATTAGTGTCCTCTCTGGGTGGCATTCTGCTGTGGTCCTACAGTTAAGGGTTGGGGAAATCTGTGTTTCAGGTTGACTTCATGGGTTTGTGGTGACCACAGTCACAGGTGGCTTTTTGTACCACTCTTTGCTGGGCTTGGATGGCCTCTTCCAGAGGCTGGGACTCAAGTGTCTGTCACCAACCTGGTTCTACCATAACCCTTGAAATCACAGAATCATAGAATGCTAGGAGTTGATCTATCACAGTTTAGGAACAGCTGAAATGGCTTTCCCTTTGGAATACTAAACCACAGGAAGCTACCTGGCTGAAAGTAGAAGATGGGAATCCTAGAAAAAGGGTCTAAAGTCCTCTTAAGACTGACCTGGTGGCATAACCCTGGCTAAAGCTGTGCCCGTGGCTTTGCAGAGTGTGACTGCAGGTGAGTGGGTATGTGATTGTTGGGCGGTCTGTGGTAGCTCATCTGAGCTTGGTAGTGAGATCCCTGCTGAAATAGAAACTTCGGGGCAGATGATTTTCAGTTTTAGTGAATTTAGAGTTTAATTGGTAACTTGCTGGTTTAACTCAGGTGCACATGTGGCAAAGGCAACTGGAAGCTACTGCACTTTTTAACTTTTCCTCAGCGTTGACATGCTCGGGAGCAGCTTTGATGTGCAGAGTTCTACAACATGATACTGCCAAAGTATCAGTGGTGCTCCAGGTAGACAGGATTTAATTCATGTAATCTATGAGAAAAACTGGGTTTAAATCTAGTGGATAATCCTCAAACTGACCACGAGGCATAGCAATACCTGATCTCCNTAAATCTGGTGTATAATCCTCAAACTGACCACGAGTCATAGCAATACCTGATCTCCCATAATCTGGTGGGAAGACTCAGAGCTGTTCTTTTGATTCACATAGCAGCCAGCCTATATTTTTATGCCACTTCTGTGAATTTTAGAGAGTCCCAGAAACTCAATTCTTTTTGGATGTGTGGCACCTTGTCAGGGAGAGGAACTCCTACAGGATAAAAAGTCTTCAAACAAGAGAATCACCCAAGGGCCAAGACAAAGGTATATATTTATGTTTAACTATTGTTGCCTCTGAAAGCTCTGTGGTAAAAATAGCAAAATCCAAGCAAGGCTGTGAANTTACAGGATATGGCTTTTCAGCCACCAGATTAAGCTATAATTCAGGCAGAGCATTTAATGATATTGTGTGCTGAGCCAGGCAAATTTAACTTCGAAAACCTGAGTGCTACTTTAGAGATCATAATTTTGTCTATTTACTTGGTCAGTCAGAAACAAAACCAAAACAGAGCCTGCTTCTAAGGAAGTCAAATGTGTTGCTCAGTGCAAGATCTACCCCGACCTCCTGTGTTAGAGGAAATCTATCTTGGCATGTTCCTTTGTATTAACTCTTCAAATTTTGACTCTGAGAGGTTTGGGTTTTTTCCTAAATCTTTCTTTCTAGGGATGAGAATTTTATTTTTTTAAAACTGTTTGAAAAGTACCTTCCTGGCCAAGTCATTTGAGTACAGTGTGCAAAATACATTAGGAACTGAATAACCACATTCTCTGGTCTTTCTGATAACCAAAGGAGTCACTAAGTGATGAAATGGATACTTCTAAAACTCCCTTTCCATTCACTGATGCAACAATTTATAGCTATATGCAGCCTCTGGATTTTGCCAAAGACAGTTTATTTTTAATGGCTTGTTCCAAAACATCTGAAGATGCTTTTGGAGTACGTGCTTAATCTGGCCTTAACTAAAAGCAGTTCCAAGATGCTCTGTGGCTGGATGTGGCATGATGAGAACCAGAATCTCTGTTAATCTGCTCTGCTGGTTTTATGGGAGGTTCAGGACAAAGTCCTGCTGCTGTGTAGGAGGAGGCTCCATGCATCCATCCGGGTGCTGCTGGTGTGCTGCTCCTCCCAACTGCCTCCATCTCTCTTTCTGGGAAGGCTGGGCCTGTGGCCAGCTGTCCCTTCAGTGAAAAAACCCCATTACTGTCCTCTCTGGGTGGCATTCTGCTGTGGTCCTACAGTTAAGGGTTGGGGAAATCTGTGTTTCAGGTTGACTTCATGGGTTTGTGGTGACCACAGTCACAGGTGGCTTTTTGTACCACTCTTTGCTGGGCTTGGATGGCCTCTTCCAGAGGCTGGGACTCAAGTGTCTGTCACCAACCTGGTTCTACCATAACCCTTGAAATCACAGAATCATAGAATGCTAGGAGTTGATCTATCACAGTTTAGGAACAGCTGAAATGGCTTTCCCTTTGGAATACTAAACCACAGGAAGCTACCTGGCTGAAAGTAGAAGATGGGAATCCTAGAAAAAGGGTCTAAAGTCCTCTTAAGACTGACCTGGTGGCGTAACCCTGGCTAAAGCTGTGCCCGTGGCTTTGCAGAGTGTGACTGCAGGGTATGTGATTGTTGGGCAGTCTGTGGTAGCTCATCTGAGCTTGGTAGTGAGATCCCTGCTGAAATAGAAACTTCCGGGCAGATGATTTTCAGTTTTAGTGAATTTAGAGTTTAATTGGTAACTTGCTGGTTTAACTCAGGTGCACATGTGGCAAAGGCAACTGGAAGCTACTGCACTTTTTAACTTTTCCTCAGTGTTGACATGCTCGGGGGCAGCTTTGATGTGCAGAGTTCTACAACATGATACTGCCAAAGTATCAGTGGTGCTCCAGGTAGACAGGATTTAATTCATGTAATCTATGAGAAAAACTGGGTTTAAATCTAGTGGATAATCCTCAAACTGACCACGAGGCATAGCAATACCTGATCTCCCATAATCTGGTGGGAAGACTCAGAGCTGTTCTTTTGATTCACATAGCAGCCAGCCTATATTTTTATGCCACTTCTGTGAATTTTAGAGAGTCCCAGAAACTCAATTCTTTTTGGATGTGTGGCACCTTGTCAGGGAGAGGAGCTCCTACGGGATAAAAAGTCTTCAAACAAGAGAATCACCCAAGGGCCAAGACAAAGGTATATATTTATGTTTAACTATTGTTGCCTCTGAAAGCTCTGTGGTAAAAATAGCAAAATCCAAGCAAGGCTGTGAATCTGAGCCATGCCTCCCTTTGATCTCTGTGGTGCTAAGAGCAGGGTGTGAGTCTCTTCTCTTGTCTCAGCCCAATGTTTTTTTGGATGGTGTCAAAGCAGCTACCCCACGAAAGCATTTCTCAGTAACTCTGACACCATTGTTGCATTGCCACCGTCCTTGTCTTCAGTCACAGGGCAGGGGACATGTGCAAAGAGATGTCTGCGGGTGTCTCTATCTTCCCTTACTTTTGCCACTGAAATCTTTTATGGTTTTGGATGTACAGGTAGACAGGGCTATACCCTGGGAGCTCACAGACTAATCCTGCCTGCGAGCTTGGGGTGTTGTTTGAAGGAGAGTTTTCTGTGTCTTCTGTTAAACGTGGCTTTGAGATCTGTTTCCTCCTGCTGATTTCCATGAAAGCAGGGTTGGACCTTGCATGCTTTGTGGTACATGTGGTCAAAATCCTTTCTGTGCTTGTTCTAAGGAGGGTTTATTGCCATCTTCATTCCTGCATGGAGCTGGTGTGTTGGTGCCTTTGCCAGTGACCTTTGGTGCCTAGGGAAAGCTCTTGGTCCAAATACTTACCTAGATGCTCAGCTAGACACAGTAGTGTCTAGTTGGGGTGGTCTGGTTCCAGTGCCTTTTAAAACAGATGTGATTTGCTGGTGAACCCCTGGGCAATAAATCAGTACAGTTGTTTCTCCATCGCAGACTGTAGGAGAGAGTTGGTGTCACAACTGCTTGCTCAGCACGTTGGAGCCAAACCAGCATGTAGTATAGAGACTGAGCAGAGAAAACAAGTCTTGTGGTAGCAGCTTGCAGCTCCCGAGGCCAGTGGGCAATGGAAGGAGAACTTTATGTGCCATTTTGGCCTGCCCATCAGATGAAACCAGCCTGTGTGCACCACACTGCCAACAGGCTGCCGGAGGTCCTGGGTCCTGCCAAGAGCCAGGCTTCCCTCCACTGCTTGACTGGACACCTCAGATATGGGCTTTATAAAACCGAGCTGGACTTGCTCTCCCTGCCAAAATCCTTGAATAGATCCCAGCCCTCCCAGGAGAGCTTTTTAAGCATGTAGCTGCCATCATCCTCATTTGTTTGATTATTTTTTTTGTCCGAGCCCCAAAAAAAGGGGAAACTCTCCTGTTATAAGCGACTGGAATTTCCTCAGTACATTGTTCAAACTGCCACTGTTGTGCAGAGTTATAATTTTCTATTTCTGTATGTCAGACAGCAATTGTGGCTTGTGCTAAGTTAGTATTATCATGCACATGGCTATTCCTTCCTGGGGCTCAAGGCGAGGGCTGGAAGGCTGTGGTGCTGGGTTGGGGGGAGGCAGGAGGGCAGAGGGGCAGTTCAGAGCTCCTCCCACACTCGTGGGCTTGCATTCGGTCCTGATGTTCCCCCTCCCCACCAGTCCTGCCCACGACCCTGCCTTTATGGTGGGGATGTGCAATAACATGAGAAGGTGCAAATACAACATTGAACTTCATTCTGAGCTGTGATTTCTGTGTTATCTTCACTCTGTCTGGTATCTCTTCTTATTTCTCCCCCTCCCTCTTTTGAGGGGCTGATGTGAGAGGAGTCTGTTTGTCTTCTTGGCCTCTTATAGCTTTTATTTCACCTCGTGTCTATCTTCTTCCTCACACAGCCTGTTGTCATTGCTGCCTCCCAGCTGAGATGTGAGAACCCTGCTGCTCCTGCTCTTATCCTGCAGTTTCTTGCTACCTTCTGGGGAAATGTCTCTCTTGGAGTTTCCCTCTTCTCCTGTCACTGCTCTCATAATTCCTCATCATTTTCATTTATTTTTTTTTCCTTCTGTCCCTTGCTTCAGTTCTTCACCCTGACTGCTCCATTTTTGGTTCATCTTCAATAACTCATCTGTTTCTTTATTTCTCTCTTTTCATTTCCATTGCTGTAGTGACAGAAGACCCATCTTTTCTTTGGGGCATATTGTGGCTCTGGTAGAACCAGGCCACCTGGCATCTTCTCCAGCATACAAGAGATGGAGATGAAGTCCATGTTCAAAGGGACAGTTCTCTGCTTGTTAATGCTCCAGAGCTCTTGTTTATTTATCAGTGTGGACAAATCACTGTTGTGATGACTTTTTCCCACTTGTGTTTGAACTGATGCTGTCAGCAGCTGGATTTTTACCCCCTCCAGGCTTCTGAGAGCTGCCCTGCCTCATGCTCAGTGCTTGTTGGAGAAGCTGTAGTAGATAGAATATTACTACTGTCAGTATAATGTTTTCCTCTCCTACTTGTGTAATTTTTGATGAACCCAATAATCCTCTAAGATGCCAAAAACCCCACCCCAAACCAACAAATCAAACCCCTAGCAGTTTGAAATTTGTTGGCTTTTGGTTTTGTTTTTTGTTTTGGTCTCCTTTATCTCTAGGTGCTTTTGTTGTCTGCTGGACCCCTGGCCTGGTTGTCTTACTGCTTGATGGTCTGAACTGCACCTACTGTGGGATTCAGAACGTTAAAAGGTGGTTTCTTCTCCTGGCCCTGTTGAACTCTGTCATGAATCCAATAATTTATTCATACAAAGATGATGAAATGTGGGGTACCATGAAGAAGATGATTTGCTGCTCCTCGGAGGATAAGAGCCAGGAGAGACGCTCCTCACGGATCCCCTCGACTGTTCTCTGCAGGAGCACGGATACCTCAGGGCACTACATTGAAGATGGCATTATTCAAGGGACAATCTGTGGAAAAGGAGATCTCGGTGACAAAGGAAACTCCTGAACTATTCACGGGGCTGACTTGGCTGGAAAAGGAGGAGAGGGGGAAGGGAGAGGTTTTGTAAGAGAAGATTGACTGGCAAAGCTAGTAAACAATATATTCACTTTGTTCCAGAGCCTAAACTCCAGTGTTAACAAAAGTTCTTATAAGTAATTGCCTGGTGGAAAAACACTTTGTAATGAAGAAAACTTTCTGTGCTGCCGCCTTTCACCTTCTTTTTTTTTTTTTCTTTCAAGTACATGAGATTGTTTTTTAGTCTGAATGGAATAAATACATCTCAGAGACTTTCTGTGCACGGAAGCAAAATGTAAGCAATGTAGTGAGACCTTCTTTAAGTTCCCCCAGAGGGATGAAACCTGCCTCACTGTGCAGGCTTGGCATCCACTGAGTATTCCTGCTTTGAACAGCTTCCTTACATCGTGAGGAGGAGGATCGTAGGCTTGGGCAGACAGAATTGTGACCTGTTTTCCTCAGTTTACAAAGTCCATGAAATAGTTCATACTTACCTTCTCTCTTCCTTCTGCTGCTCTTGCTTTCAAAATGAGTAGTCTGATGGTTTATTAAAGCAGCACCCTGGCTGTGATGGGAAGCCCAGACCAGACATCAGTGTGCGTGAGTATGTCCGACCGTGGAGTGTCAGGCTCTGAGAGGAGAAAAAGCACAAAACCCTTTCTTATTTCCCCAGTGGGGTGAATGCTGCAGGGAGATACACTGCACTCTGTGCTGCTGCTGTGTGGGTGGACGTTGAGGGTGGGTTAACAGAAGAGCAGTGTGGCTGTGTTCATTATGCTTATTTCTTGCTTCCCTAGATAACATCAAATGAACGTGCTCACTCCTCTTCAACTGCAGAGAAATTCAATCCAGAACTCCATTTTAAGTGGGTCAACTTTTAAGGGAAGTTATAAATACAGGTTCAGTCCAGCTCTTTAGAATAGAAAATACTTTACTTGAAAAAAAAAATCCTGAAACAAACCTACACCCCTGCAAGCCTACAGTGTGCATTGTCTGTGCTTGTCTGGACCACATTTAACCTCTGATTTGCAAGCAGATCTTACTGGAAGGTACTTGAGGAAGAGGCCATCAAATGGTAAGAGATGAAGGGCTCTCAGCACTGTGACTAATCCAGTTCAGGGTCGATGCAGCAACAGCCCAAAAAGCTAAAGTTTTAACTTATGGAGCATGCTCTAATGGAAGACCCAGCAATTTAAAGCTCTAGGGTAATGTTTTTAAGTTTAAACTTTTAAATTATAGATTGGAACATTGGTTTCTTAGTACTCTAAAAATCTGGCTCCTGCTGTCTGGTTTTAACAGCATCGAGCTCCCTGCTGCTTGTCTTAATTTCCCAAGGAGGTACCTGGTTTTTGTTCTAGACCAGGACCAATCCCTGGTATTAAAGCAGTTGACCATCACCAGAGGTCACTTTGGAAAGTCTGAGAAACTTTGACCCCTTGGAATTGTTGGAGAACACCACCAAGAGCATATTGTACAAGTCTGAAAGATAAAGGTCAGCTGTGGTTTGGGCAAATACTGCCTTGAGTGCAACTTGCATTTGGATATCTGGACTGAGGTTTGGTTGGGTGGACTGTGGTGGTTGGCTCAGGGGCCAAGTTGAAGTTTTGTAGAAGGGACTGGGGGTCTTTCATAACAGCCCTTGGCTGGTGAACACAGACAGCAAGCCCTTGCTTGGAGAGCTCTCCCATAAGTGACCTCGTAGGGATATGGCCTAACATTTCCAGGTAAATGCTGTATTTCTGAGTAATGCTGGAGAGGTTTACACATGGTTTGGGTTTTATTTTTTGCCATTCTAATGCAATGTTCTTGTGCAAATACTACTTTGTTAGTTTGGTGTTTTGAAAAGTAGGAAAAGTGGTGCTTTCTAGAGCTGGTGGCTTTGCAAAGGCATAGCATGCAAGCAGCCCTGTCCCTCCAGCTACCTGCGGTGCACAGTTTGTGTTAACTAGGCTGAAGCTCTGTATACAAAGCTAACAGATAATAAAATGCTGCTTCGAAGTAAAATACTCGTGTTTGTTTCCTGTTTGGATGGTGATTGAACGTTCCCTGGCACTACAGCCAGCAGCGAGTGGCTGCTGTTACTCTTGCTCCTCTCCACAGACCCATCCAAGCTCAAACTGATCAGACTGCAGATAAAAATGAAGATGGGGAAACTTTGTTTCGTGTTACCACGGGGAGGGGTGTGTTGGTTTTTATTTTGTTTTGGTTTTAATTTTCATGTTTACTAGCAATACCAGGCAGTGTAATACTCAGTTGAATCAGGCCCTGAAGAGGGCTTGGATGAAGATGTGGAGCATCTGCAGCAGTGAAGAAAACACCAGATCTTGCCTGCAGAGCTTGGGATTTGGTCTGCAAAATAACCACATGTGGAAGATTTTTGAAGGTAAGCAGGAAAAAGGTGACTCCTGTAACATGTAAAGGACTGTTGTTTTGTAGAGCACCTCATCCAGTGGATTTCTGGTCTGGATTAAGATCTGAGGTGTATTATCAACCATTCTACTCCAGGTAAGTGGGAGAATTTGAAGTCTGCATTCTTATTCTTTATGCTGCCACATTAAAAAAAAAAAAAAGCCATCAAAACAAACCACCCCCCAAAAGCTTGTTTTGTGAATGGTATTATTTGGAGTGTCCTACTACTCTAAATGACAATGTGAACAGGAAACTCATCTTGCATCAAAGTGCTCCAGCAGAGGCTGTAGAATGTTTCCTCTGTTAAACTGTCTAAACATCCAGCTACTCCTGGAGCAGGGAATTTCTTTTTAACTCTAAACATTTATCAGAATAGTTTGTCTCAAGGAAAACACTGAAGCATTATTTGTACTTGAGAGGGGAGGGAAAAAAAGTCAAATCAAAGAGCAGTTGGTGAAGGTGAAGTCAAGTTCTACTACATTTTCATGTTGCCTTTTTCACCAGTATCCCAGAATAACAGATAACTGGTACCTGTTGGCTTTGCACGTGTCTGCTCCTATTTGTCTAGGGCAGAGTACTGATGTGTGAGATGAAATTCATTCTCTTAGGAAAGAGAAGAGAAACCTGAGGACCTTAGGAGGCAGAGGAAGGCAAGAGTAAAGTTACCATTGAGTTGGATAGTTAGAAGGGTTTGTGTGCTCCTGGTGATGCTGGAGGCTTTTCGTGCCTTGAGCACTGATGTATTGCAGGAAGGAGAGAGCAGATACTTCCAACAACATCCTCACAGCAATTATGGTTTGAAAACCTCTGTGACATTCTCTTCCTTTCCCTCTCTCCATCCGTTTGGCTCCCAAACCAAAGTTGCTCTTCCAGTTGACCAGTGGGTCCAGGAAGAAACGCTTCATGGCTTTTCCCAGGGTAAAGATGCCTGGCCTCCCATAGAGCTTGTGTGGTCACGATCATTAGAGATGCTTTTCAGAGAATTATTCTTAAAAGCCTGGAACAATAGGGTTTTATTTTACACGATAGATCTTTGGGATCTCTGGATAAGCAGCTAGGTTTAATAACTTGGTGCGTGGGAGAGAAGTCTCTCTAGTATCTGTGCTGTCAGTTTGACCTCGGTGGTGTGGGTGATGCATCCCTCTGGGAGAGGAGCCAAATTGCTCCAGCTTGAGTGGCTCTGGAGCATGGCTTCTCCACTGCTTTGGGGCTGCGTTTCCATGGCTACTTCCCATCAGTAGAGGTTTTGGGGGTCTTTTTTTACTAATTACTGCAGGTTGGTGAAATACATCTGCATTAGTGCCCATGATGGCTTGTGCACGTGTTTATTGCAGGTGACAGTTGCTGCAGTGATGGGATGGTGCCTTTCTCTGATCAAATCTATATTTGATCTATATTTATACATGTTTGCTTTTGTTGGTTTGGGGTTTTTTTTATACTGAAAACTCTCTTCTGAGGAGCAGTTAACAGAAGTATTGCTCCTACAGTTATGGTTCTTCCATGGTTTAGTAAACTCTGCATGAAAATTTCTAAATGACTGGTTGTTGGAAGCTGATGGAGGAAGGGTCATTTTGAACTCACTGCATTTCTTATGTTCTTTCCCTATAGTTCTGACTGTTGGCCACTCTCCTAGCTGATGTAGCATAGCCTTTGGTATGGCCCAAAGCAGCTGCTGCTTGCAAGATTTCCTTAGAGCCAAAAAGTGAAAATATAATAAAAAGGAGGCAGGGAAATTCCATTATTTCTCCTAGCCTATAATTCTAATGAATGTTTTAAACCACTTGGAAGAAGGGATCCTACCTCCCCCTTGCCCCCACTCTCTCCTTACATTTTTTCAGCCCTTTGTGAGACCATGTGGTGAACTGCAGCAGGTCTGAAATACAACTCCAGTAGCAACTGGAGAAGAGTTTTCCACTTGTCATGAGTTAGCAGCTGCATTATTTCCTCAGCTGGTTATATAGAGTCACACAGGTTTCTAGAAATCTTTGTAAAATGCAGTTGTCCTTGAAGAGCTGCACTTTGCAGGGACTAGGCGTGCTTCTGTCGAGGGGAGAAGGAAAAAAAATCCATTTGGAAATAAGGAATTAGGTCATGATAGTCTACAGCTCTCAAGGTCTTTGGGATGATCAGGAATTTAGATGCTTCTATGCTCTGAGCCATTCTTCAAAACATCCTGCTTGTCTTTTAAGTAGTAATTGGTCCCTGGGCTTCTTTTATACATCTTTTTATAATGTTAAGGGTGGGTTTTTGGGTTTGTTTTTTTACTGCAACAGGCAGAACCATCTGTTTTCTTCCAGCCTACTTAGAAGTGCTATTTTGCAGCCTATGGATATACTGGTTTGAATTGTCTGGTACATGCATCTATGCATCATCTCCTGCCTGTGTTGAAACACATTAATTTTCAAGCTAGCCTTTGATATGTTCATCTTGGACAACTGTGCTAGGAACAGCTGTTTTTCTGAACTAGCCTTCACTAGTTTCCCAGTTGTGCACTTAGGACTTCACCATGCAGGGTAAGAAACACAAATCACTTCATGTGTTCCCACCAGTAGCTGTATTTTAACTTGCAATGTTAACTTTGTTGAAACCATAGGTGTAGTTTCACTTCTTTATTTAAAAAAAAAAACAAGCACAAGTAATCGCTTGAGGTTTTGGTATCTGGATCTCCTGGGGATGTGCTGCTGATCTAGGGAGGTTCTTTGTCTTTCCTCCTCAAGCTGCTGTGGAAGGAGATGGGTTACTGGCCTGGGAGCATCACTGTTGATCTGGTGCAGTATTGCATTTTGTATGTGTAGTAGTTCCAAAGGTTTATCTACAGTCTTGACCCCAAGTGTTAAGAATCTCTTGTGTGTGCAACACTCACTGTACCATAGGGTTAATTTTCTATTCAGCTTCCATTTATGTTCATGCAAACAAATGCTTGGTGCATTGGCTTTAATTAGGTTTCTGTTGAGAATATGTTACTAATGGGTGTCAAAAGGCAGGGGAGTGAAAAGGTTTGACCTCCAGAGATGGAAATGTTATTAATGCTTAAATGATTCTATTCAAACCCCAGTTAATGCCTCAGTTGTTATGAATGTCAGTGTATTTGTTGGTGCAGCACACTCTGTGATGCTCGGCTGGGATTTTCCCACAGGTATAAAGGAGTTAATTGAGTTAGAAACATAAGGTTTTATGCTTATAGAGGTGAAGTGTCCATAGACTGTCAACTCCTAATTGCTCAGCCACGTGCTTAGCTTTAACTTTCTGAACAGCTGCCTTTGGTAGACCCTTTGCTGTGAAAGGTGTCCCACGTGTGGTGGCATTTGTGAGAGGAAGACACTCAATGTCACATTTTAGACTCGAAGTTTCTGCTCTGTGGAAACTGTCCCTTTACCCAGAGGTGCCACTGAAACAGGCTGGCTTCTGTCACACGCTGGTCCCCTGCAGACACAAAGGTTGATTTTAAAGAGGAAACATTTGGGCTCATAAAAAGGGATTTACAATGTCGTATCATGTCCCAGATTTGACCTACCTAGTTTTGTCCTATTTTCTCCTTTGTAATGGCTTTGCATGGTAATTTTTTTGTGTTCTACTTTGTTCTTCAAAGCATGGATTAAACCACATTTTTCTCTAAACAGATAAATTCCAGCAGTATTGGGTCCTAAAGCAACCCTCCAATTTCACAGACCAGAGAGCCACAAAAAGAAACAAATATGGTTGAGCAGAGCTTTTAGTCTTGGGTTGGGTTTTTGCACAGTCAGAATACCAAGAATAACAACAACAACAAAAAATAAACCACCCTGTTTGTATGTATTAATTACTACCATTGCAGAATAATACTTAGACAAAAGAAGACACTAAGCTTATGACTAATTTTTTTCACAGCTAAAGTATCAGTTGGGAGTCTTGGACTGTTGACTGGTGAGCTTTCTAACAGCAAAACTGAAAAAAATCTATTTTCTGGTTGACTCCTCTGAACTGGAGTGAAGCTGCCCCTTCCTGACATAAGGGGTTCCAGGCAGGTGGACCTTTCCTGAACCCCTTTCCCTAGCAAAGCTCCAGTCCCTGTTTCTGTCTCCACGGGCACCAGGAGCTTTGTTGATTTATGGAAATGAAGCCAAGCTCGAGGATGGAGGAACTTCTGCTGAACGTGATGTGAGCTCTGGCTGGGGATTTCCTGCCAAGTCCTTGTGCTCCTTTTCCCCATCGGTTCATGAGGTTGCACTGTGGTCCTCTCTTCTGTGGAGGCAGGAGCAGACTTTCTTCTATCCAACTGCCTGTTTTCCCCAAACCTCTTGGTGAGGCAACACTTTAGAACTCTTCCTCTCAGCCAGGTTTTATTGAGAGGGACTGATTTCAAAACTTAAGAGGGATTCATCAGGTGAAAAGCAATACAACTGCACATGCCTCTTTCTGTTTAGAAACCAGGAGAAAGCTGTGCTCTGGTTCAATGGATGCCTGTGCATAGGTGAGGACTCCCTGGAGAAGGATAAAGGATCCCTAAAGCTGCTCCACAACAAATCTCGAGCATCCTGATATCCCACCACTACTGGACCTCCCCTCATCTTCTCACCTGGTCAGCGCTGGGAAGATACCAGACTCTGCCATCACTTTCCCATTTTATAGACAGCAAAATTGTTCTGGTATTATCCAGATGAAGTAGTGATGACTCCTCTCTGCAGGAGTGTAAATATGGCTTGTGGCTCTTGGAGAGCTCTGAGTCCATCTGTAAAGACACAGTTGTAAAGAAAGGAAAGTCAGGCTGCTGTGCTCCCTCAGCTTGAGCATGGGCTGTTCACTTTGTGATGGCTGAGTCTCAGGCTTTGCAAAGAAGCTTGAGGATTTGCTTCAGTGTGTGAATCTCAAGACCCTTGTATCCAGTGTGAGTGGTCCAAATGGGCCAGAGATCACAGACTGATTGACACGAGGGAGTTTCAGGGGATGCAAAGGGTCTTGGGAGATTCCCAGTGCAGAGGGACCAGGTGCTGGCATTCAGGGCCTGGACATGAGGGAATAGGAAGCTTAAAGGAGTAGGAAGAGGTGACACCTTCATATCTCAAGGAATCTGAGCCCAAATGCCTTGCTAAGTGTTACCAGACAGGAGTCTCTGATGGATGACAATTCACTTCTCTCTTGCCCTCTGTCCCTTCTCATTGTTTGCAGCAGGAGTTGAAGTGCAAGGAGCTTCCAGCAAGTAAAGCCAAACATTGATCAGAAGAGCTGCCAGGGGTTAGATAACATTTGGATTTGGCACCAGCAGCTCGTCCTACCCTGCAGCAAGCACACCAAATATTTTGACATGCTACAATGATTTCCAGTGGGCTGGTATCTACATAGTAGCAACAGGCTCCATCAGGAGTTACTCTGAAGGGTTGTTGAGTCATTTAGTCCCACAATGAAGATTGAGAGAGTTGTTATTTCAAAAGGCAAGCTGGATCCAGCATGAATTTGTAGCAACACGCCAGAGATGACACAACCAGTGCCTCACCCAGCCCAGCAAAGTGGGGTTTTGCTGATGCTTATTTGGTCTCCCTGTTTGGCTGGGAAACAAGCGATGCTCTTGTGATGTGTTATCTTTCTGAAGAGTAAACTAAAGCATTCTCTCTGAGGGGGTGGTACTGCTGTGTTCTTCTCACTTGATTTATTATGCTCTTCTGCATAGGTTAAAGTGGGAGAAGTTGCTGTGAGGATAAGGACCTTGGGCTTCCTGAGATGCTGCAGTGACTGGCACTACCTGCCCACCAACTGGGAGCTCCTCACAGTTCCTGACAGATCTTGGAAGGGACGAGGAGAGGCAGTGGGTGGCCTGGCTGATGGAGTCCCGGTGGTCCCAGTCAGCCAGCAGGCAGCAACTGGTGCCCACCTGCCTGGGAGGTCTTTGCAGGTTCTGCACCACCGCTCTCCCTGGAGAACTCGCAGGCACCGACACCTCTTTCCACTTGTGGGGTTGAAATTTTTGTCCTGTTAATTATTGAGGAATGTTTGTTGACATTGTCAAAGCTGAAGGAACTGTGGAGCTTCCTGTGATCCAGGATTGAAGTCGACTCAGCTCTGCTTTGCCCAGTTTTATTTAAAGACCATGACTACTACTTCTGAAATGTTACTTGTGAATGCTATATTATTATATTATCTGCTTTTCCATCTGTTAAATGTCATGGTTCCAGCAGCAGAAATACCCCTGTCTGACAGTAGCAGCTGTCAAAGATCTTTTTTAGACTTCTTCAAAAAGTAGTAAAACCTGATACCACTAAAGACAAGCCAAGTTTTGTTATAATGCAACTTTCTCTGGATGTGATTTTAGGAATGTTGCTATTTACAGCACCTCTGAAGTTTTACCCCTGCATAGGAGGGAAGAGGTATACATTTATAATTTAAAGTGCAAGTATTTGTTCATTCCTGGTTTAAACAATGTTAGATGATGTTGTTTAGAACCCATATGCAAAGATACAACCCTCTGTGTAAATCTGGCCTCTGCTTTCTGTGGTGTTCCCCAACTCTGGGAGACAACACCTATGACCAGGCTGTTAAATACAGGATAAAAAAAAGTATTACCTGGGCCAAACACATCTTCTGTGTAACCCCAGTGACCTCCTGCCAAACCAAAAGTCAAATTATAAGCATAGCTCATGAAGCAGGAGATGCTTTGAACCAACATCACTTAGAAGTGAAAATTACAATTCCATAGTGAATAGTGCACTTGAATATGAGTGATAGTTGGGAAAACAAATTAAATTAAGCATTGTTTATATTAATTGAGTAGTTCCAAAGGCTTCTTGAAGTGTCCCATTCATAAGCCTCATCTAATGGACTGTATTTCCCCAGGAAACCTCTCAGCCTTGGCCCAGCACAGGAAAAGAATGGAAGGGTTTCTGCAATGCTGTGGCTCTGCAGAGATGCTGTGTGTCTGTAGGAGGCTTGGGCACCCCATCCCTGCTCCTGGCTGCTCTTACACCTTTGTCTGCATGGGCTCAGCACCTGCTGGTCCTTCAACTCACCTGGAAAATCACAGAAGTGGGCAGTTCTCCCAAGCACAGCTCAGCAAGGACAGGGGTGATGCTGTGATGGCCACCAGCTGCTCTTGGAGTTGGGTCTGCCCCATGTGAAGGCACAGAAGTGAGCAGTGCCCTACAGCAGCTCTTGGTCCCATGAGAGCTGAGAGACATGGTGGCAGCACCAACAGCACTCTTGGCATTGCTTGGGCATCTTCCTGCTCAAGGCAGGGAATGCAGAAATAATCTGCTGGAGAAATGTACACTTTTAGGGCTAAAACCAGAGGTGAAAGTGGCTTGTGCTGGGGTCTGGGCTCTTCCTGGTGGCAGCAACTGCAATCTGCTGTTGGGTCAGGTGTGTTTTTGGTGTAGTTTGGCTTTTTTCTTTGTTGGATTGTTATGTTGGTTGGTTGGTTTGGTTTTTTTTCTGGGACAGTGCTAGCATCCTTGGTGCTGCTACAGGGTGGCTGGCAGGAGCTACTCCAGGAGTTGGCATGGCACGTTCCCTGCACGGTACACGGCGCTCCCGGGGCCCCTCCTCATCCGGGACCTGCTGGGACAGCCCAGTGCCTTGGTGGCATCATTGTTTGGAGCCCACTGGCTTCTTGCCACCCCGAGGACTCGCTCTCACCACCACGGAGGCTTTCCCATGCTGTGTGCTGATCCCACCCAGCCCCTTGAAACCCT
>VWZY01004646.1:47849-57868 GCA_013399075.1 Chloroceryle aenea
AAACCCAAACAAACCACAACAAAACAAGAAGGAAAAAGGAAAAAAAAAACAAAGAAAAAAGAAAACAAAGGCACAGCACAGGGTGTTTACTGGAAGCAAGGTACAGCATTCACTTCTCTGCACACAGAGCTGCTCCTTCAGGGTCAGCCCACTGCATGTATCTGCACAGGAGGGACCAGCATCTGTACACAAAGTGCATTTGACATTGCACAGAACTCATAAGAAAGCTTACTGAAGGTGCTCTGTGATGTACACAAGCCTTGAACTAGCTGTGCATCTCTCCTGAGGATTCCTCCTGTCCTATGAGATTCCAAGTGTTACTGCTGCTGCAAACCTCTTCAGCTTGCCCTGGAGAAAGTTGAGTGCAGTTGCCTTTTACAGGGGAAAATAAGGCCAGAAAAGCCCAGGAAATGAATTTGGAGAAATTCTTGGTCTCTCCAATGTTTATACTGAGCAGCATTTGTCCAGCCTGTTAGCATCTTGTCTGGACTGTTAGCTTCCAGCAATCTTCTTAGCCACCAAATACTGCACTGCTGGGGAAAACCCCACTCCTGAAGTGGTGTCTGCTAATCCTAAATCCTGACTTGCACAGGTGTCTTTATGTTTTCCTGTCTACACAGAGGTCTTTGAGCCTTTGTTTCTAGGAATTTTGCTATGTTCTCTAGAGAAAAGAGCCCCTGGATTTCATTCTTTATTAAAAGAAAAGCAAGGACCTCCCATTTTCGTTTCACCACAGTGTTTTCTGGTGAGTTGCAGAGATCTGAAAGGGGCTAAGTTTGCTTTAAAGCAAGATGGGTTGATTTATTTATTTATTTTAAAGAATGAAATTACTGCATACTGAGCTATGATTCACAGCTCTGTCATGCAGGTTTGAAAAGCATTCAATCCATCTTACTGATAGGACTCATTTTACTATCAGAGGCAGGTCACACATAGCTAGCTGCTGTTTATGGGATAAAAACATTAGTTCTGTTTGGAATTGATTGATAGCAGCTTAAAATTGGACTTGTTTAGTGGGACTTCACATTTCCATTCCTTCCTGCATTGGTCTCTCCTGAGGCTAATGAAACTATGGGGAAATTTGGAAGAATTAAGTGCAAAAATAGAAGGGGCTATCCCAAAACCAAACTGGTCAAAAATACTGGGTCACAAAGTGGATGCAAAAGAAAAAAAAACAACCCAGTGCTGGGCTGCTGCAAGCTGAGAAAAGAAATGCAAGTCTTGCTCTGTCTTTTTGGACAAATTGAGAGGTGTCCAGAGGACAGCACACACCTGGAAGTTGTAGAAACTATGCCCAGAGGAAGAGCTGAAGGATCTGCATGAAGCTGAACCATTCCTGAGCATTTCAAAAGGAGAGGAGATGAGCGTGTATGTGAAAGCCTCCAGGTATGGTTAGGTATGTTAATTTAGAGAGAATAATCTTAGGTTTCTACCATTTCTGGGGCTTCCCTGTGTTATTTCAGATACTCAGTTGGGGCTATAAATCTTTCACCCTTCTTCTTGTGGAGGTTGAGGTGGGAGGAAGGCAGGCTGGCAGCCAGAGCACAAGGTCTCGCAACCTCTATTCCCAAACTCCCCTTCTGGATCCCCTGCCTGTCCTGAGCAGTGTTATCTGCAGGTAATATGGTTACAATTCCTGTTCTTCGTGAAAGGGTTAACAGCTAAACCCCTGAAGCAGGCTGAGGTCTCTGTGTGAGAGGGGCTAAGGATCTGCAAGTGATGTTACATTGCTATTAAGAAGGAACAAGAGATAAACTATCCTGGCTCACATATAAATATTTGCAGTTACAAAGAGGAGCAAGAATAATTGGAAAAAAAATGTGACAGAGTCATGATTTTCTGTCAGTTTTTAAAGTTTGCTTTCCCAGAGTGAAATAATTCTATGACAACAACAGCACAGCAAGCTCTGCATCCTCTTCCACCAAATTGCTTTGGCTAGCACCGAAATTCAGGCTGGTCAATGAAATCTTGATGGCTGTTGGTGTTTTAGCCAAAGCACAAGTCTGCAGGAGCTGGGTCCTGCTTCTTTCTTTGCCCAAGTTAAAAAATAAAATAAAATGAAAAATGCTAGAGATTCATGACTGCCAGGAACACATCCTGTAGATAAAACAAAGGTGGGAGTGTGCTGTTCTTTCATGAGCACCCCATAGGTGGGGTGGAATGGGGTTGAAGCTACAAGGAACACCCTGGAAGGAGAGGGTGCTAGTGCAGGATCACCCACCTGCATCCTTGCTGCTCTTCACAACCTCAGGTGAGATGAGTCTGGGTTTCCCCACCATGGGAATGCAAATGCTCTTGGAGATTAAAATGGGCAGAGAGTGACTGGATAGGAGCTACGAACCACCACTGCCTTTGAGGTAGAGCTGTTCTGGGCAGTACATTCCTGAGCACTTTGTTTGGTTTAATTTTAGATGACTTTCTCCTAGTGGCTTTCCCTGCTTCCTCCAGCAGACTTGGTTCATTAGGCCCATTAGTGCAATTAGGGATTTGATACAGCAGGCCCCTTGAAAAACAGCAGTCCAAAGGGTGTTTCACTGAGAGCTGATGCAGCTTCTCTCTTGCTCCATGGTTTTGTGGTCATGACAATGTTTAGTAGATGGTTGGACTTGATGACCTTGAAGGTCATTCCCAACTTTAATGATTCTATGATTCAATGAAAATCTGTGTGCACAAAATAGGAATCCCTGAACGTGGCATTTCCTGGAGAAAGTTCCTTGTGCCATGAAATAACCTGGGGGTGTGTGTGGCACTGAGGTCTGATGGCCAAGCAGAGCTTGCAAGGCTCTGTGCTACAGCTGGGCTGTGTGGCACAGCAGCCTGGACCCCAAATGCTGGTGTCTTTCCCTGCCACCTCAGGCTCAGCCCTCGCACCCTGGGGAGACTGTCCATGCTGGAGAAGCAAGCATGGTCTCTTATCTGGAGGCAGAACTTAGATAACTAGAGGAACAGGCACAGAGAGGCAGTCAGCATGGCCCTGATCCTCAAAAGGTGCTTGCAGGTGATTGGCATCACACATGGCTGTCTGCTGGAGGTGGTGGCTGTCTACCATGAGCTGAATCTTACCATGATTGCCCTTGAGAGCTGGGTACCTGGCCATGACTCAGGAGGCAAGTTTCAGCTTCCCTTATATATCAGTTGTCTTCTCTCACCTGGAGGGGAACTGGTCAGAGTGTGGGGCAGCTCTGGCATAATTTGAATCAAGCTCCAAGCCACAACTGAGTTATTTCTTGCTGTGTGAATTTGGAAGAAGCAAGTTCTCTATCTTGTCCTGCTCAAAACCTTCTGCTGAATCAGAGGACAGCGAGGGCAACGAGAGGAAAAATCACTTCTCAGGGAAAGATTGATGGCATGTGCTACTGCTGTTAGAGGAATGCTGCCTGACTTTGGACAACTAGTTTTGTTTGCTACCGTGTGAGATGATCATGAGCCAGTTTTAGATTTCAGTATGGAGTAAAATAAGACAGCAGCTATTGATGTTAGTGGGAAATGAGCCTATTGATGCTAGGCAGAATTTGGGCATGGCAAACCAGAACATCCATATGTTGCACAGTATTACTCCACTCTCCCCATGTACTTTTCTAGTTAGTTCCTTATAATTTGATATGCTCAAAGCAGGGCCAGGCTGGGCTATGTTTCTAGCACTTGTGCAAGCAGAAAAATCCTGTTAGGAGTAGAAAGCTGCCTAACCCATCGATGGCTTGGTGCACACTCAGGACCATCAGTCGCTGCCATGCCGCAGCAGCTGGGGATGGTGTGAGTGTGCCAGAAGTGTTTTGGCAAAGAGCGATGCCCTCGGGGCTCACGGCCACAGTTTGGAGGTTGGGGGGTTTACTGCAGTGATGGAACTGCAGCCTCTGCCCACACCATGGGTGAATGTCCTTGTGAGAGATGGGAATGAAGGGAATGTACAGCTCCACCCTGGCCAGCACGTTTTACAGCCTGAGGTGTTAGCCTAGAGCTTCAAGGGTTTCCAGTTGGGTTGACAGGCAAAACTGTGAGCTACAGCAGCTGTTCAGAAGTTGGGGATGGGACTGGAGATATCCCTGCAAGGGCCACAGCTCCATCCAGCTGCTGCTCAGCCCAAAAGCAGCATGTGCAGAGTGAGTACCTTCAGAGGGCTGCACTTGTTCTTCAGTTAGAAATTGACCTACAATTAGAAATTCAGTTGGAAATTTCAATTAGAAATTCACCTATAAATATTTCAGAGTTTTCCAGTAGTTGTCTTCTACAAACTATTAAATCAAACACATTCTTCCTCAGACCACCTGACATCCTCAGTCTATCCAAGCTACTGTCAGTCACCACAGCCCAGGGTATAAACCCGGCCAAACAACTGCACCTTGCACTGCATCTGCAGTGTTACATGGACTGTCCATCCCTGCCAAAGCCCAGGAGCAAGTCAGAGCTGAGCAAAAAAGGGAGAAAGCACTTAATTGAGGAAAGCTAAATTTAAAAAATCCAGTGAAGCTTCTGACTGCAAAGTCTTGTGCTATAGATAAAATGTAGGTATTGAAATTTCCTCATCAATAAACATTCCTTAAAAGGACTATCTCTAGAAACAGAAATTTTACAACAACAACAAAGCCCCACAGCTCATGAATAGGATCTGTATTTCTCTGTTTCAGTGCTAAAAGCACTGCAGTGGAGAGCAGTTCCTAAAAGATGTGTGGCTTGCTGCTGTTGGGATTGCCATCAGCCCCACTCGGCACAGGAACCGAACGTCAAGGGCTTCTGACAACTTTGCGGATGGCTGCATCCCCTGTTGCCATGGAAACAGGCCTGCACTCACTGAAGAATGGGTAATGGGTTCTAAAATCATTACTCTTGATATTGCAAAAAAATGCTGGGGAGACATTAGGTGGTAGTAATAGAAATAATAATGTCACAGCTTGTGGAATGTGGAGTTTGTTGGGTTGCTTTTGTAGCAGTGATATGGTGGTGTTTCTGGTGGAGTTATCTGGTCAGATATAACCCTCTGTTGTGGCTTAATGCAGCAGTCAGCTAAATATCACGCAGCCATTTGCTCACTCACCATCAGTGGTGGGTAAAACTCATGGCTTGAGGTAAAGGTGTTGCTGCTCAGCAACAGCTAAAACATCAGTGTGTTTTCAACGTTATTCTCCTCCTAAATCCAAAGCACAGCGCTGTGCCTGCTACTAGGAAAAAAATTAACTCTATCCCAGCTGAAATCAAGACAGACTCCCATTTGTATTGCACTTCCTGACCACAACTGCAGCAGTTAGATGCTGGCAACGGGGAAAACTTCACTAAGAAAAAGGATTTGAGGAGGAGGATGATTGTTTGCTTTAACTAACCAGGCATATGGACACAACTGACCAATTATTTATCATGGCTGTCCTGTTGCACAACCACTTTCCATTAGTCCAGAAGTGTTTGTTGATCCATTGTGATTAAAATACATGATAAAGTTCACCATCATTATGTCCCACATTAATGTCCTTTTCTTTTGCTGTGTTCAGCAAAACTCCAGCTTTGCCCTTGTTCCACAGGGTTCTTAATTATACTGGCAATGTTTGCCTCTAGCATCGCAGTAACATCTTACTGATCAGGCAATAATGGTAAGGAAAATTATGCTATGCAGATAAGCTTCACCCTAAAAAAATAAATAAATAAAAGCCTTTAAGGAAAAATTGTAGTAGTAGTCCCAGGGTGAAATGCAGGGCTGCAAAGAAAGAAAATAAGAGTTAGAAGCCATCTTTTCAGTCTCTGGTTCTGTGGAAAAGCCTTCTATGCGTACCGAGAGTCCTGTGAAAACAAAGAACTCATGCTAATCTTAACCTTAGAGATATTTTAATAGGTTGCTCTTGAATTATTTACTTTTAATGAGCTAGCAGAGGAGTCATTTTTTACCCTAAGATCAGCTCTTGAGAAACAGAATTGTACACCAGAAGCTATTGTGGATTTGTTGGGTTTTTTTTTCTTATTACTGCAGCATATTGAGAGAGGATCTTGAAATGCTTTTAAAAGTGAGTGGTGAGAGTATCAAAACTTTCCAGCAAAATGAGATGCATGCTTTTAATTCCTGGAAAAACCTGCTGTTTTGCAGGTAGATAAATGGGTTTGGGGGTTATTTGCTTTCGACATGTTCTTTGTCAATCCTCTGCCAAGTGAAAGAGAAAATTCAGTAACCATTTTAATCCCTATCTCAAAATCTCTCTTGCCTCCTTAGGGTGCCTAAGAGCGTTACTCAGAATTATTTCCAAGCCTATGCAGAGAGTTCCTGCTCTGCTTGTTTCAAAGATGCCTGAGCTGTGTCCATCGTAGTCAGGAGGATCTCTGTGGCAGGGACTGGGTTTGCACCTTCACAGGGGATGCTGGTAATGAAGGAAGCTAGTGCTTCTGTAGTAAAAGTCATTAGGCATGCAGCCAAATTCAGATCTTAGTCTTCCTCCAGGCTATGCTTGTGAAATTCAGGGTTATTTTAATTATACTGTTTCTTTCAAGTAGGTTTTTATGGAGAGGATTGCATTGTTTTCCTTCAGTGACTATTTTTTTTCTAATTTTGGAGGCCAAGTAAAGGATCTCTGATGGTTAATTGCTGCTGCAGAATCTTTTCACACTCAATTTTGCGTGGGCCTTGTGTTTTGGAGCCAGGATTGAGATGTAGAAAGCTTAGCTGCTGCAGACTGCCACTTGCACAATAGGGTTAAAGTTCTCCAAGCCACTGTCAAGTCAGCATAGTCACTTTAGGTACTGTTTGAGTCTAGAGAAGAGGAAAGGAGACCTTATCCCTCTCTACAACTACCTGAAGGGAGGGTGTAGTGAGGGGGGTGTTGGTCTCTTCTCCCGGGTAACTAGGGATAGCTCAAGAGGAAAGGGGCTTAAGTTGCTCCAGGGGAGGTTTAAGTTGTATATGAGGAAAAGTTTCTTTGTTGAGAGAGTGGTGAGGCCTTGGAACAGGCTGCCCAGGGAGGGGGTGGAGTCACCATCCCTAGTGGGGTTCAAAAACTATGCAGATGTGGCAATTCAGGAGATGGTTCAGTGGTCATAATAACGTTTAGTAGACAGTTGGACTTGATGATCTTGAAGGTCATTTCCAACCTTAATGATTCTGTGGTTTTATTTACAGGTACCACCAAACTAACACGTGGGCTTTAGATGCTCAGGTGACATTGAGGACTGGAGGGAACAGGGTAAGGGTGACATCCAAAAGAGTCAGTCAAGTCAGTACAGAGCTCTGGCAAGAGTCTTTCACAATAAGAATAATCTGAAACCTGCATCCCCTGTTCCTCACCAAGCTCTGAGCTTCAGTTCACATGAAGTCAATGGCAGATCTCCCGCTGAGTTTGCTGCTGAAGCAGCAAAGGTTTGGCATTTAGAGGAAAATCACTATGAAGAATAACGCTGCAATATAAACACTTCTGGTAAAAATACAGAATGTAAATAACACTCTTTTATAGCATTTATTTAAATCCCCAGAAAATAGGTCTCCAAATAACCTCAGTAGTTTGGCACATTAAAGCCTCAGCCTTTACAAATATTGGTAGTGTTTCAAAGAATGCATTTTTAAGTGAGCAGTAAAAAACAATTAGGCATGTAATTGTTGTTTTAGAGATTTAATCCAATTCCCCCTGCAGTCAGTGGGAGTCTTTACATTTAGCTCTACAAGGGCTGAGTGGGGACCTTACACATTAGAAGGGAGGGAGGGGAAAAAGAAGGGAGAGCAAAAATGGGCAAAATCAGACTTAAGAATAGGCAATGTATAAACCTCTAACAGGCTAAACCCTAAGGAACTTTTATTTGATTTACATTTAGGCCAGACATGAATGCTGTCAAAACAGGCAGATGGAAAGCATTGGAACATACTCTGTGGTGTTACTTTGAAAGGAAAACCTGTATTTGCTTTTTAAGGTGGAAATTAGAGAGATCAACTATCTGAAGCATTGAAAATGTTATTGCCTTTTTTTTTTCCTGAGCTATTGCAGCTTCTCATTTACAGCATTTTGCTGCTGCAGAAATGAGACTGCAGCAGAGACATTATGGTCGTTACCAAGTCAGAGTTAGGTTTATTGCTTCAGCTGAAAGCTAAATGGAAGAGCAGAAGATGGATGTAAATGAGCCACTCGGAGGTCTGGTGGAATAAACACTCCCTTTCCAGTCCAGGAGGAGAGGTGATGGGCATTGAGATGATCAGCCTGGTGTGAGTGGAAGCTCTCTGTCCACAATTTAAAGGTGAGACTCTCAAATCAAATAGGGCAAATCATATTCTCCTTTTAAAACTTACTTTTAGTCTAGGAAAAAACAGTATAAAGCTGTGATCTTCTCATAACTGATGGCCAGGAAGGAGATGTGATGCAACTCACTTCAGTGACACGGCAAAAATAAGTTTCTAAGGATTTATAGCAACTAAAGTATTGCTTCTGGTGATTTATAGAGCTGCACACAGATCTTCCCCAAGACAATCAGAGGAACCAACAGAACATAGCTGCAACAATGTATTACAGTTTCTTTGACCTCATTTGTCACCAGAACAGGGCCTTTAGAGCAAATGTGTTTGCACCGAGGCTGACTCTGCCCTTCCTACAATTACTTGCCAACTGCAATAGTGCCTCAGAGAATTAACTTTTTAATTATTGGACTTGAGAAAATGCATTTTACTCTTTCCACTGAGTTGCAAGTACACTTTTTCTCCATTTTTTTTTTCTCCACCTTTTTTTTTTATCCTCCATTTTAAAGAAGCATTACTTTCCACCACTCAAAAAGAAGAGAGGAGAGAAAAAGAAGGCAGCAATGAAGGACAGAACATGAGGTGCCCGAGCAGATCACAATATCCCTGTGAACACCCGGGGAAGGAGTGCTTTGAGTTTTGCTGACTGACCACTGGATGCCACTATTGTTCCACTGAATTAAAGTGCAGCGTTGTCATTTTCTGACTGGAATACTGCTCCTGAAGAGGGGAGTTTAAATGGTACCAGTACGTGCAGAAAATAAGCTGTTAGTTTTGAAATTATCAGTGGTGTTTGCTGTGTTTAGACACTTGACTTTCCTCCTTGCACAGAGCTCTTTCTCAGAAGCAATCACCAGCCTCTTCCTTCAAAAGCCTTGGCAGGTTTCTCTCATCTTTTGACTCAAGGAATTTCAAACCCACATTGTGGTCGTGCTGAATATCTAGACGTTATTCAGGAAAAAGGGATGAAATTAATGAGCTAATACTGCCCCCCAACAAATCAGAGACCCAAAGTGAGGAGTTGGTTGGGCAGGCTGCTAGTCAGCAGCTCATCCTCCCTCTGCCCCACGCTCCTGTGGTCCCCAGCTCGCCGAGGCTGCTGTGGAGCTCAGAGCTTCTATCAGTAGTAAGCTTGGAGTTGAATGTCAGAGACACCTGAAGACTGGAAGAAAACAAAGCTTAAAAATGCAAACTTTACTCTAAATTACTATGGGTTGGTTTTTTTTTGTGTGGGTGTTATCTTGCTTTTGAAAGTTCTTTACTGTTTTTAACATTGAAAAATATATTTGTGTTGGAAACCAGGCTAGTTCTGCCTCTCTCTGCAGAATGTGGATTGCAGTATTCCTCACCATTCCTCAAGTCTGCCTGTACAGCTCCTCAACATCTACGACCTCTTGAAGCCCACAGGAAAACCCTGTGGCTCTCAGGACATGGTGCAGTGCTGAGGTGCTGCTCCCAGGATCGCCCTGTGTCTCTGCAGCTTTCCTCCCTGGAGGGGCTGGGCTCTCCTTTCACCTCCTCACACCTGCATCCCGTGACACTGGATCTGTGTATTATTCCACACTGGTGCTTTCCATTATTAAATTCCCACTTGGAGCTGGGACTAGTAATAGAAAATGTGAGCAATGATGCTGCGTGTAAGCCCCTCTGCTCCCAGCTTTTCTTCACACAGCTCTTCCTGAAACACAGGACGTTCCACCTGAGTGTGAGTGGAACATCTCCCTGCTGAGGAAAGGCTGGGGGAGCTGGGTCTCTTTAGCTTGGAGAAGAGGAGACTGAGGGGTGTCCTCATTAATGTGGAAAGGGTGAGTGTCAGGAGGATGGAGCCAGG
>VWZY01004646.1:65177-100313 GCA_013399075.1 Chloroceryle aenea
GAAGCTACAAGCAGCGGATACTCCAAGAGGTAAGAGCCGTAGATCTTCCTCCTGAGTCAGTGAATGCGTGTCTGCTTCTGTTCAGCTGGTCTCCTCACGTGATGTAAGAAGATCCCTAAAAGATTATTTTCTTTTCTGATTTTCTTTTAAAATACTTTATCTTCATTTGCAGTAAAACCCCCTTTCCATTTGAAAAGCTGATCATAATGCAAGGTCAGCTTTGTAGTATTAATGCATCCCCCGCTGGGGTAGAAACTCTACTGCTTTCTGTGATATCAATAAAATAGTTATGTGGGGCTCCGAGTGCTCCAAAGGTATGGAAGGAATTTCAGGGCCATGACTTAAAACGGGAGGCAGGCCAAGTAAAATGTGACTGTGTTAGGTAAATTTTAATAGCGGGCTTAGAACGGAGACCTAGAGAAGCTGTTTGATGCCACTAATGGAAATTTCAGTTTCTAAGTATTCAGGGAGGAAGATGTTCTTTCTGTTTGTGGGGAGAAACCAGTGGTACTGGTGTTAAGTTATTAATCAGAGTGGAGAGTGCATAGGGGAGGGTAACACCCAGCTTGTTGGGGTCGGTATCTTGTCTCTGAAGTGGCTGGCAGCAGATGCTAAGGAAAAAATCTTAAGTACAGGTAGGTTGGTTGTTATCTGTGTATCCTCCCAGCACACTGCAGTCGAGGCGAAGGATTTCTGAGCAGAGGTTGTAGCTCTCTTGAAATTTAATAGCTGCAGACGGGTGTTTCTCAATGAATTTTTGGAGCTGGTTTATGTCTCTTGTGTTCGCAGCGCCTCGTAGTGATGCGAGTCCGTGATTTTAACTCTGCTTTATATTGGAAAGATGCTCTTATTTTCCAACTGTTGTGCTGTTTCATTTCATTCTGCATAGCTGTTGTGGTGTTAAAAGGAGCACTGAATAATATTTATAGGTACTTATGTCCTATTTCTTCAGCTGTTTCCTCTTCTAGCTGGAAAGTTGTAGCTTGTTAGCTTCTTGTATGAAAATGCTGGTTGACCTTCCTGTACCATTTTCAGGTCTGCTCTGCCTTTTGTGCAGGGAAGGTTGTACCTGTCTATATTTAAGCTGAGGCAGCTTAGTGTTCATACAGAGACATTGTGATCATCTCTCTTCTATCCCCTGCTCCAGTGTTCAGTGAACAGCCTGTGAACTGTTATTTCCAGAGGATTAATCGCAGTGACCCTGGGATCTGTTCTTGTGTGAGAATGCTGAACTAGGGGCTGTTGGTTTAACTACCTAGCAAAGTTGTCTTTTTGCATTGTGTTAGTTTGCATTTATGAACATGGAATTTCAGCTGCTGATTTTTATCGTCCGTGTGCTTAGTATGAGGACAGATTTCTGCAGTTCTTGCCATTAATCTGGGTGTTTATTTCTCTGAGTAATTCTGTACTGCACACAAAGTTTCTCACTTACCTGCTCATCACCTTTTTAAGTGTACTGACTACCGGAGATGCCTGCACAGTCCTCTTTGGCACTGTAATTTTTGTCTCTTTGGGACTTCCATAAATGTACTTTCATACCCTCTCTTCACTTGTCTTTAACTTATTCTTACACTTTGCTCTTTCCCATCTATAATTGGTCACTTGTAAATCCCCTGACATCTTAGTTTAAGATCTTTTGCTAGGAAACATTGTGAAAGGCTTTTTGGAGCTCCAGTTGTGCTGTCTAGCCCAGGTATATTGGCTCATTCTTTCTTCCAGAGCACTGTGGCAGATTTGTTAGTGTTCCTCCTTCTTTCCTTGCTCCTTTGCACAGGAGGTGTGCTGATGTTTACCAGTCCTATTTGGTTGTAGCTCCCAACTCTGTTCTTTGACACTTCTCAATCTCTTTTGACACTGCTCAATCCAAACCCGGAATTTTCATGAGAACTGTTCCTTAAATTCCCTGGCAATCTTTAGAGATAGACTATGTTACTATGTAGTAAGTAGCTTGTAAATGCAACCAGAGAAATACAAGCTCAGAGATAAACAAAAGTACTACTGTTGGTTAGTAATAAGAAAAAGGTAATGCAAAGATCTGTAGTGTTCAAAATAGGGGAGGAATTTGGGATTCAGATGAAATGTTTCCATGTGTTCCTAGTGTTTCAGTGATTGCATTAACAGAATTTCAGTCATCTGTGTAGGTAAAAGGTTAAGTTGAATCTTGAGGTAGTAAATCAGTTTATATTCCTTATAACACACTCGGAATGAAATGGAGACTTAATACCTGAAGGCAGGGTGGTTTGACTTGCCTTTTTTTTGTTACTTTTAACAATGTGGAGCAGTTTAACTGGAAACTTGACATCAAAGTTCCCTTAGATTGTGGATAAGTGGAAAGATTCCTTCCCATTTTGCAGTTAATAAAATAAAGATTAAATTGCCACAATCTTGTAAATGTGGGAGGAAAACTCTGGGGTCTGCTTTGATTGCAGGACCCATTATTAAAATTACAACATTAAATAAAGGTCACTAAAACTGTAATAGATTTTTTTTTTTGAGGAAGGACTTCTTTCAACTCTTCAGTTATTACTGGATACAATACAAGTGTTTTAGTGCTAATTGTAAACTTTTATTAATACCTGTAGTGAAAGAATTAAGTGTCAAAACTCTAGGGGGGAAATATCTGTGCTTTCATGGAGATCACAGGAATTCAAACAGCTATAGGTCTTGGGACATCAGCAGGGATATACATGTCAACCTACAATGTCATTACTGCAGCATACCCTAAATTTACATCGACTGATATCTGTGTCTGTCTGGATAAAAGCCATCTGGGTGGCATCTGTGGATTACTGGACAAATGTAAAAGCTTTAAGCTGATTCACAGTTCCTTTTGGGTTCTAGTTTTAGTAGAAGGAGTCATATTGCCCTTTAAATGCTAATTATTCCCCACTCCACTTTTACAAGTTGAAACCCATACGTGTTGCAACCTGTAGTAGTGGTTGAAATATATGGAGAAGGAATGTTTGTCTGATAGTTGCTGGTGGATACCAACTTTTTTTTTTCCCCCCAGGACCTTGTGATATGGGGGGCAGAAACTATCTGTCCAAAAATTGCCTTTCCCTCCCTGCAAGGTAGAGAGGATAGGGAAAGTTTTCTGGGTTACCAGATACTGCATTTCCCATTCGTGTCACACCCTGTGTAGGTTAGAGATGACCAGATGGTGTAACATGATCACAGTGCTGTGACCAGCAATCCTCTTCTGATTGTCTGAATGAGTTTTAGAAACCCTGTTACTACAGATCCTTTGCAAGTTTAAGTGTAATATTAAGAGATTCTAAGTATGCTGTGTTCTGTAAAGTTATAATCCTCGTGCTCTTTGAGTCGTGATAGGGTCTGAACTCCAGCTTACAGGTTTCTATCTTGGGCCTTGGCATGTTCATTGTCAATCCCTTCACAGTCCCACAAAACAGTAATTTTAAGAACATCTTTCAACTCTCTGGGTTTGGGAAGTGTATTATTTTTGAAGTTTAATCTAAACTTGTTCTTGAAAAGGAGGATGTATTTGTAAGTGAATCACGCAGGAGCTTGTGGAGCTATTCCCATAGATTTTTGTCAAAAATGTCCCCAAAATGCCTTTCTAAGGATCAAGTTCTGGTATATTATTACCATGGCAGCTTTATTTTAATCTTTTTGAGTTAGATGGGTTTTTTTCTACTTCACTTATTCCAACAAGCACTCGAATGCCTTGGTTTGATTACTGCTTCCTTGGTATTAATCAAGCTCTCTGATTTCAGCATAAGTATTTTGGGGAGGTGTGGGTGTTTGGTGGTTTTGGTTGGTTTTTTAGATGTCTGTTTGCAGTGAGAAGGCTCTGCCATTATGTTCACACATTTCAAATTGTTTTCCTGAGGCCTGTTTTTTTGACAGGCCACCTACATCTTGTCTACATTGAGAACTTCTTGCTGAGGACAGGAAGGAACACTGCTGATTGGCAGGATTGCATCTAGCAAGCACTGGGTTGTTAGAGATTTTTCAGGCAAGTCATTGTTCCTGTTGGTGAAGTAACTGCAACCAATCTCTGTGTACAGAGAATGGGCACAGAAGGAAAATCATGACAGCAGTTTGGGATGTTCAGTGGTTCTTTTCTCTCCTACACACAGTTGGTCACATTTTTAACATGAGATGCTGGAAAATAGCACATTTTTATTATTTATCTTTTTTTTTGTTCCCACTGCATATTTTCCTAGCCAGGATTTGGGGGTGGGAACATAGCAGGAAGCTTCCTTAGTATTTTTGTTTGGTTAAAGCCTTTCTGTGTTAACCAGGATAGCCTAGGGATAACCCTAAAGTACTTTTCAACCTTCTGCATTTTATTATTCTTCCATAATTGCACAAAATACTGCTTCAAAGTTACATATTTTCCTCCTCTTCATGAATATGTTGCCTGGTACATTATGCTGGTTAAAGAGTGTTAAAGGTGAAGAGTACAGTGTGTCTAAATTAATTTTGCATCCCCACTGCCTTCATCAGGAATGCTCATCTTTAGCTCTTGCATACTTTAGGGAGGCTATTTTAAGCTGTCTTTCTCCAGAGGAACTGCCTAGACTGGGAAGGAAACGTATCTGATGGATCAGAATCACTAGATAGCTTTAGAAGTCATGGCTGAGGTCCTGAACTGGCAATAGAAGCCACGTGGAACTGAGGAGATGATCTTGTAGCATTCCCTTTTGCAGCTGGCGTGGGATTGTCTCGTTCTGCACATCCGAGTGTCATTCTGAATATGGTCTGTAAAGATGATTCAAGTACAAAATACTGACCAAGCTTTGAAATTCTTATTGCTTCAAAGCTACTCTGCTTGTTTGACGACACATAACCAACTTCAGGTATTTTGAGGGAATGTTTTAACAGGTGAAGGAAGATCTCATAACAGGTATGCAGCCTCTTAAAGAATAAAAGCCAGTTTGTTTGACAGTAACAGCACATCTGGAATGGGAGTAGTATTTTTGTGGACTTCCCAGCAGTCCTTGATGGACCTGTGTGTGTCTTGAGTTTCTTAATCTTTTGAAATACTTGATTAGAATGCAGGTACACAAGGCCAGTAATGGGAATACTCTTAGCTTAATTTACTTTCTTTTTTTTTGTCCCCTTATCTTTGCAGGTTTCCCTGATGGATCCAACAGGAAAGAAGCTAACATGTAAGAAGTGTCCTCTTAATCCTTAGGTTGACTTTAAATTCAGTTTTTTAAAAGCACAGTTGTTTTAGATAGGTGAAGAAAAAAAAGAAACAGAAAAGTTGCCTTGCAGATTGGTGCTGTAAGGTCAGTTCTTATCTTTAGAATCTGAGCCTTCACTTTAATCATTTCTGGGCATCTTGGTTTTACAGGAGGGAAAAATTAAGCAGTGTGCCTAAATTAATATGGACAAAGAGAAAGCAGAAAAAAAAAACATTTCTTCAACAAGAATGGCCACTAGATTTTTGCACTGACTGTGTTTTTTTTCTTGCTGTCTTACATGTACTTTCTGATATGTAACCTAGAAGTTCCTACAAGCTTTCAACTCATCTGAGAAGCAGTGGTTTACTTTTTTTTTCCAAGTAAATTTCTGAACTTGGAAAAATACTCATCCAGGTGGGCATTTTATTTTCTAGTGCTGAGTATTCTCTAAGATAGCTCTGCACCAGCATGATCTGTAAAAATTGGTGTGCCTTTGGGCACTGTGTTGTGTGCTTTGAAATGCTGACAAGGATTCTGCCTGTCTCTGTGCTCTCAAGAGACTTTGAAGGTTTGTTTCCTTGAAGTACCATTGTTCACATAACAGCTGATGGGTTGCACTGTCCAAATCTTAATCGTCCAAGCTGATTTTAAGCTCCCAGCAGTGCAGCAACTTAATGAGATTGTGTCCTCTTCCTGGGTGTTGGAGGTAGGGTGAGGGGAGAATTGGCTTGCAAATGTGTGACTTCCCTTTGGCTGCCAGAGGGTCACTGCTGGATTGAATTGGGGTGAGGTTTCTCCTATTTGTCTTCCTCAACAGTTTGAGATTCTCCAAAGAAGCAAGCAACTTAACCAGGGAAAGGCAATATAGCTAAATGTAGAGGTTAAGTTTAAAATAAATGGTTCAATATTTATTAGAAATTCCTTTTTGCCTTCTTTCTGCCAATAGGTCTTCTCTAGGCACTTTATTATCCTTCTCTTTAAGTAAGAATCCCACTCAGATTTATGGTAAAACATTGTGTAAGTTTATCTTCATAAAATTGCTTCCTGGTTATATGGCAGGAAAATAGTCACCCCTTGCTGTATATCAAGAGAAACAGAGTTACCTGTAATGTAACTCTTTATTTTCATGTGTGCATGGCAGTTTACCTTTCATGATTTCCAAGACTAGTACTTCCTGCACTCTCGCTGTGTTTCAAATGCTGTGTAAAGTAGAAAAATTTTCGTGTGGCTCAAATCCAACAGTCCCTTTCCTATGCCTGCCTTAATCTTCTAGCTGTATTTAGCTGCTATTGTTAATCTAAAACGCTCTTGCTATTTTAGGAGATGCCTACATAACACACATTGCCAGCAATTGTACTAAATACTTCACCACTGAACCAGTTGCTCAGGTGCCCTGCCTGTCTTTGTTGCTATGGGAGACTGGAAGACTATTACTGTGCCAGTGCTGTCATCAGGTAAACTGGAAATATTTTAAATTTAATATTTTAAATTTAATGCATTTGCTAACATTACCAGTCAGAGCTAAAGAGAGAGGTTGGGGTTTCATGCGTGACATACTTGACTAGTTAAGCAGAATGTTAAACAACACGTAGTGCATGCAGAGCTTTGGTTTGGGTTGAGTCCTTAGAGAAAGACTGCTGTCCTTTCACATGAATATAAAGGTTTTGAGAATTGAGTTTTCTCTTTTAATTGCACTTTCCAGGATATCTTGTGTTTGCAGAGTTTTTTCTTTACTACTTGTAAATTCTATTGCCTTATAAGTTGATTACAAATTAAAGGAGTCAATATTTTCTTGACCCCTTCTACTAAGGGGAAGAATAAATTACAGCACACAATATGAATAAGGTATCATACATTCTGAAAGAGTTTTTCACCAAATGCACAGCTTCTGCACCTGTAAAAAAAAAAAAAAGGAAGAAAAAAAAGAAAGGGGGCAGGGGGGATAAAAGAAACCCTGAACCCAACAAATTGTGTTGTAACAAGCTTCTTGGTGTAGAAGTAAAATTTGAAGATGTAATACCTTAAAATTTAATCAAGCCTTTAAATCTTCAGTGGAAGGTTTTTTTCTTTTTTTTTATTGTGAATTATTCAATATATGTCATTCTAAATGAAACTAAGGTCTAGGCTTGTAAACTTCTGTCAATTTGAGTAGCTAGATGTAATAAATTTTTTTTTTATGGTATGTGATATGTCAGGCTATCAGCCCTGACTTGTTTCCTAATGTCTTTCACAGACAGCAAAACCACTCTTCAATATACCTCAGAAAAAAGGCTGTCTTCCCCAGGCATGAACTCACAAGTGCTACGCTTGCCACTGCCTTCATCCAAAAGCACGCACAGCTTTTTCGGTGCCTTCTGCACAGAAGAGAATATAGAACAGAGTATATCCTATCTCAACAGGGTAAGCCAGATCTTCTTTATTGGAGGTTGTGTGAAGGTGACATGAAATCAGTTGTGGTGGTAAAGATTTACTGGATTAAGAAGGCTTCTTCTTGAGGCTCAGAAACCAAAATTGGTGGGGAATAGGATTTTGTTGGCTTCTCTCCCCACGATTTGACCCGACGTTGTTTGTCCAGTTTGCAGAATGATGTGATTGATCTGGTTACTTGTTCCTCTCCCACCTTGTCTTTTACCAGGAACTGACAACGTTGGGCTTTCCCTCTATTTATGCAGAGTCCAAAGGAAAGGAATTAAATTTAATATCTATCATAAACTGCATGAATGAACTGCTTACGCTGCAGCACAAGAACCTTCGAGCTCAGGAAGAAATAGAAATGCAACATCTGAAACTGGGTAGTGATATGGATCACTTACAGAACTGCTATGCCAAATTAAAGGTAGAAAACAAGATAATTCAACCAATAATTATGCAGCACTTATGTTTTAAAAAGTACTGTACACTCTTAACAGTGAGTGCTTTTTTGTTGTTGTTTTTCTCCCCAATATTCAGCTGCAGTTGTATTTTAATGGGCCTTTTTTTTTTAAGTTCTTTGAAAATTCCTAAACAAGAGAACTGCAGCATTTTCCATGTATTTCTTGTGTTGTTGGATTCCTTGGATAGCTGACTGTGAAGTCTCTTTCTAAGAACTGCTCAGAATTGTCAAAACTGAAGTTGTTATGCATGGTTGGTCGACCCTGTAGAAGCATTTTGGTGTGGTGTTAAAAATCCTGTGTAGCCACACTCATTTTTGTACAGACACTGATGTGCAGTTCCAGAACACTGCAGGTATTTTCCCTAGGCAAATGGCTTTAAGGTGAGGGCATGGAGGGGGGGGAACTTGTTAGCACTACTTCAAGCCCAGGGCATTTAACTGAGCTGCCAGCTTCAGGTATCTCATGCAAATGCTTTGATAGTGGAATACAAGAGGATTCCTACACCCTATTATGTTACCTAAGTTTTGATGTGGGTTGCTTACAAGTTCTTGTTGCTTAAACACACTTGTAGCTCATTACACATTTATTTTTTTTAATTTGTTGCTATTCTTATTGATACTGAATTTTCAACACCTCTTCTAGGAACAGATGGAATTATCTAAAAGGGAAATAATTGGACTTCAGGAAAGAGACAGACAACTGCAAAGCAAGAACAGAAATTTGCACCAGTTACTTAAAAATGAAAAGGATGAAGTGAGTTGTCTTGTGGATCCACACGAGTCATTACATAGATATTCAGTCATATGTTGGGTTTGGGGTTTTTTGGTTGGTTTTGACCATTTCTTTTGAGTTTAGGTTGTGATTTTGGAGGTTTATTTTACCTTTTTTTTCCCAAGGAATCTTGTGATTGTTCCCTTTGAATGCTTGCTTTGTTTGGTTGTCGTTGGGTTTTTGCTGGGTTATGTGGTGGTGGTTTTTTTGTTTTGTACACTTTAGAAGAGTTCCAAAAAGACCAAAAAGAAGGGAGGTGGGGGAAATCCAGCCCAAAACCACAGTCTCATTCACCTTGAGAGTCTTGGAAGAACCAAGACCAGAAAACACTGGAATCTAAGGCACTGCTTAGCATGTGCTCCTTTCCCCTGCCTCGTTGTACTTGGCTTCTAAGTTTCTGTGAGTGTTCTGTGGTCATCAACATATTCATACAGTTAGTGATCACAGGACTACCTCTGTATAGTGAACATCTTCAAGTTTCAACTTAAAATATTCGTTGTGCTGTATGTTTATAAGGTTAAAAGTGATTAAATCCCCCCCCAACCCTTGTTATTAACAGTACAGGCTAAAAATGTCCTTTGATATATTTTCCTGTTCTTTTAGACTGAATTAGTTGAACAAATACAGCTTTTGTGGGGTTGTTTTAGGTACAGAAGTTACAAAACATCATTTCCAGTAGAGCTACACAGTACAATCATGATATGAAGAGGAAAGAGAGAGAATATAACAAATTAAAGGAACGTTTACACCAATTAGTCATGAACAAAAAGGACAAAAAGATAGGTGAGTAGCTCCATGGATTTTACTACTGCAAAGTAGCAGGTTCTGTGTGTTAAAGCTGTTTACACTTGTTTCTGGGCATCTATAAAGTCAATATCTGTGTGTGTCCCCCTCATAGATTTTTATTTGGGTGTTAATCTTACATAAACCAAGTAATATTTTATTTCAACTGACTGTGTAAGGCTAATGAACTTTTATATTGTCTCCCATAACATTGTTTACCAAGCTTCATAATCCCTTTATAAAATAAGGGTTTTGGTGTTTTATTTTTGGGTTTTTTTTCCCCACTAGGGAGATTTACTTGGATTTAGTTTCTAAGCTACAGTTGTCTCCTCATCTCCTTGCTCCTGCTATCATCACAAGACTTTGGCTAGTGTCATAAACACCATCATGTGGCCATCAGTTACAATCAGGAACAAACAGTGCATGACAATGTTTTTCCCCCCTTTGAGATGCTCAGTCTACTTGTGTTAACAATAAGCAATGAGAAATTTTAGAGGGGAAGTGACATAAGACAGCACTAAATGCTATTGTCATGTGAAATGAGGAGAAATCTCCTTTATCCTATAAGTACTCCTGTTGTGCTGCCCCAAAATGGTGTTGATCAGTGCTATCTAGCATGAGGATAGTTGTTTTTTTGTGGTGTGTTGGTGAAAACAGCTATCAGTGTTACATAATTGATGAACATCTCTGCCCCTTTTGGTTCACATAGCTGGCCTTGGAATATTTTCTCCAAAAATAACTTTTCACTCCCAAAGCACTCAGCTGTTTGCCAACTCTAGTTCATGTGATATTTTAGTAAGCTGGTTTAGTTCACTAAACCAGAAGAAAACTGTTCATGTTGTTGCCAAGGTGGTTTTCTACTGATTTAGCTTTCTGAAAGTGCTTGTGGGTGAGCCAAGCTGGGTTAGGACACTGGAGCAGAAACACCCATTTTGGCTACAGAAAGACTTTAAGTATCAGCTCAGTAATCACTAGAAAACTCACCCTGAGGTCAGAAAAACTGACTTGGGACACGTTCTTGACTCCACTTGTCCAGTAGTAGCTCAAGTATCCATGAGGTCAAAAGAGCAGTGTTTCCTTCTAGCTGCTATTTGCTTGATAGCTAACTAGAATTGAACTCAGACCCCTACTCTGGACTGATGTTTTGGGGTATTTCTGGGGTTGTTCTGCTTATTTGTTTGCTTGGCTTTGTTTGTTTGTTCTTCAGATGTGGACAGAGAAGTTTCTTTGTTTTGTTTGTTGTTCTTCAGATGTGGACAGAGAAGTTTCTTTGTTTTGAGGAACACCTTGTGAAACACAAGGAAGTTGCTTAATCTAAACTGAAGATAAAACTGGCACTATTGCCAGAAAAGAGGTTAGAGTTGATACACCATTGATACAAAAGCTGCCCCAGGGATGAAGGTGCCATTAAGAAATGCCTTACAAAAGCTACTGCAGGATGAGAATACATCCTGCTGTTAGTTCCCCCCCCAAACTATCTTCTTTCATTGATTATCTTACTTTCAGCAGGGTAATGTGGTTTCATGTGGGTCTGAAGGTTGAAGGGGATGTTTGGGTAATGTGGTCTCTTGACAATAACTATGTGTAACTGCAACTAGGTCAAAGCAATGTTATCTGAATATTTGTATATTGGCATGTTGTTTCACCCTTTGAAATATCCTTTTCATTTGTAGCTATGGAAGTTCTAAATTATGTTGGTAGAGCTGATGGGAAGAGAGGTGCATGGAGGACTGATAAGACAGAAGCCAGGTAGTTGTCTTAGAACATTAATTGAAGCATCTGTTATGGCTGTTAGGTTGTTACTGTAAGATTTCTTCTTCCAGAAATGAGGAAGAAATGTACAAAGTTCTGTTAAGTGATTATGAACAACGCCAAAAACAGCTTTTAGTGGAAAACGCTGAGCTGAAAAAAGTTCTTCAGCAAATGAAGAAAGAGATTATTTCACTCCTCCCACCACAGAAACAGAAACCCAGAGAAAGATCTGAAGATGGTCCAGTAAGTATTATTTGGTTCAAATTAATTCCTGTGTGGCAGTTAGGATTGTCTAGAACAGTTTGGATGCTCGTGAAGTGCAGAGTGCTCATGTCAGGTTTTCAAACAGCTACAGCTCTTACAATTTAAATCTACTGAATTGTCCTGGGCTAGTCTTCTCTTGACCATGTAGACCTCTAGGTCTTAGCTCTTTTGGGTAGCATTCAGGTTTGGTGTTTGAACAGCGCTGTAAAATGGAAGTGGCAGAGGGAGGTGCTAGTTCCACTCTACCTTCAGAGTGTTGTGGGGTTTGGTTTTTATCGTGGAAGAAAGTAAGGCAGGGATAACTTAATCCTCAAGAGGAGAAAAATCTTTGTCTTACCCTTTTCATGCTGCATAGTGAGTTTATGGGCAGGTACCACTTAATTTTGACAGCAGAACTCAACAGTCTGAACTTCTCTAGCCTGAAGATGGGTGAGAGTGAGCAAGTCTTGCTAGCTGATGCACTCTCTCTGGGGGTGGTTCTGGAGGATCTCTGATCACTTCTGTCTCTTCAGCATTATACTGTCAGGGTTCTGAACTCTGACAGTCAAATTTCCCTGGGTGGAAGAGTCTGTCTTTTTTTTAATGTAAGAATTTTCCTTCTCTTCAGTAAACAGTATCCATATACCTATTTAAATGAACAGATACATGGATTTGGAATGGTGGAGTGACTTGCAGCTTCTTGTTTCTGCTTCTACAGGTGCTGTCAGACCCAGAGGAAGATATTGGAGAGTTAAATAAAGAGAATATGTGGGAACTGTCTTGTGAAACTGTGCGAGAGCAGCTTACCAACAGCATTAGAAAACAATGGAGAATGTTGAAAAATCATGTTGAAAAGCTGGATAACCAAGGTGAGGTTTAACTGAATTAAATGTACTTAGAAAATGCTGCTGATAATTCCATTTGGTATCACGCCCTTGGGATTTACTGGGCAGACTGTTGAAGCTAAAACAGGAGGAGTTGTGCCCTGGTAGCCTTTGTCAAAGGGCTTGTGATTGGCATTTTTCTGTGGGAGTTTTAGTTGTAGGTAGTTAGGGAAGGAATGGCATACTGAGCCTGTTTCCATCAGAGAGGACACCATTATCATTTGACCCAGTAAACAACTTTCTGAAGAAAGTGTGTGCCCTCTACTAATGCTTGTTGCCTTCCCCACCTTTCTGAGATGCTAAAGTAATGCAGATGTACCAATTTGAAGTAATTGGATGCACAATAATGTAAATCCTTCTTGAGCTTGCCTCATCCATACCTCTGAGGCTTCTTGTGGCATTCTAAAGAGAGCTGGCTGTTGGTGTGGTGCAGAGCTCTTCTCATTTCCAGCTGTTAAACAGTGTTAAAAGACATCTAAAAATATATAAAATTCTTTCCTAGTATTATTTTTCCATGCAAGCAAATGCTGCTGCTACCAGAGGGATGTTTGCAGTCAAGAATAAGACTGAGAAGGTCACACATGCAATCACAAATAAGAGCAGATGGTCTATGAGGGGATGTTTCTATCACAGAAAGGATTTGAAGAACACTTGTTCAGAGAAATACTCCATTTGGTCTAACTGAAGAAATAGTTGTAAGCATCAGGAAACATGTTTCAAGTGTTTGCTGTTCTCTTGGCATGACCATTTTTTGGTGGGCTTTATAGAGATGCCCAAGTCTAGCCCTTCAGGATTCAATTAATGTTCAGATGCTGGCATCAGGGGCTCAAAACTTAAGTCATTAATAATTGCTGTGATAACTATGCATGAAATTAAATAAAGCAGTATGTAATTAGACAAAATACACTTTACTCATTTAATTCATTGCCTTGCTGGGATGAAAATATGAGCACAATGTTCATTAGCTCTCTTTTTCCTTCCCAGGACTTGAAGAAAAAGACTTATTTTTGTCACAGTTATAAAAAGAATGACAGTAACTATATTTAAGAACACACAAGCCCTTCAAAAATGGGCTCAGAAGAATAGGCTAACAGCATGCCAGTGAAAAGAAGTCTTCAGTTGTCTTGATTTTATTTTTTTAATTATTTTTTTTCTTTTAAATAACTGAAACACGTGTGGTTTTTGTGTGACCTTTCTATTGTAGTAGGGACACTTGGTTTACCATGGAATCTGAAACAGGTATCATTTCACTACCATTTTTTCCCCTCATCTGGCCTTTGTGCATCAATACATGTAGGACCAATTCTGGATTTCTTGTCTCTGATAGAAGTGCTTTGGAATACAGGATGAAACCAATACAGTCTAAAACCTTGTGTTATTTCTAGGAGTCCCTGATATGAGGGATGTTGTTATTCTGGTTTTAAGTAGTGCTTTTTTTCCCCCCCTTAGTGTCACGTGTGCATTCAGGACCTTTGAATGAAAAAGATGTCATTTCAAGAGAAGACCATGAACTGGAAACTGAAAAGCTAGAGTTAGAGATTCAGCAGTGTAAAGAAATGATCAAAACTCAGCAACAGCTCTTGCAGGTAGTAAGCTCTAAGTTGTTGTTCTTTTACCTCAGCTATTTTTTTTTTCCATGTGCCACTCTTCTCACCTTTGACCCTTCATTCTTTGATAATGCTTTTAAAATAAAATATATTAATGGTTGGTCCAAGTATAGGTGTGGTGTTGTTGGGTGGTTAGTAATGTAATGAGTTTACCTCCCCAAACCATTCCTACCAGGACTGCAAAGGTTAGGAGGCTGAGGTCAGCTGTCTGAACAGGGACACTGCTTGCCATCTGAAGCTCTACCCCCACCAGCCACTAAGGTCTTCCTACATTATTTCCATCTTAAACTTCAACTCTTTTTTTCTGATAAAACCTAACCTGTGGAAATACTGCACCTCTTAATCACTCCCAAATTAATATTAGTGTCTTCTGTTGCTTTATATCTGCAGCAGCAGCTTATGTCTCCGTGTGACGATGACACCACCCTGTTACTACAGGACTGCTATTTGCTGGAAGAAAGAGAGCGTCTGCAGGAAGAATGGAGACTGTTTAGAGAACAAAAGAAGAATTTTGAGAAGGAAAGAAGGAGTTTTACAGAAGCTGCTATTAGATTAGGACTGGAGGTATTGGAAAAGGGAATTTCGATGGAAGACGAGCTACGACTGTTGTAGTTTTACTGCTGTGTGCACTGAAGTGCAGGCATCTGATGTCTGGTTGTTAACATCTGTAGAGAAGGATCATTCTTATACTACACAAAACATATCTTGGGTCATCAAGGGAGTTCATTCAATGAAAGGACTTTTTGGGGCTGGGAAAGCTCTGATGGAATGCACTGTGGAAAGAGGCTGGGTTCATGTGATCTCATAAATTAGCATCTGACGTGGCCATTGTTGGAGGCAGAATACTGTGCTAGGTGGACAAATTGTCTGGCTCGAGACAGCTTGGGCTTTTATTGTTGTATAATTGATTGTAAAGACCATAAAATACTTCAGATTTTATTTAAGATACTGGCACAACAATAGCTCACGTGGTAGTGACCTACTGAGTAGTTCACTTGGACAACTACATATAGTTAGGTATTTTAAACTTTATTTCTGTTTCAGTGGATTTTTGAATTTCATGTTGGACCTTGAATTCAGCTTTAAAAGTCTTGAGTGATAATAAATTGTAACTGTTTGTCTAGAGGTGTTGAAGACTACACTGCAGCCTAAGTGTAACTACTCAGGCTTCTGCTGCGCATAATGATTAAATGTGCAAGGAGAAGCAATGCTGTAAGCTTTGTAGCTGTTGGAAAGGTTGCACTGGAGTTTGACTTGTTCTGTTTTCTACTGACAAAGTAGAAGTAAGATTATGTAATGGGGAAATCCTGTTTCACTGAGGATTTCTGGAGATGAATTAAATGGCTTGTTGCTTGACTCCAGAGCTGCTGGATCTCTGGAGGTTGTCTTTTAGCCATTCTCTTCCTTTTCTGTGCTCAGAGTGGATTTTCCTTGGGGAAATGAAACACCCCCTGTCTGTCCCAGTTTTGGACAGAAGTAATCAGTGCTATTTCCAGTGTCACTTTTATCTGTTTAGGATAAGGCTCAGGGTTGAGGTTTAAGCTGCCCAGAAATGCAGGCTACCTCCAAGAGGTAGTGCTGTGCTGAGGGGAAGGAAGGTGAGCACAGGAGACTGGCAGGAGAGTGTGTCACTGGAGAGGAGAACAGGAAAATGAGAGGATTAGTCAGAACACTGGGAAACAAACCATGGGGTTTGGCTTGTAAATAAATACATCCTCAGCTAATCCTCACTGGATTCAAAACGTTGCTCACGTGACTAATTCTGTGTTAAACTGATTATTTTTTCTTTTTCCTGGACACTTTATAACTCTGGCTTTCTTAGAATAGCAGCAATTTAATGTGGACTAAGCTTGTTCCTGTGATCACAAATGTAAAGTGTCATTTCTTTTCCTAGAGAAAGGCATTTGAAGAAGATAGAGGAGCATGGCTGAAGCAACAGTTCTTAAGTATGTCTACTGATTACAAGCACTCAGAAAACGTGACAACTCCAAGTGCCTTCTTGGGAAGTAAGTATTTGGTTTAAATTCTGTTCTTGTAACGTGGGGGCTTCCCCTCCCCTTATCAAGTACAAGATGCAAATATGAAGAAAAAGTATTAAAAAAAACCCTAAAAACTTCTCAAGACCAACTTTATCTCTGTTTATCTGTGTGCCTGCACCTGTCAGGGTAACTGATGGCTTGAAATCTTTTCTGTTTAAAAGGGAATCATGATAACTCCCTCCCTGATAATTACTTATGTAATGAATGGGGTTTTGTTTTGGTTTTTTCTTTTCTTTCAAGTCAGCATGTTTATTTCCCATCCCCTCATGCCTGACTATGGTTGTGCAGTGTTCTGGTCTCCACCTCTGAGCCTTCAGTACTTTCTAAAGGGTTGGGTCATGTGAGACCAAAAAAATGTGGGGGGAAGAATTAACAGCCTCTTATAGTTTCTTGTGGCAGCCAATGTTTAAATGTGTGAAACACCTGGATCACAAAGATAGCTTGAATTTGCCTTCTTATTGAAGCAACCTGCTTCATGGTCTGGATTCTCCTTGTTTCTCCTCTGTAATTCCTGTGCTGCTTCTGTAAGTCTGAAATAAAATGATCTTCTACAGTAGGAAAACTCTTTCTTTTTAGGAAAACTGAATGGTTTCATTTAGTGATCTGTGAGCAACTTGATCTGTTTAACACTCATTGGACACTAAAGATTTTAATTTATAGCTGCCTTTTTCCAACCTCTTGTGTTTCTGGATGTATTTAATGCCATATTTTCTCTTCCAAATGGCATTTCCCAATCTTACTATATTTTTTCCAATTCATGTGAGAGATTTGAAATCTAAATGTGAGGAAGAGTTGGGGGGGGGGGTTGAGATGCCCCTGCCAAGTTTGGCCACGTCTCTCCATTGACTTAAGTGATGGTTAAGCTCACATAAATGTGAAGGCATCTACCTTACTGCTTTTAATATTTTTCTATATTCTGAATTAGCAAATTCTCATGTTGGTGTTAATTACTGTGTGTGCGTGCTGGAGAATTGATGTTTTTTATTTAAGGAGTAAAAAAGCTTAATCAGTTGTAAAGTTAGAAGCTTTACATCTGAGTGGCTTTAAACTTGACTTCAATATAACTCCTTGCATCAGTGGGTCTCCTTATTGATGCTTCCTTTTCAGTCTAGAATCCTAATTTTAACATAACTTCATTCAATAACATCAAGTGGACTTATACAATTCTATTGCAGATCTGTAACAAGATTTACTCTTAGACAGAGATGTTTGTTTGGCTTTTTTAAAGCAGAAGACATGAAGAAGCAAGTCCATCACAAAGCTGATGATTTGTGTATCTCATAGGTTCTGACCAAGACAATCGGTTAACGAAGTCTACATCTCAGCAAAGAAAAGCTCCCTGTATTTCAAATGGTCCTGTTTCACCAGAACCTTGGCAGACAGCTCCCTATATGACACGAAACAGGTATCTGGAATCCTGATGTTGGTCAGGGCAGCAGTGTTCTTAGTGTAGGCTGGGAGAGGACATGCTAGAGAGCAGTCCTTTGGGAAAAAGACTTGGGGGTGCTAGGAAATGAAAAGCTGGATGCAAGCCACCAGTGTGCAGAAGGCCAATCCCATCCTGGGCTGCATCAAAAGAAGCGTGGCCAGCAGATGGANGTGTTGCAGATGATTTTTATAATGCTAAACTGTCTGTGGAGCACAGAGACTAAATGCACTGTAACATTCTAGTTTATTTTTTCCCCATTCCAGTCCTGCATCAAAAGAACCTGCTGGAGACAGCAAGCCCAGTCAGTGGGTGGAAAGTGGCAAAGAAGAAACCAAGTAATGCCCAGTGATGGGAAGACCCTGGAGTTGGCACTCTGCTATGTAGAAACTTGCACATAGAACAACTGCCTTAGACTTCCTAGGGTTGCCTGTTGGGTTGGTTGGGTTTTTGTCAGAGTTTTTTGTTCATAAACTTACTCTAAAGTGAAACAGAACAGTGTGAGTTTGATCGTTGTTCTAGAGGATTCCGTGGTGGATCTGAATTGTGGTGTGTGTGTGGATGTGATGTGTGCACATGGCTTGTATTTTTTTAGCCCCTTTTTTTTGCCTCGTTCTTGCAACACTTGAAAGCAGATAATTTAAAAATATATAAAAGCTTTGATATTTTTCTAGTAACAGAAACCCTGGCTCTGTGAATGAAGCAGTGGTCTGAAACTTTGACTGACAAAGGATTGGATCCTAATGTTACCTTTCATCACGGGCAGAGAGAGCACTTTTAGAAATGGTTTAATTATTGGAAATCCTCATTTGCATCTCAAGTTCAACTGGCATTAAAACTTCTTTTGCCTCAACTTGAATGTACAGTACACTGTAGATTTTTAACAAAGCAGGTTCTATATTTATTAAGTTGTGTGAATTGAAAATACCTCTTTGATATTTCAGCTGAATTAAAGTGCAAAACCTTTATATATTTGTAAATAGACAAAGTGATTCTGTGGAGAAACCAGGAACTGAAACCCATGCATACAATGTATTATTTTCCATGGCATTATAAATTGTTTTATAGTGATCCTGAGTTTACAGGTGCTTTAGGGCTTTTCAGGGGTTCAGTCAGGAACCTGATTATTTCAAATGTGAACAATAAACGTGTAATTCTATTGTAAGAAACTCTGCTGCTCTGTTTTGTGTGCACTTCTTTTAAGCTGTCCTGGTTGTAGGGCTGTACATGACATCAACAAATCTGATGCTGGGTTTCTGTTGTTAGGTTTTCCTTTTACTTGACTTCAGATATTTTTTTTTCTTGGTGTGGCCATTGGGAAATGTTTGGTTTATAATAAAAATAGCTAAGTAGAGGTATGATGTTTCAAAGTCACCTGACTCAAAGCAAACACTTTCCTTGCCCATTTCAAATCAATCTCCCCTCTTGTTGGGTTCCATGCATCTGTGAATGTGTGTATAGCTCTGATCTTAGTGCAGTGGACCTTTGGGGAGAGGTCTAAAACTCCTGCCTGTCTCAAGGTTAGAGGAAGGAAATGAACACAGGCTTAGAATCCTTCCCTGGAACTGCATTGCTGCTCTCCTGGTTATCTTCAGAACTGGAATTAAGGGAGTGATGGGATTGCCTGGAAAAATAGCAATAGAAAAACAGAGGAAGGAGAAGAAACTGGACTTCTCCCAGAAGCTGAGACAGCAGCACTTTCTGCTGATGAGCTCAGTGAGCTGAGCTGAAGTAGCCAACCTCCAGAGGGTATCTCAGTGGCCCTCACTCCAGGGAGCTGAAGTGTATATAACATTATCAGTCAGCTTTCTGAGGTACATCGAGTCGGGTTGGAAAGACCACACAAATAACACTTCTTTTTAATTCATTTCCAGCTAGTTCCTTATTCCAGGCCTTTAAGTCCCTAATAGTGGCATTATCCATGTGCCACTAGGGGCTGCTGCTGTTCCGAAGTCATTGAGGTGTCCTCACTTCTGCTCCAGGGGACACTCGAGTGCATTCAGGGTAGTTGGACTCTTACTGGACAGTTTTCCTTCCTTATAGCAAACTTTAGGATAATAATGCCTTTGCACAACAACAATTTGCTTATTTTTTTCTTCGTGCCTATTGGCTGATTAGCACTTAACATGCATTTTGTACTAATTTTTTGCTTTCACCTTCTGTAACTCCTCTTCTAGAAGTGGAAAGTCCTTTGAACACCTCTGGAAGAACCAACTGTGCTAGCAGTGTGTATACAGTCGAGTCCTGAGCTCACCTCTTGGCCCTGGTCTGGTTGTCTGGTGTATAGATTCAGTCCTCTGACTGTAAAGAAAACATCCCTGGAGTTTTGGGATTGCTCTCTAGGCTTTTAAAAGTGAAGCTGCTGTGAATAAGGGCATGAATACTGCAGCTGGTTGGTTTGGGAGGATGGTGACACTAGTAATTCTTTTTTTGGGGGGGGAAGCACTTTCTCATGTAGAGTGAAAAAGCAGTGATGCTTAAATGGAAAGATCAAATTGATAAGATCTTTAAATATAGATCATATTAGGTTCTTTCAATTTCTATATCATATAGATAAGATCTTTCATATCATAGAGCCATGATCTTTCCATATAAGCATTGCTGCTTTTTCAAGCTACATGAGGAAGTGTTTTTACCATCAATACCAGTCTAGTTCATACCAATCCATACAGGATTAGATGACTGTTAATTTTTTTCCCTTTCACCCCCAGGGGTTGAGGATGATACAATTTATTTTTTGCAAAACACACTGTATAGCAAAAAAATGAATATTTGAGAGCCAGGAAACAAGTTCTCTACACAACAGACCTCTTCCTAATTTAAAGAACTCCACCAGCTTTTGCAGACTTGGTCTATTGGCCTTTTGTCCTTTGGCAGGACAAAAATAATCCCATGTGTATGAAAAAAACAATTAAAATCAGACTGTATCCCTGCTTGTTCTCAAGGTTTAGTTGGTGTATGCTTCAACCAGGTCCAGGTAACTAATGAATCTCCAGGATAATATCAATTTTAACAGGTTATTCTTGAAAGGAAACCAGAAGTATTTCCAGGATAATGGTGATGCTGTGTATGTTCAATCTCTGTAGCTACACCTTGTGCTGCCTTTTTTTTCCTTCAACTTGCAGTTACCCTGAAGTTTTTGTGTGTGAAGGCACTGAAGACATCTTGCTTTTACTTTCTTCCCTCCCAACCCCTCCTCTAATTTGCAAGAGGAGTAGATGACAAGATAGGAAAGCAGTTGATAGACCCAAAACCTGATTCCAAAAGTTCAAATTATCTGATGATTTGTCAATATATTTGACCTCTCATCTACACTGGGGACAGCACAGTTGCTCTTTAATCAAGAAAATCAAAAAATAATTTGAAAATACCCCCCCTCCCAGCATCCTTTGTGCTGTAATTTTCACACAGACACCACATTCATGTTCTTTGAGTCAGGTTTTGAGTTGTACAAGATGTGCAGCTGCCTGGAGCACGTAAGAGGTGAGTTTGTTTTAAAGAAATGTTCAGTGATCAATTAATTACAACTCTAGGGAAGAGCTTGCCAACATTGTAGTGAAAATTTTGTCACCTAAAGCACAAAACCTGCTTGTTCCCTTGAACATAATCTATTGATAAACTTGTAAAAGACATTTCTTGGTAACATCCTTCCTAAAACCTAAACTTTTGCAGGGAGCTGGATGGCAGTTCCCAAAAAGAGAGGTTTTACAGCCCTGGGTGGATTTACAGCCCTGAGGAGACCTGTTTGAAAAATTCTCTTGTGGGACAAACAACCCAGGAAGAGCAGTAGGGAGTGGGAGACTAGAAACTGCTGGAATAGAAAATAAATATTCATATGTGCCCGTGGCTAATCTTAGAGGTGGTGTGGGAACAGAAATAAAGCACCTGAATAACCAGCACTTTGTAGATGTTGAATTAGAGGGGGATTCCCGTTTTTTTGTGTGACCTGAAGCCAAGTTTATTGCATTGCCTGAAGTTACCCCTCCAGAAATACCTTCTGACTTGGAAGCCCCTCTGCATTTTTCTTGCCTAGTTTTGTTGATCCAGCTGTCACACGGCTTGCTTGGGAAGCCTGTGACTTTTGGGGGGGTTGGGGGATGTTGACTGGAATTCATTTCTCCTTTTGGGTGACTATCAGTCTATTGCCATGCTCAAAAAGGGCCAGTGGGTCTTGGCATCCCTGCTTGCCTCCATGGCCCTGAGATCTCTAGAGAGAAGACCACGTGTGGGAATGTTTCTGGGCTGTCAGTGGTGACTGCTTCAAGCTGACACCAGTCCAAGTATGGGGATGTATTTTTATTTGGCTTCTTAGGAAAAGCAAAATATCTATCTGACCTGCAGTCCTGTTCCCTCTGCTTTGCTGCTAAGAGTATTTTAATTGTTCACGTTCAGCTGTCATTTACCTTGGAAGAAAAAATATTGACAGATTGCTTATGAAATCTTTGTTCATTTAAAGAATATTCCTGGTCAGTGTGACCAGACCTGAAAGGACACATTGATCTTCTGATTTATTTATATATATTCCATATGTACAGCTTTTCAGTAGGATGTTAAATGCTCTTTGGTACACATTTGAATATAAGCCTGGCAAGAGTTTAGCTTCCTCATCTGCTGTCTACAGAGGTGGGTGGGTGTAAACCAGTGCTGAGGGAAGAAAAAGGACACGGTTACCGTGTGTGACACTGACTCTGCTGTGTTAATTGTGCCACTATCAGTTAGATAACAGTTTGGGTCAGATGCTAGGTCAGCATAACCTGGGCAAAATCAGCCTAAATCTGTGACAGGACCAAATCACAGCAGCCAGCTGTGACACGATCCAGGAAATGAAGCAATATGTTTCTTGTAAATTTATTGTAAATAACCTAGTAAAATTGTTTTACTAGGATAAGTAGAAACTTTTACATAGCCCAGCAAAGTGCTCGTGTGAGAGACTCGGTGAGACGTCAGGGTATCATTTGATTTCCATTATCCCCTCTAAAGAGCAAGTATGATTGCAAAAAGAGAAGTGTTTACACAGACTGATAAAAAACTTGAGAATTCAGCAGAACACAGCCACGTGTTCCTCAGCTTTCTTCCATAAAAGTCTCACCATGTCCAGCAGAGCCCCATTCACCTTCACTATGAGGGGGATCATACTTGCAGTCGTGCTCACCCTTGTAGGTAAGCCTATTCATCCCTTCTTCAGCTCTCTTTCCTGAGATTTCCTTATGTTCAGTAGCAACAACTGGATGCAGACTGAATGGTACTGATCTGATTTTCCATATCTATTTCTTTTCCTGCAGGTAGCCAGAAGTTTGACATTGGTAAGTTAAATTTTATCATTTTTTTTTCTCCGTGGCTTTGTTACGATTTCTATTCAGAAAAACATGCTTGAAAGTATGGTGAAAATGGCTGGTTTTCCCTACAGACCCTGGATTCAGCAGCAGAAAGAGCCACTTATACAGCTATGAAGGCTGGGTGTTGAATGGGTTTCAAGAAAAAAGTTTAGCCCAAGTCGGCGTGCGCTTGAGCAGCAAGCTGGAGATCACTGGGCTGTCAGAGAGCACTTTCCTCCTCAAGGTACCCCGTCTTCTTCCAACAAAGTTCACCATGCAGTCCCAGTCACAGCTGTATCTAGCTAATCTGTGGCTAGGAAAGCTCTAGGGAACACAACTGGAGACTCAGAGCTGTAGAAGTCAGAGGATGATCTGCAAACTACAGTTTCAGAAGTGCCAAGAGATCTGGCATCTGGTCTGGTGTTTGTTGTGGGAATTATTTGTAGCAGGTGTTCCTTGAGACTTTGTGCTGGAAACAGAGGTGCCAAAAGCAGGGATTCTCTTAGAAAATGGTTATTTCAAACTCAGGTTAGGTTTGAGTTAAAGATTTGGTTCTGGTCTCCATTTGCTTCTAGTCTGAAAACAAGTTTCCAACTTGTCTGGAAGTCAGGACTTGGTCAAGTACAATTGTTGTCATTCAGGCAATTAATAAATATAGCCTTTAAAAGTGGAAAAAGCTGAAGATAAAAAGTGATAAAAGATTAAAGAATGAAAGGAGCATGTAATAACAGTTAGTGTTTGGATAAAGCAGTTAAAGGTCTGTACCTGTGAAATCACACCTCTGCCAACATCACGAGAGAGAACACCCAACCCATCCAAAATAAACAGGTTGCAGAAAAATACTTTTATTTGCCTCTTTAATTTAGTTACAAATCAAAGCTTCACTGAGGCACCTAAACTGGCAGGAACTTTGACCCAAGTTACTCCAATTGCTTCTGATTTACACTGAGTATGGGGAAAAAAATTGGCTCATTTAAGCAATTTCCAAATAGGAATCAAATAGAGCAACTGATTTAGTCAAACAAACAAACAAATCATCTCTGGAAGGGATGAGTTAAAATGAAACATTCTAAAACTATACTTTTTGACATTTGGAATGTTAGGAAATTTTCTAAATGCTGAATTTCACCTAAAGCAGGATATTTACTTTAAGGCTGCAAAAAGAGGGAGAATTTTATTGGCAATTTGGTAATTAGTTTTTGAATCAGCTTTTCTCCCTATAGAGTTAATGCAATTAAAATATTTAAATTGTTCCTGGGAGATAAGAGCAACATGTTAACTGCCTCTGCCAGATAAAATAACACTGCTGAGCCCACAGGATTTGTACTGGTTTTACAACAGCCTAAGCAAGAGACAAAAGAATAAACTGCTGGATGAATTTCTGAGCCTACATTTGGAAGGGGACAGTATATAACCAGAGACTCTGAATTTCTTTCTCTCTGGCTATTTAGTACCAAAATAATTGTATTCACATAAGCATCTTTCCTTAATTTCCCCCCAGATCCGCTCTCCGCAGTTCGAGGAATACAATGGCATCTGGCCCAGGGACCCTTTCACTCGATCTTCCAAAATCACCCAGATGGTTTCCTCGTGTTTCACCCGGCCCTTCAAGTTTGAATACAGTAGCGGACGGGTCGGAAACATTTATGGCCCAGAAGATTGCCCTGAGATCTGTATTAATATAGTGAGAGGAATACTGAACATGATCCAGATTACCATTAAAAAGTCCCAGAATGTGTATGAATTGCAAGAGGTTTGTTGGTTTTGTGTTTTGGGTTTTTTTTTTCCCGTTCTAAATCTCCTTTACTGAAAGGATGTGTTCTCTTCAGGTGCTCTTCCATCAGTTTTCTGTCTATGTGCATCTACTTTCACATGTTCTTCATCCAAAAAAGCACAATTTTCATTTATATAGGAGAGAAAATATGGAATATGTGTTGAACAAATGATCTGGGCTGGATTCTTTTTCAGACATCTGTCTTTAAGACTTAACATGCAGTCCTTTGAAGATAAAAGAATTATTAGCCATGAATATATTTGTTATATGGCTTCCCTGATAGAGCTACTTGATCCATTTCACTTGTTCATTGTTGATGTGAATTAATCAGTGATTTTTTAATTTTAAACTCTATTCTCTGACTACTGTTCACATGTCTGGGTTTGAGTTCCATAGGATTAATTAATTGTGTGCGTAATGGTAACAGGTTTCAAAACATAACTGAGATTGTTCCTTAGGTCCTTAGCATGGTACTGCTGCTTTAGGATCTTTATTCAGTGAAACATCTTCTCACGTAGTGAAATCCTGACATCACTGGGAGGTCTCATTATCTGTACTGCCTTGCCAGGCTGGAGTTGGTGGTGTTTGCCACACAAGATACGTTATCCAGGAGGACAGGAAGAACGGCCGAGTCTCTGTTACCAAAACTGTAGACCAAAATGATTGCCAGGAAAAAGTGAAGAAGAGCATTGGAATGGCTTACATCCACCCTTGTCCCGTCGACGCGATGGTACGTGCGATGTGGAAAGATCTTCCTAATTCTAAGCACGTTATGCTCTGTTGCCATTCACTCTTTGGGTGTCTCTGTCCTCCTGCAGAAGGGAAGGCTCATAAAGGGGACTACGGCTTTCTCCTACAAGCTGAAGCAGTCAGACAGTGGGACCCTCATCACAGAAGTAGTGTCACAGCAGGTGTATCAGATCTCCCCACTCAGTGAACCTACCGGCGTTGCCATCACCAAAGCAGGGTAGGTGGGACATGGGCTTGCTTCACAAAGGGAGGATAATTACAGGTTCTGGCAGCCTCTTTCACCCCCAACTGCAATGAAATGAGACCTGAGCTCCTCAGCAGTTGGGTACATCTCTGAGTATTCATACTTGGGGTACTATCTGTGATAAGAGCAATGATAACGAGTAAATCTGTTAAAATCACAGTATCACCAACCCACCAAACAGCCAAGGCAGATGGAGGGAGAGAGCCAACTCATTCCTGCTGTGCCACTTGTCTCTTGACAGGCAACAGCTCACCTTGCTGGAAGTGCGAAGCGAACGGGGCAGTGCCCCGGATATTTCCATGCGGAGCTACGGAGGCCTCGGGTACCAATTCCCATCGGTGCTGCCACAGATGCCACTGCAGCTGATCAAGACAAAAAACCCCGAGCAAAGGGTACGGTCTTTTTAGGTCTTCAGATTGCTTTCCTAATACAAATAACAGAGGAATGACCCTAAGTTCCAAAGGATTTAATTACACGTTTCCTCTCTTTCTCGCATGTTTTGTAACAGATAGTGGAAACTCTGCAGCACATAGTCCTGAACAACCAACAAGATTTCCACGATGATGTTCCATACAGATTCCTGGAGCTCGTCCAGCTCTGCCGGATAGCAAGCGCTGATACCCTTGAGTCCATCTGGAGACAGTGCTCAGATAAACCCCGCTACAGGTATTGCATTCTATGAACTTAGGAGAAATGTTTCCATTTTGGAAGTGGTTGGGCACTGGAACAGGCTGCCCAGGGAGGGGGTGGAGTCACCATCCCTGGAGGGGTTTAAAAACAGAGGAGATGCAGCACTTGAGGCTGTGGGCTAGTTCATAGGGAGATGTTGGGATGAAGGTTGGACCTGATGGTCCTAGAGGTCCTTTCCAACCACACTAAGTCTGTAATTCTATGAATTGTTTTTTGTTTGTTTGGTTTCTAACCCGCTTGCAGGCGATGGCTGCTGAGCGCGGTTTCTGCGACAGGCACCTCAGAAGCCCTCAAATTCATCAAGACCAGAATTCGCAGTGATGACCTTAACTACCTCCAGACTCTTCTAAGTGTCTCTTTTGCTCTCCATTTACTGCAAGCTGATGAGCACACTGTTCAAACAGCAGCAGTGAGTAAATCCACGTGGATTTTTCCTATCCCATAACAAAAGGAATGATAATTAATGGCCACCTTTAAAGTACACTAGAGACTGGATTCTCCTCTCCTGTATGCCAATATCGTGCAAATGATGAACCATTAATTTCTGTTGTGGCTACAGACACGAGGAGACACAGTCCTGTGCCTTCATTTTGCTGTAAGGATATAAAAGCCATTCTCCTATAACAGTTTCTGAGAGTCATTCCCATTTTAGTTTGCTGGGATAATGTGCCGGGTCTTCTACAGACAAAACTTTGTCCACTTCAATCTTTTACTTCTGAAATAAATGGTGGTATGTGTGTTATGTCACTTGGATAGCTATGATAATTGTAAGCTATTCCTAGAAACTGAAGTGTTTCAAGTAGAGGTATTAGTGCAAACATCAAATATTTTGACACTCTAATGATTTGTGTCACTCTTTTTTATTCTGAACAGGATTTTTCCCATCTCTAGTCAATATTCTTCTTCTCAAATAGGAAAAAAAATATGATGTGAGAATGCATCATTAATATAACATGTCATGCCAAGGGTATTCCATTTGTACTATGGAATGTATTAGTTACCCATAATCTTTGCACTTTCAGTGTTATGCTCTATGAGGAAATCCAAACTGGTGCTATGTAAACTTCCATATGTGCCTATTTATATTGCAACTAGTGGGGAATTCAGCTCAGAAGGGAAACTTGCAAATAAAATGTCTACAAGCTGATTTAACATGTTTGGATGTGAACGTTCATAATATTGAAGCTGCTCCCCTCAGATAAGCTCTGATAATTTTTCCTCCTCTGTTATGCACTATATTAAATAACAAATCCTGCCCCCCAGGATTTAGTGACCAGTTCTCGAATTCAGAAGAGTCCCATGCTTCAGCAAGTTGCCTACTTGGGATACAGTTCTGTGGTCAACAGATACTGCTCTCAGACCTCAGCTTGTCCTAAAGAAGCTCTTCAGGTGGGTGGCTTTTTTCTCAGGTTGTTTTAAATGGCTTAGTAATGTTTATTACATCAGCTTAATTCTTTTAAGATACAGCCCAACAGTGGCAATCTGGATTTACAAGTACATATTTCATAGGTCTCCTTGAGAACAAAAGCAAAGAATCATTTTACTAATGTAGATATTTCCTTCATCAAAAGCAGAGTTTTCACTCTGCCAGGTAAAATCCTGAGAGGAGCCATTGCTGAACAATCTTTATTAAACCTGGTTGGTTTATTGCGATGGGCTTTTCAGAACATGAGGGCAGCAGTGTGGACAATCTATACATTAGCAAGAAAAGACTGAACTGTTCTTTCCCTGCAGCCCATCCATGACCTGGCAGACGAAGCCATCAGCAGAGGCCGTGAAGACAAGATGAAATTAGCTCTGAAGTGCATTGGGAATGTGGGAGAACCAGCCAGCACCAAGCGCATCCTGAAGTTCCTACCCATATTTTCATCCAGTGCTTCTGACATTCCCACCCACATTCAGATTGATGCCATAATGGCCTTGAGAAAAATAGCTTGGAAAGACCCCAAACCAGTACGTATGATCTGTCAGGGATTTCTTTAGTAAATTGGAGTCTATATACTATAAAGGGTAAGGAATTTAATGGGATCATGTCTGGGGATTCAGCGTGTGTTTTAAAAAAAGATTATTCTTAAGAACAACACAATACAATTTTCTATTTCTACTGATGTTTTCTGCTAAGCTGTAATAATTGTTAGTCGGTAGGAAGCTTCTGGAAGGATAAGAACAGTGTTTCTTTAGTCGATCTGTCATAACCAACTAAGTGCTAGTTACATGTATGGTGGAAATTCAGCCACCTAAAGATCAGACTTATAATTTAACCTGCCTCAGTAGTCAGAAGGAGAGAGAAAGACCCTTTTTATTGACCTCCTAGGCAAAACACTGACACTGCTCCACCTCTTTTAGACCCTCCCCTTAAGGCTGGATGAGTCACCTCTGATCTGCTGAGGTTGCTGGTGTGGTGAGCGTAGCATCATAGAATGGTAGGGGATGGAAGGGACCTCTGGAGTTCATCGAGTCCAACCCCCCTGCCAGAGCAGGGTCACCCAGGGCAGCCCACACAGGAACAGAGCCAGGGGGAGCTGGAAAGTCTCCAGAGAAGGAGACTCCACAACCTCTCTGGGCAGCCTGGCCCAGTCAGTGGGGTTACTCCAAAGACTGGATCTATCTTATTAGCACCCATTGTGTCTTCCAAAGTTATTCACAAGTCTTTGAATGTCAGCAATGCAAAAAGCTATGCTGATGTCTTTTTGACTGTACTGTGAATGTATTGACCCAATACATTGCTACATGGACTTTTATTTCAGTTTCTGTGCCCACACTTCCCCATGGTCTTAATAAAATGATGTGGAAATATACAGGAAATAAAAAGAAAAATGAGGAAACCTTTCTGCAGGGACAATGACATCCTCTCCCATATTCCTTACAGCTCACCTGTGGATCCAGTCTGCACAAAAGTCACCATGCTTGGTAATTCCAGACACTGTTTTCTCTCTGCAGGTGCAGGGGTACCTCATTCAGATCCTTGCAGACCAGTCGCTTCCCCCCAAAATGCGAATGATGGCTTGTGCTGTCATCTTTGAGACCAGGCCTGCCCTGCCTTTAATAACAACGATAGCTAACGTGGCAATGAAGGACAGCAGTCTGCAAGTGGCCAGCTTTGTGTATAACCACATGAAGGCTTTGTCAAAGAGCAGTTTGCCATACATGTACAACATGTAAGTAGAATGACTTTGGTGAGTGAGCTGCGAGTAATTTACGTCGTGTTCTCGTTAAGCGAGCGCTGCGTGTGCTGGCAAACTGCATTCAGTTTATAATCTGAGGGGGTGATGCTTATTTCTGGATATTATCTGATTTTCTTTAGATCTTCAGCTTGTAATATTGCCCTCAAGATGCTGGCCCCCAGATTGGACAGGTTGACCTATCGGTATAGCAAGGTCGTGCATGTCGGTGGTTACTTTGGTGAGTAAAAGCATCTAAATGCCCAGGAATTTTTCACTTCAGAACTCCATTCCTAGGAGACATTAAGTCCTTTGGAGAAATATCCCATTCTGTGTTTTAGTAAGAAATGGAATTAAATGTGACAGTTGCATATTTAAAAGTACCTGAGAAGCCCTTTATTAGTTTGGCCCTAACTAGTTAAAATCCTAAAACTTAAGAGTTGGCAATGGAAAAAAGCTGCTCAATATGATCTTAAATGATGGGCACAATGGATAAAAAAAAAAAAGAAAATAAAAAAAAATTGCCTTTTGTTTGCTTCTGCCATAGATAACTACAAAGTTGGTGTTGCTGGAGATGTCTTTGTTATGAACAGCCCAGGAACGATGTTCCCATCAGCAATAATTTCCAAGCTGATGGCTTATTCTGCAGGGTCAGTGGCTGACTTGTTGGAGGTAAATATCTACCAAAGTCGATAATAAAGCAAATCAAAGCTAAAACTGATGACAAAGTTTTGTCTCTGTGAGGATATTTCAGACTGCTCCTTCTCATGCTGTTTTGGTAGGTTGGTGTCCGCGTGGAAGGCATCACAGACGTCATCGTGAAGAAAAATATCCCATTTGCTGAATATCCTGCCTACAAAAAGATCAAGGAGATTGGAAAAGCTGTAGGTATTTTCAGTAGTGCAATGTGTGGGTTACACAGAGAGGGGTACTAGGGAGGCTTCTTGGTCTAGTTAAAACCTGTCTTAGAAGGCAAATTACCTGCCTATTTTCAACCTTCAAGATCTTCAAGTCCGCCCATAGTGTCATTAAAGTTGGAAGTAACCTTCAAGGTCATCAGGTCCAACCATCATTATCATGACCTAATCCATGTCCTGAAGTGCCACATCTGGATGGTTTTTGAACCCCTCCAGGGATAGTGACTCAACCCCCTCCCTGGGCAGCCTGCTTTAACTGGGTTTAGTGGTACTAGAGAAACTAATGGCTTTGGGTGTTATCGCATAATGCTGGACAGGAGGGTGTCTGTGGGCACCTTTAATGCCAGGGAGTAAGACTGAAGACACTCTTAGTGTCACATTAGTGTCACCACGCTATTTACAAAGCAGTGAAGACCCACAAGCAGCTTGGTCGGTAATGGGTTTGATCACCTTGCTGAATTACCATTTAAGTGTTGCATTAAGGACTTCTGCTTGTTTCCTTGTCTGTTCCCTAGCTGCTGGGATGGAAGGAGCTGCCAGAAGAAACTCCCTTGATATCAGTCTACTGGAAACTATTTGGCCAAGAGCTGACCTACATCAACATCAACAAAGAAGTCCTGCACCAGGCCGTGAAGGTACCAGGGACCATCTACTTCTCCTTGCGAGATTTGACCCCATTGTACTTTTACATCCCAACCTCTTGGCTCTTCCTTTTACTGCAGTCTGTGCTAGAACCCACTGACAGGAGCGCAGCGGTGAAGAGAATCACCAGCCAAATCCGGAACGGCATCGCAGGACAATGGACACAGCCGGTGTGGCTGGGAGAGCTGCGATACATCGTTCCCACCTGCACCGGTCTGCCGCTGGAGTACAGCTCCTACACCACTGCTCTGGCACGTGCTGCGGTCAGCGGTGAGCTGGGAAGTGTGAGATGGGTTGTGTGAGAGGGACAGGGGCTGGAGGAAGAAGTAGAAATTCAGGAAGTTAGAAAAAGAGCTACTTTGGTAGTGGAGAAAAGGTAGTTGAAGATACTTGAAGGACACTGCTGATTTTTCTTGGTTTTGGATTGAAGACAGAGAGGATGAGGTGAGAATCTGGGAAAGCAGAGAGAGAAAGGTCATGGCATTCAAGCCCAAGAGCTGCTTGCAGAGCTGATGGCAGACGTGGCTCCTGAGAGATGCCCACGCAAGCTAAGCAGGATTCAGTGGTTGTTTAAACAAAAATAGAAGGCATCACAAGCAGAAGTACCATTAGAGAAGGTGGGAAGAGAAGAGGGCTTGTGAAAAGAGACAGAGAGCTCTGTTCCAAAAGAATAAAAATGCAAATGTGGATACTTATCAAGAAGGGAACACAGTGATCATACCGTTTGTATGATTGCAGCAGACTTTTAACTTAGGCAAAACGAGCCCTTCCTTCTGCTGGCAGTGAAGGAACGAAGGACAAAGTGCATGGACCTCTGCTTTGTATAGAAGTCTTCTATGTGCTCCTCTTCACTGCTCTTAGTTTTTGGTCTGCTACTTTGATTTACTAACATCTTTTGAACTCCTGCCCCGTGTTTTATGGGTGATTTGAATTTATTTATACCTCAGTAACATCCTTGTAGCCAGGCTGGGTGAGTATGGATTGGATGGATGGGCTACCAAGTGGGTGGTGTCTTGACTGTTGATCTCCAAGAGTAGTCAACAGGCTGAGTTACTTGCTGAATTACTAGGCTGAGAGCCAGTCGAAAGGAAAGCAGCTTCACAGTAAAGGGCCATGGAGGCCTGGAGGACGAGCTGGTGCAGCAAATCAGCAGTGTGCTCTTGTGGTGATGAAGGCCAACTGCATCCATTGCTCAACAGCAAGAGCAGAGAGAGCATGGAAATTATTTCCCCCTTCAATTTAGCACATCTGAGGCTGCATCTGGAATATGATGTCCAGGTTGGGGGCTGCAGTAAAAGGCAGATGGTGACACGTGATGTGAGGAAAGGCTGGAGAGCCTGGTTTCTTTAGCCTGGTTGCCCACCATTCATTCACTCTGTCATCTGGCTCCTCATGCTTCTGAAATTTTAATGTTATAATAAATAACAAGTTTTCAATTTGGGTCAGATCTTTATTTTATTATTTTATTTTTATTTCATTTTTCATATCTTGCACCAGAACCTTTGCCTACAGAATAGTCTTTCTGTATATTTTCAGTATTTTTCAGACTCATAAGATCTCACATACCTCAAAGTCTGTCTTGTTTTCCAGCCACAGCAAAAATATTTCCTCTTCCTGAAAACTCTGTGTGTCTTAAACCCAAAATCTTTCACTTTTACCATGTTCCAACACTGTTCTGTCATTTGCAGCTGATGGAAAGGTGACCCCCCCTTTAACTGGAGATTTTAGACCTTCACAGTTGCTTGAATCCACTGTGCAGATTCGGGCTGACATAAACCCAAGGTATGGCAGGTTTCTAAGGCTTTAGATACGATGGAAGTTTGGGGTCTGAAAAGTTAAAACCACATGTTCAAAAAGAGCACTTTTCTTACATCTGGCCACTTCTCTCTGTTTCAGCTTATATGTTTATACAGTTGCAACAATGGGTGTCAACACTGAATATTTTCAACACGCTGTTGAAATTCAAGGCAAGGTCCTGGCAAGAGTGCCACTGAAGTTTGATGCCAAGATAGACGTGAAACTGAAAAACATTAAGGTTGAAACAAATCCATGCCAAGAGGAAACCGTGATAGTGGTTGGAAGGTAGAGTAGCATTACTTCAGAATATTTACTGTTGGTGAAACTACAAAGTTCACTTGTCAGTGACCTTCTAGAGAGGTTTCCAGTGACTTTTCAGTGTGTAGCAGAACTTCTGGGATAAAGAGCGAGGAAGAGAAGAAGGGAAGTGAAAAGTCAAAAGATACTTAAGTTATTTAGGAGTTCTATTTGTTTATAATTTGTGGGTTTAGTTTTAATTGGTTTGTTATTTTATTGCCTTCTGGGGTTTTTAATTTTTATTTTTTAAATGAATGCCTTTCTTGGTTTTGGAAATTTATTTCCATTTATCCAGGTATTGAAAACTTCCTGTGATACAAGGAACTGATGTTTCTCATGAACTTTTGTGTGTATTTATTTAATAAGAGTAAAACTTCTATTAAAACTTGTGGTCATATGTACAATCACTATGTACAAACACCCTACCTCTGTGCTGTCACATGATACTGACAGGGATGTATTTTATTTAATCCAAAGACAAGGGCTTGGAATAATTCACCATTTTTGGTGCCTATCTCAACAGACATAAGGCTTTTGCTGTATCAAGAAATATAGGAGAACTGGGTGTTGAAAAGAAGACTTCAGTTCTCCCAGAAGATGCTTCATCAAATATTGCCGAAGAATCTTTCAAACCATCTGAGACAGCCTCCAGTGAAGGTTCCACGATGGTAATCCATTCCTTTTTGCTAATCTGGTCATATTTACCCTCTCTGGGATGTACATCTGCAGTTTTACTCTTGCCTACGATGTGGTATTCACACACTCATCTCCAATGCAGCAAGGAGCTGAAAGCACACCGTGGAAATATGCCTACACCTCTCAAGAGGATTTTCACCATGGCAAAGGAGGAAAAACTCATAAACAAGACATCTGCATCAAACTGCACCGTCTTAGTTGTCAGATCTGCTTTTCCAGAAGGTCACGAGATGCCAGCTTCCTAAGGAATACCTATTTGTACAGACTAATTGGAGAACATGAAGCTAAAATAGTCTCGATGCCAGGTACAATACTGAACACAAGCATGGCCATCTTAGGGTTAGTGGTGCTACCTGAAGCAGTATTACCTTCTAATGTGTGCAACTGGTGTGTAGTTCAAACAGATGCTGATATTGACAAAATTCAGCTGGAGATTCAGGCAGGATCCGGAGCAGCTTCCAAAATAATTGATGTGGTCAACTCAGAGTCTGAGGAAGAGGAGGAGTCATCTCCATATGAGGACATTCAAGCTAAACTGAAGAAGATTCTAGGCATTGAAAATGTGTTCAAGGTAAAAGATTTTGAGCACGGGATGGGGGGGATATTTTCCCATAAATTGAGGCAAGAATTTGAAGTTCAGTGTGGGAAGCTGGCATGGGAAAGCAAGGGTGGGGTTACTTTGAAAGGTGTGAGTGCCAGGCCTGTCAGCTGGTGCTACATCTGGAGGGATTGATCCCAGGGGGTGCATCCAGTTAGGACTGGTCCTCTGTGCTCTGCTAGATTTTAGCTGACCAGAGAGGATCTAAGGTTGTTCAGCATCTTCTGCAGTGAGGCAGTGGAGTTGTTCCCTGAAAGGCTGATACAAGCAGTTTGTCTGACACCCGGAGAAGTTTTACTCTGTAAATACAGAGCCAGCTGTATCCCCTCTCTTGCACTTCTCTTTGAACTGTTTCTGTAGGTTGCAAATAAAACACGACACCAGAAGAAGCAGCGTCCTAAGAAAGAAAATACTGTGCTAACAGAGGCTGGGACAGAACCTAATGTAAAAAATCCTTCCAGCTCATCTTCTGCCTCCTCAGCCGCCTCCTCTTCTTCCTCATCTGCTGCTTCTCCTGATGGTAAAAAGGCTGTGGATGAAGATGAGAATGATCAAGTAAAGCAAGAGAGAAACAAAGATACAAGCAGCAAGAGCAGTAGCAGTAGTGGCAGAAGTAGCAAGAGCAGTAGTAGTAGTAGCAGGAGCAGCAGCAGTAGCAAAGATAGCAGGAGTAGCAGCAGCAGTAGCAGCAGCAGTAGGAGGAGCAGCAGAAGTAGCAGTAGTA